>MNCI01009069.1:20118-61654 GCA_015680685.1 Gnetum montanum | reverse complement strand
TCAAATCACAAAAGAATTACTAAACAATGTAGGAAATTGAGGAAACAAAATTATTCATAAGTTTTAATAATGCATGAAGATGAAAATAATTCTATGCTAGAGTAGTTAAATATTGATACTCATGAAAGTTATCTCATCTAACCAAAATAATAAAAATAAGCTAAATCTCAACTCAGAGAAAATAGCCTATTCTAGAACTAACAATCCATTGATATGTGACTATACAAATTTCAAGATAAATAGAAAGGATAATCTAATAAAATACAAATACAAGCTAAAAGTAAAAGCCAAAGAAATAGGTGAACCTATCTAAAATGCCATTCTACTAAACAATCTTTATACTTCTTTTTTTGATCTTAATCCTCTTTCATTTTTCCTTCCTTCCATGTTCAACAAATTTTCTCTAGGCTTTATATAGTAGCCTCTAGTAGTTATAATCAGTACTAAAAATTTAAAGCTCCACATTTCACACATTTCCTTCACATAATTGAAGGTAGTTGCATAGTTTCTTAGTTAATAAATTATTTAAATTTGGAGCTTCTCATCTGATCATTCTTGTAATTTAGGAGAGCCTTGTCAAACTAAATCATTATGTGTAAGTTCATAGTAATTTCAGTTTTTTTAAGCTTTATTTCAATGCTCTTTTTCTCTACAACTCATTTAGTTATGAAATTCATTATTTCTATTGAAGTATGTCCCACAATGCTTTGAACTTTAATTCAACATTTTTGTTAGTGATTTCATTCATGATTCAAGTAACTACCATTAGAAAATTCAAATAACCATGTTTATGTTGGAGTAATGATTTACTAACAACTCTTATTTAAATTTCCACTTATTTCTATACATTGCATGGGTAAGGCTTGTTTTTGTTGTTGTTTTTGTTTTAAGCTTTAGTGAAAGTTCTATGCTTTAATGGTGGTTCTATGCTACTCTTAGCTCTATTTCACTTTCTAGATCTGGTTATTGACATAACTTCTATTCTCTCTTAGCCTTCGTGTTATCATTAGTAGATCACATTTTAAGTTATTCATAGAAATATTTTGATATACTATATGGAAGAGCTAACATGGTAGAGCGATTGTAGGGCTTCATCCTAGAGCTAATATTCCATTCTATGCACTACATCCTACCCTCACTGAGTTGGATTTAAGATGAAATGTACATATGAATCAAAGGTAATCCTTTGTGAGCCTAGGATGAGCTCTAATGTGGCTCATAGAACCATATTTCACCTCTATGAACATAAGCTAACTCTAGAGCTGAAGTGGACAAACTTTCTTTTAGTGTTGTGTTTGAGCTCCATGAAAGCTTACATGGTAGAAATACTTTTTATAGCTATTTGTTTGCCTCTACAAACCTATTCTATGAGCTAACCTTGATAGGCTTGTTCATAGAACCAATTTTTATCTTTGAAAGCTTCTTCTATGAGCTGACCTAATAGTGTTGATGTTTCATATTCTAACTTGTTAGATAAAGCAAGTTTTCTATAGATAAAAATATGTTCTTCATATATTTGTAGAGGTTTCTCATGCTAACATGACATACCTAACATGCTAGAGCATGCTTGTATAACAAAATTTTAGTTCTATAAACTAGCTCTATGAGTGAGCTCACATGGTGAAAGATGATGTGGTAGATCCATATTTGCACTACTCTCATAGAATAAAATTTAAGCATTAACAAAGATGCTTAAATTCTAAAGATTATGTGGTAGAATGCTACTGTGGCTCATACAACTACTTTGTAGAGAAAGTTTTTAATTATAAAAGCTTTATTTATGAGCTGACATGTTAAATACAATTTTACGCTTTGTTTGTAAATCTACATTTTGGCTTTATGAGCAATGTTCTCTCCCCATAGTTGTTGTGTTAGAATCACTTTTTAGGGATAATCTTTGATTCTACAAGTTCCTTCCTTATGCTAACATGGAAAGGTTGGTTAGAAGCTTCTATCTAAAATCATTTATAATCACTACGAATATGTTAATATTACAAGTACTAACATGGTAAGATAGACTTCGTCAACTAACGAGGCTTGTAGGAGTATCTCATAGAATCACTTCTTCATTATGATGCCTATATGTGGAAGAGCCAAATTTTGGATCTATTTTTCAAATCTATCAGCTTTCTTAATACAATCATTAACATTTCCATAGGATCATTTCATGAAGCTAACTTTCTACCTCACAAGATGGTTAACACTTTACTCTTTAAGCTAGCTTGGCTAAACTATTATGTAGAGACAAAGCTATTTCTACTAACTTCTCATCATATTGACATGGAAGAAATGATCAATATTCCTCTTCTTAAAATAACTTATGCTATATAGAGATGAGCTAGAAAACATACTTTGTCTTGGTCATCATGTTTTTCTAATGCTTGCTATCAAAAACTAATTCTTAAGCTCTATGATTCTATTTTGGATAAGCTTGACTTACTTCCAGTTAATGGAAAATGAATTTAAGTCTTAACTAGTAGAAGCTTTCTTTCTAATGTCTAATTAACTAATTTATGCAATATCTTATTTAGCTCAAAAACTCTAAATTTCTAATAATTTATCAAAGATCCTTGGAAGGGTCTGCTCTACTTCAGAACTCTTGTTCTATAGATCTTAAAATGCATTGTTTTTCCATTACAATTTTTCTCAACATTTCTTGATGTGAGCTCATCTTAATGAATCTTCAATAGCTTAAATTCTGGTCTTTTCATTAACACTGGTCAAATATTTCTTTGCTTTAATGACAACATGAAAAGAACTCATCTTGTAATTGTATAGTTAAAGTTCGTCCATGTTAATGGTTAATTTTTTCACTAACAATAAAATAATATCATAAGTCTACAATCACTAAATAAGAACATAATGATAAAATTTTAACTCTTGATCCAATAAACATAACTTGATCAAATAAGGAAAGGCATCCAAAGGAAATAGAAGTTACACTTAAGAAACTAATCATAGATTATACTTGTTTTCCTAGATGACACCTAAAAGAGAACCATTAGTTGGGGGACCATAATAACCTAGGGAAAAATAACCATGTAATTGAAGGAATCAACAACACCAAGCACAACAATAGAAACCCCAACAAAAAGCAACCAAGGCCATCCATACTACCAAGCCCCTATACAAGGTGCTTGAGGTGGAATCTATCCATTAGATTCTAAGAATAGAAACAAGGAAATTTAGGTAGAATGCAATTCCAAGACCAAGATCTAATCTAGACATCACACTTATAATATATTACTTGGAAAAAAATTGTTTCAAGAAAATCTAGAGCTTCATCCTATAGGAGCTAAATCTCATACTGTTCCTAGGGCTTGCATTAGAAGAGATTAGAACATAACTTTAAGGCTCACAACTATGCCCCATTCTCTTTAATAGTGGAAAATGGAACATGGAAGAAACATACCTCTTCTAGAACAACCAAAAAATATATGCCACTATTAAAATAAAGGATATCACCATCTCCTACTCAATTGAGATAATTCTAGAGATTCTTGGATTACATAACACAAAGATAAGCTTGTAGAAATATCTACTCAAGTGGACCAAGAGGCCAAGAAAGAATGGAATCAATAGTGCTATGAAGTGGACTATAAAAAGTATGGTGCCATTACTATCATAGAGCAAATATACTTTAAGAGTACAACCTATCACCTCAATCCAACTATTAGTCCAAGCAAGATCACAACCTTCTTTTCCAAAGCATGTATAGCTCTATGTGGAATATTTCTAATCAACCTATCATAACTTATCTTCCATAAAATTAAAAATCATTTCAAAGTGAATAATAAGTATAATAAGATACTTCCATTTTCATGTTTCTTAGAAAAACTCTATAAAAGATAAGCGATAGATTGCTACCCAAATGATATGATTTGTAGAGATCCTATGACATTCTGGTAGGAAATAATGAATGATAAATCTCATACCAATCTTTAAAAGGAGAAGAAACCATTACCACCATAACTTGTAGCATCGAAATGTTGGTAGCTATAGAGTGCCTAATGAAACTCAAAGAATAGTAGATAGAACAATAACAAACCTCTAGAGATGGTATGAAATCATCAATATGGCATCTATCCATGTACCATCTAATTGAGATTACAAGGATCATCAACTAGCTGAATAGTGAGATAACACCACTATTCTTATCATAAACAAACCAGACACTTGTTCAGTACAATCCTAGTACCAAAGAAGTCATTGTGTCTATACTAGAATATTCATTCCTTAAAATTCCTAGGAATGTATCAACCTTTCTTATAAGGCTAGAAGAAGTTGAGGAACCAACAGTCATGGTTATTCCATATAAGAACCAAGTGACAACAACAATGGTAGTGTAGACCATGTCGGAGAAGCTCTAAGTGCTCTTGCAACATTTTTCTCCCATGTTACTATCATGGTAGATATACAGGCAATAAGAGGAGCATAGAGTAGAAGGATAAGTACTACTAAGTATGAAGAAGTATTGAAATCACTAGTGGGAGCTAGGTGATCAATTCTAGAGATCTTTGATCTTCAAGAAGACATATTAGCTACTCAACCATATCTACTAGAGATAAGGAGTAAGCTACTAATCCCAAATGTGTAACTTGAAAAGGCCCCTACTAGAAATTAATGGTTGATCATTGAGGTTGTAGAACTTAGAGCCCATTTATTCATTCCTACAACTTTCAAGCTAGATCTCATAAGAGATGAATTATTCCGATAGCTTTAGCAAAAATACCATCAAGCCAAAAATGCTATGAAAATGATTATCATGGATGCATCACTATTAGAAGTAATTGCAAATACCACTAACTATGACCTCCATCAAGTTTGCAAAGAAAACCTAGTACTAGTCTATGATAACCATCACCTACAGAATTGTGAGCCAAAAAAACACCAAATGGTGGCGTATATTCCCTAGCAACATGAATAGCTTGCCAAGGTAAACTTGGAGCTAAGGAGAGTAGCTACAAAATATAGGAATCTCTTGATGAAGGAGGGTTGATCCCTTCATCAAAAGATTGTAATTGAGATTACCACCTAGAAAAATAAACCCTTGAAATATGGAGCTAAAAATCACTATAGGGATCAAGGTAGGATGTTTAATGATAATGAAATGAAAATTAATTTACCTAAGATGAAGGTGAACGAGGCTCTACAATAAATCAAACAAATAGGTGATGTCTAGAAGCACATATGTTTTGTACTCAATGCATATAACCAAGAAGACATTCACCTCAAGAAGTTGTAGATCTAAGAGATGAATAAGTGCATAGAGCCTTACAACTTCTGATATGAAAACTTGGAAATATTGATAGCAAAGGATCTAAGAAATAAAGAAATAAATAGTTGATTACTGCTTACCTCCTGTATGAGTTAGAGTAAAAGCTCCATAATGGAATTAAATAGAAATGAGAAGTTGCCAATGTAGATCTGGAAGTTCTCATAAGAAAATTCACAAAAGAATGATCTATTTCTAATAACCTAGCTAGAATAATACATGATTACTTGAAGCTATAAAACCTATCCAAATATTTGATATTGAACATAAAAAATTCACAGTTTGTTTTGCTAATATGAAGGAAATGTTTGATACACTACCATATCCATGGGATATTCTAGCACTAGTACATTAGGCTGAAGCAACCTAGACTATTCAAAATCCACAAGGAAAAGATGAAAATATCAATGTACTTCTAAATGCATTTCAATTTTTAGTATCACAAGTAATAGTAGGAAGATAACCTCTGGCTCTAGCAGCACTAGAATGTTATGAAGGGTTCCCTAAGCATAATGTGAAGAGTTCATCCCATTGTAGTACCTAAAAAATTTAGTTGTTGGAAAATCAAAAAATCCATGTGGAAGAGTCTTAACTTTGGATCCCAAGGGCCTTCGAGAAATAGGATTCAAGGCATGCTGGATGGTCTTGTCGATTATCTAGAAACTTAGGGAGTGTGAATGAGGTAAATAATTTGAATAAAAATGCAAATACGATTTAAAAGAAAGCATTAAAATAAATCTTGAAACAAACTTGCACAAAAAATAAACCATAAACCTTATTGAAAATATGAAAATTGCTACAAAAGAATACTTCAAATGTGTATAGGTGTTATGCCTAAATGCACAAGAAGTTCATTAGATGAAGCTTAAAGACTATTGTAGTCAAGAGGTTATGATTTGTAGTTAATTACATGATATAGGCACTTTCTAAATTCAATTATCAACACTCCTTGGGGGTTTTTTAGCTTAGATCTATAATTTTGGTAACAAAAGGGGGTAAATATGTTTAACTTTATTTGGAATTTTGGCACTATGATGGGAGTCTCAAATTCTCAATTTTGTACCAAATTACTTCAAAAGCTTTACAAAACACCAAATGTCTCAAGTGCTCAAGGTTTCAAATGTTGTTTGGTCAAAGACATGTGTAACATGTCCAAGGTATTTGAAATTGACATTTATATGTCTCATGGTTGTTGGGTTTTGGCTACAAATTTTTTCCAAGATTACTCATACATTGATTTGATTTGTAGGTGCTATAGGCTATAATTTCCAACATAGTTTTCCATTTCTAGTATGTTTTGATGTACCTAGGCAACCAAAATTACTTTGGATACCAAAAATAGTAAACACACTTTTTCAACTATGCTGGCTACACCTATCTACATAGGCCTCATGTAAAATACATTGGCATCTTGGAATCTATAGTGAAATTGGTGGAGAAATGTTGGCCTAGTTGGAACAATGGATCCCTTGCCACTTCAACATTGGCTTCATGGGAAAATAGAAACAACCACAACCCCAACACTTGCCTCATATCATCCATGTTGGGGGTTATGGAAACTACACTGGCCATTTCTAGGAAAATAAAAACAAAATCCTTCCAAAGCTGGGTGTAGTTGGTTCCACTATAGATGAGGCTATGACCCTCATAAAACCTACAAAAATGCCAAATTTGGTGGTTCCCATGGCCTTTCAGCATTTCCAAGTCTAAATATAGACATGCTATAAATTTTACCACTTGGGAAGTAAGGCTATGATAACTTATGAGGTATTTTTTAGACTTAAAAATTATGGTTTGTGAGATTGGAACTCAGGGACTACAAATATTGCATTTAAAATTAAAATCTAGCCTCAAGTATAGGGGAAAAGGTTATAATTCCAAAAAGGTTGCAACATGCATTTTCTTTGTGGTGTTTCGTTAGCCCATCTTTGTTGATGTTTGGAGGATTTACCTGAGAGGCATCGATAAGGAATACAAAATACCATTGTAGGTCCATTGTCAATGTTTCCTCTTCATGCTTGATTTTGTAATGTTGAACCATGCCAAAGAGTACTTGTGATGATGAGATAAGGTTACAATGATGTGATAGAGATTGAAGGAGATATTAGGTTATGAGGGAGTGGCCACAAGGATTAATAGTGATTTCCATGGTGTTAACAATGAGTTCCAAATGTTAACATCATGATTATGATTACAATAGACATTTTGGCTAGTTGGTGTGATCTCTATGCTTTCTTATTTGAATTTTTGATCACTTGGTAATGTTTTTGAGGAATCAACACCTCATTCCAAGGCTTTTTTAGGCATTAGCCTCCTCCCTTTTCTTCTTTAGAGTCATTGGTTGGTCTTTTAGTCTTCATAATCCATTTAGCTTCTTGGTGATTTTCTTTTCAATTTTTTCTAGGATGAAATCTTCATTGGATTTCATTACCAAGGCTAAGTGTGATTTTTTTTCCATTGAATTATATGTATTACATAAAATGAACTTAATAGTGGATCATGATGAAGAAAATGTCACATGGCCATAATGCATGAGTGTGCAACATAGATCATTCTTGTTATTCTAGGAAAGGAAGGTTCTAATTACGCTATCAAGTTGGGATTATGGAATGGTAATGAAAATTATGTAAACTAAGAACTCTTAGCATGGTAGGAAAAGCTCACCAAATATTTTGCATCAAACTCATGTGATGACCTGCTACTGTGATAAGTTGCATCTTCATAATGACTTCAAGATCCATCCTACAAGCATAGCTCCAAGGGGACATGAAAAAGATAAAGAAAGCATGTTGTTATAATACAATGCATAGGACCACACAAGATAACCAATAGACTAGGTTACCATATGTTACCATTGTTAAAACATAGATAGATATGTTCAATGTACATCGAATTTACAAAGGTTCCAGTTCATTTATTCTACAAAATAGAGAAATAGAGATAGAGAGAGTATGTGTACGTTCACTTGTTATTCAATGTAAGAGCCATCGATGTTAACTATTGGTTTGTACCTACACATAAGATCATTTTAGATGTAATAAGAATCTAGATAGGAATGGTTGACCAAATTGGTCAATTCATTTCCATCCATGTCTACAATTTTGAAGGCTCCATTATGATAGCCTTTCATGACCAAGAAAGGTCCCTCCTAGTTGACTAAGAACTTGTCTACATTATCATGAATAACCTTGAGTACCATGTCCCCCTTCTTGATCTTCTATTTGTTTAGGTTATGGTAATGTTATTATTTCTTCCTCTCTTGGTACCACAATGTGATCAAGCATTTGTATTTGCTACTATTCCATCACATCCAAGTTGATGGTATGTATCTCCTAATTTAGCTCATCATTGATGAAGTCAAACATGGTAACTTTGAGCAATGTAACCTATAATTCAAGAGGTAAAATAGCTTCATATTCATAAACTAGGATATATCAGATCACACTAGTTATCGTTTGATAGGTAGTTCAATAAGCCCAAAGTGTGTGGATAAGTTGCTCATACTACTTGCATCTACTATTACTTAGCATCCTTTTAAGAAAGTTTATGATAGCCTTATTTCTACCTTCAACTTACCCACTAGCTTGATGGTAGTATGATGATGAAAAGAAATGTTTAATACCTAGGTCTTGAGAAAAGGCTTGTGTTTCTTGGCTACTAAATTGTGGTCCATTATCTATGACTATGGTCAAAGGTATGCCAAAATAGGCTACAATGTTATCCAATATGAATCTAAATTTTTTTTGAGATGTTATTTTCATTAGGAAAATAGCTTCAATAGACATTGTAAAGTATTTAGTTGCTATGATGATGAAGCTATGCCCTATGAGAAACTTAGGAGTTATAGATATAATAATGTTAAGTACCGATTGTAGAAATGACTAGGTTATCTTAGTATGTAACTCAATTGGTTTCATGTATATCAGGTTACTATCCCATTGATGGGTGTCATAATTTTTAACCTTCTATAGGTACTCAATTTCCATATAGGGCCAGTAATAGCCTAGTCAACTAATTTTAGTGGCCATGGCTCTAGGTCCTATATGTTCCCCACATACACCCTCATGAACTTTCTCAAGGATTTTGTAGGCTTCAATTTTTCCTAAGCACACTAACAATATGACATCATAGGACCATATACATATTGTCTTATCACCTACAATGATATATTGTTTTGACCTTTTATGTACAACATCCTTTTAAGAAGTAGTCAATCCTTGTGGAGCTTCACCGTGCATTAGGTAAAACTTGATATCATCATACCACTCCTTTTCAGGAGTAGTGTTAATAGAGGCTATAGAGTCACCTTCAGAGTTCTATGTGACAAAAATAGCATAGTTCATAATTAAGGAGGATAACTAAGTAAACACATCAAGTTTTACACTTTGGAATAAAGTTGCAATGGCATCAGGTAACATGTTCTTGGTTCAAGGTATACGTTAGATACCAATGTCTATAAATTATTGCATTAATTTTTCACCTAGGTCATAATAAGGTTGAAAATGTTTGGCTTTATAAGCATAAACCTCTTTTACTTAGTTAATAATAAGTTGTGAATCACCTTTTATCATTAGGTGTTTGACTCCTTGATCACAAGAAACCATCATTCCCATAATCAATCCTTCATACTCCACCACATTTTTGGTACATGGGAACTTAATATGGTCGGTGAAGGTTTAGATTTTACCAAAAGGTAATGCTATGATAGTAGAAGAATTGGTCCCATGTGTAGTTAAAGCTTTGTCAAAATGCATAATTGACTCATAGTGCTTGAGTACTTGGCTAACAATGTTGACATGCTCATCGGGGAATTCAGGCTCAATGGATGCATGGTTTTATACTAGGGAGATGGTAAGTTATATGGCTATAGCTTGATCTTTCATTGAGGCTTGAGATATGTAATGAAGATCAAACTCAGCTATCATGGCTTTCCAATAGGCTATATGTCTACTTTCATAGATATTAGTTATTATGGTTGTAAGCACATTACCCTTGCAAATGATGTTAACCTGGCTCCTAAAGAGGTAGTGTCTCCACTTCTCCAATGAGAAAACCAAGGCTAGATAATACTTCTTCACTTCAATGTATTGGTTCTCATAGGTAATTAATGCATGACTTACATAGTATACCAAAAACCTTACTGCATCATCTGATTTCTAACAAAGTAGAAAGACAATGAACATGTTAGAGATTATAAGGTAGATGTACAAAGGTTTATCCTTTTGTGGTGAATAGACCAAGGGTAGTTGTGCCAACTCTTGCTTAATGTTTTCAAAGGCTTCTTGGCATTGAGCCATCCACTCATAGAAAACTCCTTTATCTATTAATTCATGGATTGTAATTTATCTATAAGCCTAGCAATGAACCTAAAAATAAATTGTAATCTATCTTGCAATCCCCAAAGCTCATTAAAGTTAGTTAGCATTTCCAACTTGGATATGGTCTTAACCTTATCAAGATTGACATGTATTTCCACTTTGGATACTACAAAATCCAAGAATATTTCCATTTTTGACATTAAATACATACTTATTAGGGTTAATCCTAAGCTCATATTTGAGACATCGTTTCTAGACAAGGTCAAGATCATGCAAATGATCATGGACCATTTTGGACTTAAGGGATATATCTTCTAAATAGTCATTAAGCAATATTAACATGTAATCACTTAAGATATATGAAATTTCTCATTGATAAGTCATACCTATGTTCCTTAGACCAAAGGGCATCATGGTGTAACAAAAGGTTCCCCAAGGGGTCATCAAGGTCATACAAAGTTGATGCTCCATTTTAATCCTAACTTGGTTATATCCTAAGGCATGTCCAATTATAGTATTAATAAGTTGGTCAATACTAGGCAATGAGAAGTCATTTTTGATGGTTTCCTTATTCATGTTTCAAAAATTAATACAGATACATATACTTTCATTTTTCTTGGGGACTACCACTATGTTGGACACCCATTCTATGTAGTTAATAGCCCAAATGAAAGTAAATTGATATAGATTTATGATTTCATCATGATCTACTAGTGCTAAATGTGGTCTAATTTTACAAAATTTTTTCTTAATTGGTTTGAAACTAGGATCAAGTATGAAGTTATGTTGTACTAGGCATGGGTTAAGACTTAGCATATCCTCATATGATCAAGCAAAGACCGTAATGTTGTTTTGGAGGACCTTAGTGATGTCTTGAGCCTATTGATGTTCCAGTGAGGAACATAGTTTGAGTATTTACTCCTTACCACTATGTTTCATGGTAGGAACATCAATGACAGAGTCCTTAGTAATGTCGCTAGCCTTGAGTTCAAGGATCTTAACTATGTTTTCTAGCCATTCAAGAGGCCTCTCTATTAAGTCTATGTGGTCGACTAGGCTTTTAAGCTCAATATCTAAATGATTGAGGTCAATGAATCATTCAACATCACCATGAGGTGTATTTAGGCTCAAAGGTAAAATAATTTTCCTCCACATTTCCATACTCCAATCCTGCATATCAACCATAAGCACATTAACTAGCATTTGTGTGATAAAATGAGCAAATAATGCCAAAATAATGTAAAATAATCTAGTAATTATGCATGAACAAGATATAATAAATTTTAAAAAATTTTGCACAAGGTTTAAAAAAGGTCCACAAAGTCTATAAGAGGTAGGTAAAGACAAATAATCTAAAACAAGGGCTAAATAAGGTCAAACAAAGGGAAAATGATGATAGAATGGAGTCAAATGTGGATCAAATGATGATCAAACTCCATCCAATGATGTCAACTAAGGTTAAAACATGGTCAATGAAGGTCATAAAAGAGGATTCAAGGTAGGTAAGGCATAGTAAAGGATAAATAGCATAAATTTAAACAAAAAAAATCAAATGATGATCAAATGAGGTCAAATGATGATCTAACAATGGTCAAGCACCATCAAATGATGTCGAACAAGGCTAAAATATGGTCAAAAAAGGATGTGGGATAGGATAAGGTAGATGGGGTAAATCAAAGGCTAACTAACATGGGAAAAACTAAAATGATAGCCAAATGATGATTAGATGGGATCAAATGGGGTCCAATTGATGGTTGAAACCCACCCAATGATGTCCTAGATGATTAAACAAGTTTTCTAGTATCAAAAATGCCAAATGATAGGAAAATTTAATGAAATAAAGAAAAATTTTGCTAAAATGAAAAAAAATAAATCCAAATGACATCAAATAATAGGGCAAATGAGGTGAATAATATATATCAAGTTCAAACCAAGTCAAAACACAATGCAACAAGTCCAAACTAGTTAAGGTGGGAAACATGGGGTAAAATATTATCAATATTGGTTAATCAAGGTTAGATTTTGTTAGTTGGAGGCCTTAGTAAGCCATGGTATGAGCCTATAGGTTTGGTGTTGAAGTTTAGCACTTGGAGAAGGTAATTTTAAGGCTATTTGAATGTGAAATAATGCTACTTTTGGTAACTATAGTCAAGCCACACTATGACTATGCTAGCCAGCATGGCTATGGCATGTTTAAGCTTGGTTGATACTAAAATTTAGGTTTTAGGATTTGTTATGATGCATTGTTTGTCTTAATGGTCCTAATTGACAACATAGTGGATTAGGAGTGACGATTGATCAATTTTGATGTTGATTTGATCCTTTAAAAATCACAAATGCTATCGAAAACTACTAACTATGCCAGGTGTAGTGACTAAAAATCTTAGTTGGAGGAGAAACCAAGAAATTTCCAATGCAATAGCCTTAACCTCTAATCCTAAGGGCCTTCATGAAAAATAAGATCCAAGGTGCCCTAGATGGTCTAGTAGATCACCCAAGGACTTAATAAGGGTAAAACAAGATAACAGAGATGAAAATGTAAAATGTAGATCTAATAATAAATGCATTAGAAATAAGAACAAATAAATCTAAATTTCACACAAATGGAACTATAAAATTTATTCAAAAATAACTCCATAGTCTAGGAATATGTACAAAATTATTCCTAATAAGAGAGTAGGGGGGTTCAATTATGTAGGGTTTTAGAATCCATTGAAACTACTATGATTCGCTACACAATTTGGAGGTTCTGTCACTCTCGATGCTTTTGAACCTTAGCTAATCTTGCATTAGATCTACTAGATTTTTTATGTAGGAGAGATGAGGAGTGTGAGAAATTTAGACCAAAAAGTGAGAAACACTCAAAGTTTGAATATCTAGATGATCAACGTTGATATAGAAATCTCATAGATCTGAAAGGTGGGTAATAGGGGTAGCAATGGCTATGGGTTCCACATTGGTGATTCAAGAACCTCTCTCTGTGCTCAAAGCTCTTGAAAGCAAAAAAATTTCTTAAAATGCAAAAGTATGAAATCATTTCATGGTCTTGATACTTGCGGTTTATAAGGTTTGGGAAATAAATTTGGCTACAAATTATGCTTGATTGGTGTTGCAAATTCTTGTTAAGTGCTACAAATTTGGCCACAAATTTGGTTGCAAATTTTGCAAGATTCTTGCTACATGTAGGTGTGTTGGGTGTTCAAATCCAAGGGCATTACTATGTATGGTAAGTCTTATATTTCCATTGCATCAAAGCCATTCCATTTGCTAAAAATGGTAAATGGAAAGTTCATCCTTGTTGGCATCTTCCACCCATGTTGGGCTTTCCAACAGTAATGTTGATATGTAAGATCCTTGCTAGAGTTGGTGCAATGCTAGAATCTTGGACCATGCTAGGGTAATGGTAGGGGATGCAATGGTAACATTGAGGGTATGCAATGCCAATGTTGGGGGGATGCAATTCCAACTTTCGAGGTAAGGTTTATACCCACCACAATGAGCATGGTTGATGTTTTGCATCCCAATGCTGAGGGTAGGTGGGCCACTCCCTCCAATAGGTATCACTAACGTGGAAAATGTTATATCCCCCATGGAACCCATAAAAATGCCAATTTTTGCATCCCAAAAGGCATTCTTAACCCTCCCAAGCCCAAATATAGACATCAAATGAATTTTTTCACTTAGGAAATAAGGATATGATCACTTATGATGAATTTTTAGCCTAAAACTATAAAGTATGTGAGATTACACCTCTTGGGTTGTAATCTTCATGTTTACAATGAAGCTTATCCTTAGGTTTCATGGGATGGACATTACATGACCAAGAATAAGGTTATAACATGAATTTTTTGTGGTCTTTCATTAGCCTCTCTTTTGTTGGTATCTAGAGGATTGACTTGAGAGGCATTGACATAGAATAAAAAACATCATTCGAGGTCCACCATTGATGTTCTCTCTTTGCACTTGATTCAGTCATGTCTAACCATGCCAAAGAGTGCTTCTGATGATAGGATAAGGCTATAATGAGATGATGGTAGGAAAATGTAGTGATAGGAAAATGATCATGACGGATAACAATGCACTCCATAGTGACATTAACATGCTGGTTAGTTAGTAGTTTTGGCACTTCATATTTTGAGATGTTGGTCACTCGACAAATGAATTTGATGATCCAACATCTTGCTCAAAGGTTTATTTTTTCCCCTAGGCTTTTTCCTTTGCATTTTTATAGCCATCTATTTTGGCTTTTGATCTTCATAGGTCATTTTACTTCTTGGGAATTTTCTTTCCCATTTTCTTTGTTGGGTGAAACCTTCATTGGCTTTCATTACCAACACCAATTATGACATGGGTTTTCTACTAGATGATGTGTGTTACTTCCAACAAACTTAATGGATTTCCCATCAAATCAGATCTATTACACTCAATGGACTTAATGGTTTTTCTATTGAATGAGATGTGTTACACCTAATGAACTTGATGATGGTGCATGACAAAGGGATGTCATATGGCCATAATGCATGAGTGTCAACATAGGTCAACATTTCTATTTAGGCTAAGGAAAGTTATAATAAGGCTACAAGCTAGTTTCAAGGAGATGGTAATGGGAGATGATGTGATATGAGCACTCTTAACACATTATGACAAACTCACTAAATCGTGCATATTGAGGTCACATGATGACTCGCTACCATGATAAGTCATGCATTCATGATCACTTTTGGGCTTTCTCCTACAAGCACAAATCCAAGAGGATAAGAAAACCAAGCAAAGAAAATATGTTGTTACAATATAATACATGAAACCACACAAAATGATAAAACTAGGCTAGCAAGGTTGCCAATGTTGCTAGTTTAAGGACCTAGTAGACCATGTTGCTAGTTAAAGATCTTAGTAGGTCATGTTGCTAGTTTAAGGCCTTAATACACCATAGAATGGTGCTCCTTTGTTATGAAAAAGATGTCATGTAGGCTTGCTTATTATTGGTCATGAAGGTCATTGATGTTATTTGTAGGTTACATGTAGTAAGGCTTTAGATAAAAATGATTGGCCAAATTAGGCAATTCATTTCCATCCATGTTAGCTATCCTAAAGTCTCCATTATAGTAGGCTTTTATGACCAAGAAGAACCTTCCTAGTTGGTTGATAATTTATCTACATGCTCACATATGACCTTGAGGACTAGGTCACCCTCCTTGATCTTGTGCTTAATCAAGTTATGGTGGTGTTGTTACTTTTACCTCTCTTGATATCACTTGATATGAGTAAGAATTTGCACTCATTCCTACTCCATTGAGTCTAGGTCCATGACCCATAAATCCCTGGATTTTTCATTATTGATGAAGTTAGATAAGACTACTTAGAGGGACAACAACTATAATTCAAGAGGTAAAACAACTTCAAAATCATAAACTAGGCTATATTGAATTACACTAGTTGTTGTATGATAGGTTATTTTGTAGGCCATAAAGTCCATGGACAAGCCTCTAATGCCAATTTTTCTTGGTATTTTTTAACATATTTTTGAGAAAATTGATGATTGCCTTATTACTTTCTTATTCTTATTCATGGGCTTGAGGATAATGTGGAAATAAGAAGGAATTATTAATGCGTAGGTTATGATAAAAATTCTTTATTTCATGGTTACTAAACTATGGTTTACTATCTATGACTATGATCATGGGTATTCCAAAATAGGTTACAATGTTATCAAGTATGAATTTACAAACTTCTTCAAATGTTTTCTTTGTTAGAGGAATAGTTTCAACCCACTTTGTGAAGTATTTAGTTGTAGTGATTATAAACCTATTCCCCATGAAAGACTTCGGTGTTATAGGTCCAATGATATCCAATTCCCATCATTGAAATGACTAAGTTATTTGAGTACTGTGCAACTTAGTTGGTGGTACATGTATAAGGTTACTATGTTGTTGGCACATGTCACAAGCTTTAACCTTGTATAGGTAGTCACTTTCTATATAAGTCTAGTAATAGCCTAGTCATCTAATCTTAGTAGCCATAGCTCTAGGTCCTATATTGTCCCCCACATACAACCTTATGAACCTACTCTAGGACTATTCTGGCTTTGGTTTTAACTAAGAACACTAACAATATTTCATCATAGGACTATCAACATAATGTGTTATCACCTATAATGACATACTATTTTGATCATTTACATACAATGTCCTTTTGAGTAGTGATCATGACTTGTGAAGGTTTATCATGCATAAGATAAAACTTGATATTATCATACCACTCCAATGCAAGAGAAATATGAACCATGACCATAAAGGTATGCTTAGTGCTCTATTGGATGGGAATAGCATAGTCCATAGTCAAGGTGGATAACTTACTAAACACATTTTTTGTCATGGTAAGGGCTAGCATTGTAATTGCATTAGCTATAGCATTCTTGGTTTGTAGTACATGTTGGATATCAACATCTAAATTGTTGTAACAGTTTCTTTCCTAAGTTATAGTAAGGTTGTAAGTGTTTTTCTTTACATGCATAAACCTTGGTTACCTTGTTTACCAAAAGTTGTAAATTACCTTTGATCATTAAGCACTTTATACCTAGCTAACAAGCTACCAACATTCCTCTAATCAAACCCTCATACTCTACTATGTTGTTGGTGCATGGAAATTCAAAACAATAGGCAAAGGGTTGGATTTCACCAAATGGAAATGTTATTATGGTAGTAGTACAAACCCCATGGGTAATTGAAGCTCCATCAAAGTGCATGACCATATCATAGCCCTTGAGCACCTAGCTAACAATGTTAATATGTTCAATAGGGAACTCAGGATCAATAGATGCATGGTCATAAACTAGCAAAATAGTAAGTTGTATAGCTATAGCATGACCTTTCGTTGATGCTTGAGAAATGTAATGATGGTCAAACACCACTATTATGGAATTTCATTAGGCTATACATATACTTTCATAAATGTTGATTGTTATGGCTCTAAGCACATTATCTTTGCAAATGACATTGACTTGGATCCTGAAGAGGTAGTGTCTCCACTTCTTTAATTAGAAGACTAGTGCTAGATAATACTTCTCCACTTTAGTGTATCAAGTTTCATGGGAAAATAATGCATGGCTAAGGTAGTATACTAACATCTCTACTCCATAATTTTGTTTTTGATAGAGTAGAGAAGGAATAGATGTGTCAAAGATAGCAAGGTACATGTAAAATAGTTTGTCATCTTGTAAAGGATAGACCATCGGAATTTCTGCCAACTCTTGCTTAAGGTTTTCAAAGGCTTGTTAGCATTGAGTTGTCCAATCATAGTGAACTTATTTATTAAGAAAGTGTTGCATGGGCTGTGACTTATCCATAAGCCTAGCAATAAACCAATGAATAAATTATAATCTACCTTGCAACCCTTGAAGCTCTTTAAGATTAATAGGTGCCACCAAGTTGGATATGACTTTAACCTTATCAAGATCAACACATATTCCCACCTCAAATCCCACAAAGCCAACCATCTTACTAGTTTGGACATCAAAGGCATACTTTTCAAGCTTAAACCTAACCTCGTAGTTGAGGCATTATTTACATAAAAGGTTAAGGTCATGTGTATGATCATTGGTCACATTAGACTTAACGAATGTAATCGTTGAGCAAACCTAGCATGTAATAACTAAATATATACATTATGGCTCTTTGATAGGTTGCTCTAGTGTTCTTTAGGTCAAATGAAATCATGGTATAGCAAAAGGTACCCCAAGAAATCATGAAGATCTTACTAAGTTGATGTTCTATATTGATTCTAATATGGTTGTATCTCAAGAATCCATCCATAAAGGATAATAAGGCATGCTCAACCGTAGTATTGATAAGTTGACTAATACTAGACAAAAGAAAGTCATCCTTGATAGTTGCCTTATTTAGATCTTAGAAATCAATGCAAATGTAGATACTGTCATTTTTCTTAGGGACTACCACTATATTGGATATGCATTTTGTGTAATAAATAGATTTAATTAAACCAACCAGCTATAGTTTTGTGATTTCATCATAAACTACTAGGGGCAAATCAAGTCTAATCTTGTGAATCTTTTGCTTAATTGGTTTAATGCTAGGATCAAATATGATGTGGTATTGTAATAAACATGTCTCCATAATTGACATATCTTCACATGACTAGGCAAAGACCTTAATGTTATCTTGTAGGACCTTGGTGATGTCTTACATATTTTGAGGTTCTAGTGACGAACTTAATTTTATGGTTTTCTCCTTACCACTATGTGTCATGGCAAGAACCTCAACTAGAGAGTCATCAATAATGTCACTGTAATGATGGAAAATGTTGGTCATTGAAAATACCAAACAAAAGTCTGTGTACACAGTTCTAACCCCGGATCTGTGCGAGGACCGTGCTAGAGAGAAAAAAATGAATCCGAGGTGCCCTAAATGGTCTTGTCGATCAGACAGGGACTTATTTAATCAGTAAAATTTTGGTAATAATTTGATGGAAAAATGAAGAATCTTTATAAGGAGATGCAATATTGTTAATCCCAAAAGCAATTGCAAACAATGTAAAAGATTTAGATGAGATTGCCAAATCCATATAACTAAGATGCAAGGGATCAGATTTTGTAGGGAATATGATCATAAGATCTGGGATTTAATTTATGAAAACAATATGTTTGATACAATGATTTTAGGCGGGCTTTGATTTGGACAAAGCACATTCCAGTAACAAGAAAGTTATCTAAAGATGAAACAAGCGAGGATCAATCTACCTTGTTCTAGCTAATCTGGGCGCAAGGAAGTTAGACTCGGGGGAGAATATCCAGTAGCCAATTGTTTCTAATCAAGAGTTCTTGCCAAACACCTCCGATGTTCTCACAATCGCTGATTCTCTTTTACTCTTTTGCCAACCTTAAAAGAGAAAAATTTTGTCAACCCCTTTGATCTTCGTCAACTGGAGCATTTATAAGGTTAGGGTCAAGAGGAAAACGTGGTTTAAGTGACGTGTGTCTTGAACTCATAAGATGCTGTTGACTCAATGTGTTGTCATTGAAGCTTGCGACACTATGCTGCGTAGTGCGTCATAAACTACCCTCGTGTGGGCTTTGGCAATAGATTGTCCTTTGATTACACTGTAATATGCTAGAGAGTGTATTGTGGCATATAAAATACTGATGTCTAAATTGTGCTTGTCGTTACTTGCATTATGCTAAATTACACTAAATTACGCATCATTGCGTAGTTCAGCATAAGATAATGAAATTGCAAAAGTTGAAGTATTGTTTCATGCTTCCTCTATTTTTGATCAACCCCGTTCAGGGTTTTATTATGCTGCACTACGTAACATAGCATAATGGCCCTCCTTAGCCATTTTTTGATGCTGTGGTAGACTATCTTTGATATTATGCCACGTATCGCAGCATTACGCTTTGTCGCGTAATGCAGTGTAATGTACTAAATGTTGAGATTTTGGAACATAGAAAACTCACAAAGTGGAAGACTTGATGTTGTGCACCCATCATTTTTTTCTGTCTCCTGAAGTTCATCTATACTGTGCTGCACCTTATTGTGACTCCTTGCTTGGGTTGCTAGATTTTGCCGAATCATCAAGGCTTCAAAAATTTTATGGTGTCTCAATGGCCCCTCTTTGTTGACGTCTAGAGGGCCTGCCCGAAAGACGTCGACAAAGAATACGAAACACCAGAGAGGTAAAGGAACCAACAGCATCCATCGAAGATTGCTCAAATGTCGCTTTGTCAAACCTGGGAGTGCCAAGGTAGGGTAGGGAAGAAAGCATAGAAGGGATTTTACAGGAGTAAAAGGAGGGAGGTTTGGAAAAGACTCAAGCATGTGAACATGAAACTTTTACAAACAAGTTATAGTGTCCTTCTGTGAATGTATTTGCAAGAGGTTATGCTATCATACTGTATATGGAGGGCTTGCACGGACGAGTTGTGTTACACCCGTGTGGCCGAGATGAGCTGTTTTACATCCATTTTGCCAAACTTTGCTTTTTTTTTTTGAATTACATTCCACTTAGGCGAGTTGCGTTACGCTAGTTCATGGACATGAAGATGTGAAAGAGTGTTGCTTAAATATTCACACTCTGTACAAGCAAAGAAAGAGGTAACAGTGGTCATGAGGACAAAGGAAGGGGAAAACGAAATAATGGATTGAATGGAGGGAGAGGTATGGTTTGTACTCCTAGGTGGCCAAGCTAGTCTGAGCAATCGCTTCGAGACGTTGCGACACCTTACCTGCTAATGAATGCACTCTCGATCAATGCTTGTCGTAGCAAGTAAATTACAAAACATAACAAAGAGCATAGCGTAGAAGCAATCGTCCTAATCGCTAAGGAGGGAGGCTGTTGAAACAAGCACCATCTAAAGTGAAAAGGAGAGCATAGACCATGAAACAGGGACCATGACGGGGAGCAAGCATCCTAATGTTGGTGCCACGGTTCATGAAACCACCATTGATAGCCAGATTCATGTTGCCCTAATGATTGGGAAAAGAGCAAGTCAGATGAATCTACTAGGCCAAAGCTTGGTGACGGCGATGGATGGAGGTCGCTAAGACTGTGGATGACCATAGTTTCTTCATGGTCCCAAGTAGCAAAGTTGATCCCAGGAGGTGTAGCTACAGAGCAGTCATCGTAGCATCATCTCTAAGGATTTAGTAGTATGCCTTTTGGCATGTCCGAGGAATCAACAGAATGCTAGCAGGGTAATGGCATTACATCTATCCCAACACCTTACCCATTATGTCTAGTAGGGATGCTGTGCAAGAATGACCATGCTCACTTGCTTCATGGAATGCTTGGATGATTCCAGTTTTGAATCCTAGCTGACTATCATTGTTTTTTTTAAGCCTTAGTAGGTCGTGGTCCCATTTTAATGTCTGGGCAGACTACAATCTACTAGTTTTACATCATAGTGAATGGTAGAAAAGCTAGTTTATGGTCCCAGCAGATCATGCTGTCGATGTCAATTTTATGTCATGACCTAGGGACAAGTTTGTGCTAATTTAGCATCTCAGTAGATGTATGCTTACCTTGCCAGTTTCACATCATGATGGATGGTCAGAAATTTTTCCAACTTAGCATCTTGATGGATGCATGCAAGAAGTGCCAATTTTACATCATAGTGGACATGTACAACTTTACCAGTTTTACATCATAGTGGACGTTTGTTACCTTACATTTGCACTGAGTCGATGTTTAGACGTAATATCATTTCAAGTACAGATGGTTCACTCGGTTTGAGTGCTCGTTGTCGTCAATGTCTGCTAACTTGAATGCTTTGTTGCCATATGTGTCGATGACCAGGAAATGGCCTTCCCAGTTTGCGGAGAACTTGCCTGCTGGTTCATAAATGGCCTTGAGAACTAAGTCTCCTTTCTTGATCGATCGTTGATGCAGGTTGTGTCGATGCTTTTGTCTCTGTTTATCCTGATATCTTTCGATGATGTTGAGCATCTGGATGCGTTTCTCCTTCACTAAATCTAAATCCACGATTCTAGACTCATTATGCTGAGTCTCATTTATAACCATGGATAGGACCATCTACAATGAGGGAACCTATAATTCCAAGGGCAGCACTACTTCGGACCCATAGACTAGGCTGTAGGGCATCTTGTCTATAGCTGTTCTACATGTTGTATGATACGCCCATAGCACGTACAAGATTTTTTCATGCCACCATTTTTTGTTAGTACTGAGCATCTTCTTAAGTAGATTGATAATCACCTTGTTTGTCATTTCTGCTTGACCTATTGCTTGATACCAAGGTTATCGCAAAAAGATTTGGTTTCTGTGCTACTAAATTATGGCCTATTGTCAGTCACAATATTCATAGGGAGCCCAAATCTAGTTACAATATTGTCTAAGATGAAATGGAAAACCTATTGAGATGTAATCTTCTGTAGGGGGATAGCCTCGACCCACTTCGTAAAATATTCTATGGTGGTGATAATGAAGCTATGTCCTATGGAAGATTTGGGTGTGATGGGACCTATGATGTCTAGTCTCCATCGTTGGAATGGCCAAGTGATCTGTATAGTGTGCAACTCAGTTGGTGACACGTGTATTAGATTTGCGTAACACTGGCACATGTCACACGTCTTAACCTTGGCAAGGTAGTCTTTTTCCATGTAGGACCAATAGTACCCTAGGCATCTAGTTTTAGCAGCCATGGCTCGTGGGGCTACGTGTCCTCCACATAGCCCCTCGTGGACCTCGCTAACTATTTGCTGTGCTTGGTCACTGTTAACGCAGGTAAGCAATACCCCATTGAAAGAGCATCTACAGAGAGTACTGTCTCCAAAGGATGATGTATTTCTTGGCATGCTTGCACACTACATCCTTTTGTGCATGTGTTAGCTCATGTGTTGTTTCGCCATGCAGAAGGTAAGTTTTAATGTTGTCATACCATTCTAACGTTCCTTTTGCATTTAATGAAGAAATCTATGCTACTTGAATGACAGGCTCTGTACATTCTATCATTAAAGCAGGCCAGGTGGCAAACAAGTGTGGTAGCATGTTTAATGCCATTGTTGCCAGTGCATCGGCAACATCATTTTCGTTGCGCAGCACATTTAATGCCAGTGTTGCCAATGCATCGACAATAGCGTTTTCATTGCACGACATGTGTTGGGCATCGATTGTCACAAATTGTTTTAGGAGATCTTTAGCCATATCGTAGTAGGGTTGTAGGTGCACAGCCTTGTAGGTGTAGACTCATATGATTTGATTGATGACGAGCATCAAATCACCTCAGATTGCCAGGTGTTGAAATTTAAGTTCTTTGGCTATCAACAATCCTCTGAGGATCCCCTCATACTCTGCCACGTTGTTCCTACAAGGGAATGTTAAGCAGTAAGCTGATGGATGCACATCCTCAGGGGTAAGCGTAATGACAGCAGTAGCACTGTCGCCTCTAGTAGTCGAAGCTCTGTCAAAGTATAACATCGCTTTGAGACCTATTGATACAGGGCTTAAACTATGTATATGCTCATTTGGGAATTCTGGCTCTATCGTATCTTGATCTTTAGTGGGCAATGTCGCTAGCTGGTCAGCTATGGCCTGACCTTTGGTGGATGATTGACCAACATAATGTAAATCAAAATTGACTGTGATAGTCTTCCAAAGAGCTATCCTACTACTCTCATATAAGTTGTTTGAGATAGCTCGCAAAACATTGCTTTTACAGATTATGTTGACTTGACTATGGAAAAGATAATGCCTACATTTTTTAAGTGTGAAAACTAATGCCAAACAGTTACACTACTTCATTGTACCTTGTCTTGTACTCAAATAGGACGTGACTAAGGTAATAGATATGGGCTTCAGACCCATCATTCCTTTTTTGGCACACTAACGCAGCTATGGACATGTCTGAGCTAGCTAGATAGATGTAAAAAGGTTGATCCCTTTGCGATGGGAAAACCATTGGCAAATGTTGTAGCTCCTTTTTTAAATCGTCAAATGTACACTAGTAGTCATTGGTCCATTCAAAATTAACACCCTTCTTAAGAAGGTGTTGCATGGGATGTAATTTATTTGTTAATTTCGAGATGAACCGCTTGATAAACTGAAGCTTGCCCTATAACTCACATAGTTCCTTGAGGTTTGTAGATGGTGTTAAATCAACAATGGCCTTGACCTTGTTAGGCTTGACTCGGATGCCATTCTCTGATACCACAAACCACAACATGCATCCAGTTTTGACTCCGAATACATATTTATTTGGGTTAAGCCACAAGTCATGCTTAAGGCATCATTTAAGGACTAACTTCAGGTCTTCTGAATGATCTTCAGACTTTATAGACTTAACAGCTATGTCATCTACATAGTTGTTCAATCTCCATAAAAGGTAGTCACTAAAGATGTATGTCATGGCCCATTTATACGTCACCCTAGCATTTTCTAGCCCGAAAGGCATCATAGTGTAACAAAAGGTCCCCTAGGGTGTCATGAATGTTGTGGTCAATTGATGCTCCGGGTTGATGCAAATTTGATTATAACCTAAGAAACCATCCATGAAGGATAGAAGCGTGTGACCAGCTATTGTGTTGATTAGTTAGTCAATACTAGGTAACGGGAAATTGTCCTTAATCATAGCTTTGTTCAGATCCTAGAAGTCTATGCAGATGTGTATACCTCCCATTTTCTTAGAGACAACTACGATGTTGGACACCCAGTCTAAGTAATCGACCACGTGAATGAAACTAGCCTGATACAACTTGGTGATTTCATTATGCACTGCTAGCACAATTTTTGGCTTAATCTTGCGTGCCTTCTATCTAAATGGTTTGATGTGTGGGTCTAAAATAATGTTATGTTGTATTAATCTCAGGTCTAATCCTGACATGTCTTCATATGACCATGTAAATACAACAACATTGTTTTGGAGCACTTGCATTATGCCACTCTGTGTTTGTTGGTCTAAAAGGGAACTAACTCTAAGATTTTTATTCTTGCCTTTGTGTGTAACCATAGGGATCTCGTCGAGAGGATCCTTGGTCACATCACCAGCCTCCAGGTCTAGAGTTCGAGCCAAATGTTTTGGCCAGTCTGGGGATATCTCCAACGTTGCTATCGTTGTGTCACATGAGGTAGGTTCTATTTCTATCAGCGTGTAGTTAGACTGTCTAATGGTCTCTCCGAATGGGCCTATTAAGGCTAATGGTGCGGATAAAGTTGCAGCCATTTGCAAATCGCCTTGTAAAAATGTCAAAAAAGGAAGTTATTACATTGTTTTTCTGCTAATCGATTGAGCAATAAGAGTTTGTTTTTGTCTTTTTAGCATTAAAGAGACTTCCAGTTTAAGGTCTTAGTGGACCATTACAAATATTTCTGGTCTGTAAGATAATAATGATCTCGACTTCCTAGATGTTGGCGTATGAAATGAAATAAAAAGTGTAACATGACATGTCTAGCATGTTGTGAAATTTGAATTTCTGTACAAACTGTAGTTAATGCAACCAGATTACGAGATGATAAATGTATTAGTTTAAGGTCATTTCGGACCGCAATCTACATGATATCAATGAAATTAATGCCCCAATCTTTTTGTTTCATGTCATACTGACACCGACGTTTTGAGAAAGTTCCACATCGATCAGATAGAAAGAAAAACTAGTTTCAAGAATTTTGTTTATAAACCGATGGTTCATACTCGAGATAGGTTACAGATATCATGAATTTGGATTTTGGCTATAACAGAAGAGGAGCATAAGCAAGGCATAAACAGGAGATTTACAAAAACTCATTCGATTACAGCCATGGCACCAAAGGTTAAGGGAAAGAACACTAAACTGGCTAGGATTGATAAAGTGCAGGAGAGTCTACAATGGGCTTTGCTGGCCAAAGTTAAGGCATAGGAAGCTACTCTGCTTAATCGGTAAGTGGCCATTCGCCCTTTTGCACTATTTTCATATTTGTTGCAGCGTCATAGTTATGTATTGTTTTCCTAAATGTATATGTTACGTTGAGCGTTAATATCTGTTTACGTGGGCTGAGCTATTGTGGTTTGCGGTATTACCTTCATATTTGCTGTTGGAGATGAAACTTATATTGTTACGAGGGTTTAGGTAACGTTGGATAATACTGGATAAATGTTGTGTATAATTGAAAGACCTCGTTATTATATTTTTGTAGGTACTGTAATCAGGGTTTTTTTTCCTTTCCTTTATTCCCATAATAGTTTCATGTTACACTAGAATAATACATAGTGTTGCCTTCATTGTCATTGTCAGAGACAGACCTTGAGCTATTGCAAGGGTTTGGGTGATTCTGGCCATGCATTTCTAGCGAAATTTGCAATTTTCTGGGAATCAGGCAAACCCTATTATAGCGTGATGAATGTTTATGTTCAAATGTTTTGTCTAATGGCAACATGTTTTCATTGTACAGTATTATGTTAAAGCCCTTACTAATCGTTTTGGACATTGTGGGCATCCTGTGCTACATGCATGTTCCTGCAGCCAATGTTCCTCCTCCTCATGCTCGTATAAAGGGGAAGGTGGTATGGGTCTGAAGAGGTGCATGGGGGTTCCTACAGTTTCTACTTCATAACTACAGCGTAATCGTTTGGTCACATCTACTAGGTGATGTAGCTGCCACTATTTTGGAGATGTTATTGGTTGGTTCGACATAGGGCATCTTGGGGTTCTTGACAGATGGTAGGATTGAGACTACGTGGGTGTAAGACCACAAACAAAGTGCCAAAGGTCTGAGGCATTTGAGTTGGATTTGGGAGGTGCCTAGATTCAACTGCTATCACTCCTACAATACTATGTTCATGGCTCATCACCTCACAACCTATTTCCAGAATCCACATGGTACCGTGTATTACGCTGGTGGGTAAGAACCTGAATTTGTGTCATTTCAATGTGTGTCAACATGCTAACTATTGTCTAGATTTACATCAAGCATAAAGAATTTGCCAATTTTCTGTGATGTAGATTCTTTATCAATGAAAGCGGTCTCCTGGGCGATAATGATACCTTGTCATTGACCAAAAGGG
Organism: Gnetum montanum; assembly: GCA_015680685.1. Taxonomy (NCBI): domain Eukaryota; kingdom Viridiplantae; phylum Streptophyta; class Gnetopsida; order Gnetales; family Gnetaceae; genus Gnetum; species Gnetum montanum. Next base: position 34,551 of record MNCI01009069.1, on the reverse strand, counting down.
CTATTAGTGAATTTACTGCTATTAGCAATGTATGGGCCACTGTCATGGAACAACTAGTGTTTGAAATTCCAGAGTCCCCAACCCGCTATGTTGACTTCTTTGCTAGATGTAAAAATTTCAGATGGCTGGATAAGGAATGGACCTTGGATCCTCCCCTCACTATCGCCGACGTATGAAGGAAAATCCCTCCATTTCCTTTGCCATTTGAACCTGGTAAACTTCATTACGATGATGAATTGTGTCAATGTTATCAGTTAGCGATGATCTGTGAAGTTGTCTTATTTTATTTTTTGCAATCTCGGCTTAGCCATTGTTTTATGTATGCAATTAGGGAATCACGGGAAATCACGATCATGGCCTTCAGTCGTGACGCGAGAAACATCTTTTTCCGCTACGGTGACATAAAGAAGGCATAACACTGGCTTAGCCATAGAGCAGCCCCTGCTATTTTTGACCAATAACCTTCAGGAGGCTAGACTAATGGACCTGTTCTTGTCCATAACGCCTGATGTTACTGTGGGTGAAATGTTGACCTTAGTCAACTCCTTTAGTGAAGAAGTTGAGCATCTCTGCGTATGCGTATGTAACGTGCACGTAAATTTTGACATCGACGCTTAGCTATTCATTGATCTCACCTCCGATGGCTTTTCTATAGAGAAAAATTTGAAGAGGAGCGCCAAATGCTAGGAAGGGATAGAGGAGTGGCTAGGGGTTAAGAAAGAGGCCAAAGGGATTCCTGCCGATGGGATTGAGTTGGCAGTGGCCAACACCATTTACCCCCTTTTTGAGCTTGGGCCATCCCCAAGACACTCTCCCAAGGGAGATTGCTCATTATAGAACAAGCTCGCATTATGTGAGAGGTCATGGAGGAGGGGACGCAATTCAATTAGGCCACCTATTTTGCCAAAGGCCTGTGCGTTGAAATGGTCAAGCTTCGCTAGAAGCTTGAGTCCCCTTTCAATGTGCATTTTGCCTTTTTCATAGCTTGCTTCTAGTGCTTTGCCGAGTTTCTAGTTGTCCAACAAGATGGAGTTTGGATGCAGTAGGACCGTGACCAGATTTCTAAACCATGGATTTCCCATATTTTCAGCATCGTCCGATTGCATGACCCTCTTGAAGGGATTGGGAAGTCATTATCTGTAATGACTAGGGACATGGTGGCACCTCGAATGTGGGGTCTAGATAGCGTGGGTGGGGCACTCCCTTCCTATACTGATGATGTGTTGAGGGGGAAGCACCTGGCGGTTGAGATAGTGGACTCGTCAATGCCTCAAAAGAAGCCTCGTTTGACTGAAGAGTCTACCGAGCCAACAAGTAGTGCATGGTAGAAGGTGTAGGTCAAATTTTGGAGGAGTAATCCTTCAGCAAGTAAGCAAAGGAATGTGCTAATGGTTACATCCATGTTGCGTATAGACACTTTTATGTCACAATTTATTGAGGTAGAGTAGAATTTCATGTTAACTGAAAATGTTATGTGACAGCGAAGGAGAGGGTTGTAGAAAGGTTAACCCCTAAAATGGGGGCTATGGTTTTACGACATGAGAAAGAGACCCCGGCCTTGGAAGAAGAGGCTGCAATAGTCAATCAAGTGAGTAGTGCACAGATTCCTGCATGCAAGAAGGGAGTAGCCATGGAAGATGCTGAAGTCTCTTCGGCTCAGATAAGAAGAGGTAAATGATATGTAACTCTATTAGGCTAACTTTTATCGCATACTTGACTCTAGGCAATTTCTTCTAAAATTTATATTGGTCATCGTAATGTTTCAATTATGTCTTCATATGGAACTTGTTCTGCATAATAGGTGACCAGGACGTGCACATGTCAACGGTGGTGACTCGATCTTGGGGTGAATTTCCTGATAAATTTGCATTTATGGAAGGGGTCATTCAAGACATGATTGGCTGCTTAGAGCAAATTGATCCTGAAGCAGGTACATCATGATCATTACGAAGAAGTTGTTCCATTGTGGTATTGTGTTATCTAATTATGTCTAATCACCATGCTATGTTATTAGGAGCTTGAATCAGGTGGGATCTGTTGGATCCTATTGATCTAGACACCACCAAACCCTCCTCAGAAGAGACCTTCGTGCTATGTAGCATTTATGATGAAATGCGTAAATGTGCGGTACGCTCGACTCACTCCTTGTGGGAATGCCAGAGCATAAATGAGGATCTTTGGAAAAGATTGCAAAGGTCGAAGAAAGAGAGAGTGTCTCTAGGTGATTAAGTGGGGGACTTGAGGTCTTGGAATGAATTCCTGCAGGCTTAGGGGATAGGCAATGAGGACTGGTGGACGGTTGTTGTAGACTACGCCCGTTACTAGATGGTCGTCTAAAATAGCATTCAGACTAGCTGTGAACTAGTCGAGCAATGGATGCAAATGGACCTCCTAGCTCAAAAGAATCAAGACTGGAAGGACTATAGAACAAGTGCGCAAGAATGGGGGAAGATGCAAAAAGATTAGAAACATGTCTATAAGTAGGACTACACTACCTACCATCAACAGTACAAGGACTCTATCGTCGAGGCTCAGTCTCTTCGACTATTCCTTGACGTTATTGGTGCTTCCAGTGCATTTGAAAAGTTCCAGGAGCAAGTGATGGTGAGTGCCTCTCCAGAAAGGGAAATGACTCTTCCTGGAGGAGAGACAACCATCCCTTCCTTCTTCCCTGAACCACCTTGCTGGACTCCTATGGAAAAAGGGAAGATGAAGGCCGAAACTAATCTAGGAGACGGGGTTTGGTCTGAGCTTAGCAAGGACAAGATTATGCAACCTCTATGGATTTCCTTAGAACAAATTCCATTTTCTACTGATGCAAGACCATCACAGGTGAGTGTTTATTTTATTATGCCTTTTTTCATACCTAGTTTTGATCGTGATGTCAGTATACATGTTATGTATGATTACAGGAATGACCTGAGGAGGTTCCTCAATGAGGCGAGTGTAACGTGGATGAAGGTCCTCAAGAAGGGGGTTTACAAGGAACAGAGCTTAATGGTGGTGATCAACACCATGGCAAACAACTTCATATAGAAGAGCTTGATAGGGAGGGCCACCTTCATGAGAAAATGCTACCTGAAAAAGGTGGCCCCTATGAGGATGATTTTTTCAGGGTGGAGATTGAGCTGAGGAACATGGGTAACAGTGGGGATAAATGAGATGCATAATGTGGCTGTATTGGCCATAGTCCATTTTTTTATGATGATAAAGACAATATTTTTTTATTTGACATTTTAATGAAAATTTGGTCTAATTTGACGTTCTTTTGTTGTTACTGTTCTTGCTTTATGAAATGTGTAAATTAGTAGGTTTCGATGTTATGAGAAATGGTAGATAGTTTTAGGTGTATAGCATAAATGAAGTTACTAGTTTAAAACCATTGTAGGCTACTAGATAAATCAGGTGCAAAGTGTAAATAAGGCAACTAGTCTTGGTCCATTTTGGGCCTTTGACTAGTTCAAGCGTAAACTATGATTTAAATAGGTATTTTAAGGCCATTGCGGGCCATGGGTAGTTTTAGGCCATTTCGGGCTGTGTATAGTTTTAGGCCATTCTGGGTTGTGTATAATTTTAGGCCATTTCAGGATGTGAGTATGTGGTGAAGGGATAGCGTAAATGTCACTAAGTCACTAATTTTAAGCCTTAGTAGGTTGTGATTAGTTTAAGGCCATTTCAGGCCTTTTGATAGTTTTAGGCCATTCCAGGCCTTGTATATTTTTAGGCCATTTCAGGCCGTGGGTAGCACACATGATTAATTTTAGATAAAGTTAAGAGCGACAAAGATAACTAGTAGGAGCATAAAAACATAAGTGTAAATGAGAACAGCTAGTGGAAGCGTAAAAATAAGCCTAAGCATAAAATGAGCATAGCTGGTGGATGCATAAAAATAAGCCTAAGCATAAAATGAACATAGCTGATGGATGCATAAAAATAAGCCTAAGTGTAAAATGAGCATAGCTGGTGGATGTGTAAAAAGAAGCCTAAGCATAAAATGAGCATAGCTGGTGGATGCAAAGGTGGGATAGCATGATGAAATAAAACATGCATAGACTATATGGTAATCAGATGACCCGGTTTACTAGCTAGCCCTATAATTGTTTCTTGATCGCTTTTACTTTTGGTAACATGTAAAGATGAGGGGATTTACCACCCTTTTCCTTCACATCACACTCCTCTTCTAGGAATGATAGCTCAGCCCAAGTTAGGCTATCATCAACCACTGTTTCGGCTTGTTCGAGTATTCGGAAGGGGGACTGATCTTTAGACATTTCGATTTCTGACCCCTACTCTGTTTCTATGTTATTAATAGCCTGAGGGGTTATTTCATCACCGTGGACAACCACCTCTCCTCCTGCATAGGGTAGATGGATCTCCTGATGTATAGGTGATGAAACTCCTTAGTTGGGCCAACCAAGACCTCCTCAGGATCAAGTTGAAGCCAGGCATCTCTTCGACAACAATGAAGGTTGCGTCTATGGGAAATTACTCCCCCATCATGAAGTTGATGTGCATAGTGCCTTTGACTTACACTCATGCCCCGTTGAATGACTTTAAACACAACGTGGTGGTAGGACTGATATGATCGATCAAACCTAGCTTATCCACTATGGGGTAGGGGATGATATTAGCAGCCGCCCCATCATCCACATGTACCGTTCGAATTTGGTGTTGATCAACTTGAATGGTGATGAACATGGGCACCGTTATCACATGACCCTTTTCTGGGTCATCCTTAATGCATTCATTGTGAAAGGTCAACAAGGAAGGCCCTGGTTTCTTAGCCGCAAGAGGAAGCATAATGGAATGAATCATTTCTTCATTCACAGGTAGGCCTTCATCCATAGGTATGGATGTTAGCATGCAAACCATAGCCTCACAATGTTTCTGTGATGTCATGAGTAAGTCATAAAGGCTCAAAGTCATATTTCTTTATTTTAGAGCCTGTTTGACTTGCGTAAAGGAGTCAAAGAGATCCCGCCCATGATCTGGCTACTTGTCACCCTTTTCCTCTTCCATTCGCCCTAGGAGACGAATTTCTTGGGGAGGAGTGATATTCGGTAGAGGGCTGTGGTTCTTTCTACTAGAAGTAGATGGTTGCATTTGTGTAAGTTCGCCATCTTTAGAAAATGGGGCCAAGGGTATAGAGGTGAGGGGTTTAGGATTAGGGAACCCTAGCGTAAGACGATCCCTGGCTGTACTGGTTGTCATACCTCTTTCTTCTTTTTTGTTAAATTGGGATTGGGAGTTTGACTTGGAGGTTTTCCCTTATGTAGGAGGGACTGTCGATGGTTTTGGTACCCTGATGACAAAGGGGGCCTTAGGCCCAAGTGCGGGGTGGACTGCGGCTTTACCAACAGTGGGTTGTCGAGAATTTATCTGAGAAGGGGCTTGAAGGATAAAAGGTTGTCATGGAGCACCACTTGTCGATGTTGTTAAATCCATTGTTTGGGGAGAACAAGGACGCATTCATAGCACGAAAGGTTGTTTTAGCTGTGCTTGATTATCACCCTCTGCTCCTACCACATTAATTGTGTACCCTGTGTTATTTACATTTAACGGGTCTTGGTACACATGCAGGGCTTTGTTTTCTGGGCGAGCTAGACTACTGCTGTCCAAGATCAGGTCACCTTAATCAATCATGCGTTGAATGTCATCTTTCAACACCCAGCAGTAATCCATGTCATGACTGCACAATTGATGGTAGTTGCAGAATCAGTCTAGCCTAAAGTTCTTGGGAATGGGTGGTTCATTAGGTTGTGCCAAGGAGGGGTTTTTGAGTAACTCACAATGGCACCTGTGACGTTTCAGGACCTCCTCGGACACTACCTTGTGTCGGATGTAACTGGTTCCCAGTAATTACTTTAGAAGTTCTAAAGGCTTCATAGGTAGAGTTGTGTAATTTGAGCTATCCTTACGCTCAAATTTTGGCCCTGGTTGTGGGGCTGTTTTAGGGGTGGAAGAAGCTTCTTGATTGGGGCTATTTCAACTAGTTGTCAGCTCGGTAGGCTCTGCAGTTGTTTTCTTGTTGTTTTTCTTCTTGGCCCCCTCAACAACAACCATTACTGTTGTTGTCGTGGCTTTTCCTTTGTCTTTACCCTTGCTATGGGAGTTTTTATAGGCTACATACACAAGATCTTTACTAGCCTCTACCACATCTTGGATGCCCTTAGTCTGAGTAAAGGCTTGACTGAGGGAATGGGGAGCGAGGTAATACAGCTTAGACTTGATGAAGTCATTGAACGCTCCCTTGAAGATTGCCAATAGCTGGACTTCTGCGATGGGCTCGTGGATTTCATTCAAGGTAGTGTCCCAATGCTGTATAAACTTTTGGACTGACTCGAGCTAGTCTAGTGTGACTTCTAGCTTCAAGTTGTATTTGAAATGAGTCACAAACTGGGTTAACAGCTCTTCTAAGGTTGAGATGGAAGCATGTGGAAGTGCTTGATACCAGTCCAAACCTTTACCCGTTAAGGACATAGCAAAGACATGGATTATAGTATGCAGCCATTGTTGTAGCAATAAGGACTTTGACCTGAAAATGACGAGGTGGGTGTTGGAATCACCTTCCCCATTATATTTTGTGAAATGGGGAAGGGGCATCCTAGGTGGCAATGACAGGACTGGGACTGCTAGGCTAATACAATTATCATGGTAGAAATTCATGACTTGTACCATGTCAGAGCCAACAACCTTGAGATGCTTGACCTCTTCTGTAAGGTTCTGGATGAGCTTGAAGGCTTGGTCCAGACCTTTAGATGACGAGGTCATTTGTGGAACGAAAGGAGGAGCCACATCGAGTGGCGGTATAGAGGTAACAGCTTGGCTTATGGTCAATGCTATTGGGATAGTCCCTGCAGGCAGTGTTTCTTGTGGCATCCACCATCTGGTGGTTGGTATGTATGGGGGAACCACCATCGGCTGTGCCATTAGGTACGTTGTTTGTGTAACTAGCGGCACGAACAGTGTTCCTGCAACTGGGTTTAGCACTTGTGGGACATGGCCTTGAAGGTGGGGATGGTGGTGCATTTGTACAAGATGCACAACAAGAGACATGTTAGGAGCCCACCATGCTGTGGTGGTAGGCCCTATTGTGTGAATCGGGAGTGTAGTCAACGTTGTGGGTATCATGTGCACATGTGGTGGCACAGGCACAAGCACACGATGAGGTGGGTTAGGTAATCATGCCTGCTGAGGAATGATCTGTGATGGACCGTCACCTGGGAAGATAGTCGGAGAGAGAAAATGTAAACGCGGTGAATGCGGGACTCAATCGGTGTTAGATAATGTTAGATGTGTGGTGACCATGAACAGTGAATTTACACAAGACGTTGTGGAGGGAGTGGCCATGGTGAAATTAGCATGATTGCCTCCCTCAGAGTGAGATTCTAGATCATCTTGTCCATCGTGAAGTGTTTCATCATGGAACAAGGCCTCTAGTTGTTCTAGCGATGTCTTTGCCATAAAAATTTAATCTAGGATCCACTTTTGTTTATCTGTCAGGGGTATGAAAGTGCTAGGTGTAGGAATGAGTTCCTTCCCATTGTAGTACATGAACTCGTACTCTCATTTTTCCTCGAGTTCTTGTGGATACATAGGCAGGTTTACCGCTAACTTAGCATAGAGGAAATTCTAGCTTTCCCTGCATTGAGCCTATCCCTCAGGCTCCTTGTTTTGTAGCCTGAGGGAGCAGCATGGTTGCACTGGACTAAGTGGTTGCTCGACCATAGGAGGTGTGACTTGCATGGTCCAAGGGTTCTCAAGGCTAGTGGTGTTAACGGCAGTAGTTGATGTAGTAATTTTTATGCGATTTGGAGATAATGACGATAAAAGTAGAGATTGGAAGGACAAAGGTGAACTAAGATTATAATCGGGGCTTTTTATCTTGTAGGATTCCAAAGGAATTGTCGAAGTGATCGATCTGCACCACACAATTTTGTAAAAAAACTTGGAGGTATTACATTTATGTTGATTGACAATGGGTACAGATAACTTACAAGAAGACTCGTAAAATATGGATCAGATATGAAGGCCCTCCTAGCACCAAAAAAATGTAACAATGAAAAATGTCAGTTGCTGGAAATACCAAACGAAAGTCTATGTACATAGTTCTAACCCCGGATCCATGCGAGGACTGTTCTGGAGAGAAGAAAACGAATTCGAGGTGCCTTGAACAGTCTTGTCAAGTAGACAGGGACTTATTTAATCAGTAAAATTTTGGTAATAATTTGAAGGAAAAATGAAGATTCTTTCTAAGGTGATGCAATATTGTTAATCCCGAAAGCAATTGCAAACAATGTAAAAGATTTAGATGAGTTTGCCAAATCCGTATAACTAAGATACAAGGGATTAGATTTTGTAGGAAATACGATCATAAGATCTGGGATTTAATTTATGAAAACAATATGTTTGATACAATGATTTCAGGTAGGCTTTGGTTTGGACGAAGCACATGCCAGTAACAAGAAATTTATCTAAAGATGAAACAAGAGAGGATCAATCTACCTTATTCTAGCCAATCTGGGCGCAAGGAAGTCAGACCCGAGGGAGAATATCTAGTAGCTGATTGTTTCTGATTAAGAGTTCTTGCCAATCACCTCTAATGTTCTCACGATCGCTAATTCTCTTTTGCCAACCTTGAAAGAGAAAAATTTTTCCAACCCCTTTGATCTTCATCAATTGGAGCATTTATAAGGTTAGGGTCAGGAGGAAAACACAGTTTAAGTGGCATGTGTCCTGAACTCATAAGATTCCATTGACTCAATGTGTTGTCGTTGAAGCTTGCGACGCTATGCTGCGTAGCGCATCGTAAACTACCCTCGTATGGGCTTTGGCAATAGACTATCCTTTGATTACATTGTAATACGCTAGAGAGCGTACTGTGTTGTATGAACTACTGATGTCTAAATTGTGCTTGTCATTATTTGCATTGCATTGCATTACACTAAATTACGCATCATAGCGTAGTTCAACGTAAAATAACGAAACCGCAAAAGTTGAAGTATTGTTGTTGTTCTTCTTCTGTTTCTGATCAATCCCTTTTGGGGTTTTATTACGCTGCACTGCATAACACAACGTAATGGCCCCCTTGAGCCATTTTTTGATGTCGTGGTAGACTATCTTTGATATTATGTTCCATATTGTGGCATTACGCTATGTCGTGTAATGCAGCATAATGTACTAAATGTTGAGATTTTGGAACATAGAAAACTCACAAAGTGGAAGACTTGCTGTCGTGCACGCATCATTTTGTTCTATCTCCTGAATTTCATATGTATTGTGCTGCGCCTTATCGCGACTGAAACACCACAAAAATTTTGAGCTTGGTACTTGTTCGACAAGAAGTAGGTCCCTGGGACCCATGGACAACCACGACTACATTTGCTGTCACACATTGCAACTTTGGGGATCAAAATGCTTAATTTTCACTAAGTATGCAGTACCAACATATACGCCCAGCATCCACAGTGTATACGCCCAGCGTATATGCCCAACATCCACAGCATATACGCCTAGCGTAGACATCCAACTTACACACCCGATGTACACTTCACATGTACGCTCGGCTGGTACGACAAATGTTTACACCTGGCATGGAATCTCCAAAGATAGAATGAAAACAGCACTAAAGAGCAAGGATTGAAGCAAGTCGGAAACCGTCAGCGTATATGCCCGGCGTATACGCCCAGCCATTGTCGGCATATACACTTGGCGTATACGCCTAGCGTCCACAACATCTACGCCCAGCACATCCAACGTATACGCCTAGAGTCTATGCCCACCTGATGCAGCGTATACGTTGAGCGTATACGCTCAGCAAAAGTAATATGTTGTACACTTGTAAATTTTACGCCCTTTTTGCACCCAGTCAACGTCCATGTGTCGCCCGACCCGAGTCTAGCATAACAACCGGTATAAAAACCCCACTTTTCCACTTGTACCAGGTCGGTTGGCAAAAATCCCAAAGCATACCAGAGAACAATTACGCTGCGCACCAGAGCTAAAACCCTTTTACGCTAGATAGTACTGTATGCTGGGCACACAATCTCTACACTGTGCCTACAGTCCGAACCAGCCAAGTCATCCCTGCATCCATTGGGGATTTTCGTCTGCCTTGTGTTCCATCACAACTGCGTTAGACCTGTGCATTGTACTTTCCTCCTGTAATACTATTATTTACAGTTTACATTAATTTCTTACATGTGTTCCGTTTACGCTCATTTACATTTACGCTCTGTTTGCACCTGTTATGCTGTTTAAGCTCTCGTTTACGCTCGTTATGCCGTTTACGTATAACCCAGCATATAGCACTTTGGTATACGTTCGGGGAAATCCTTGTCTGATCCGCGTGTGGACCACCCAAGGTGCTCTGCCTTCGTGCATTCCAGCTTGTCCTCAGGCGAAGGTAGGGTCTTCTGTGCCCGTCCTGCGATCCCCACGGTCTCTGTTTCCTTCCAACCAGGGACCAATGATTTCAGGCAGTACAGAAATTGGCGCTAGAAGGAGGGCTTCCTAAAAACCTTACCAGCAAACTTCCCAGCGTTTACGCTATTGAGTGTATACACCACTGGCCACAATCCTTCCTGCTAATTTAAACACATTCCAAAGTTTACGCTGCTCCATCTGCAAACTGTCCAGCGTATACACTGATCAGTGTTTACACCGTGTCTGCTACAGTTTTCCCTGCAACATCCCCAACGTTTACGCTGGTAACCATCCATTACGTTTCATGCTGCAGACTTTCCTTACGCCCTACATAAATTTTTACACTACATATTTGATGCCATAAACTCATTAACACTATACCCTTTTACGTTGTAGACTTCATCTACGCTATACGCCAACTTTCTCCCTGCTATTCTTTACGCCCTAGATTCATTTTACGCTGTATCCTATTTTTACGCTGCACCTTTTTACGCTGTGCCCTTACGTTGTACACGCTGTCTAGCGTATACGCTGAACCACTTACGCTGTAGGCTTGTCTACGTCGACCATATATGCTGCATACGTATACGCTGTAGACCCTGTCATTATACACTGTTAGCAGGAGCGTATACACTGTATGCTGCACAGTACATTAATTTCACATTTCTGGACCGTGTCGTATATCCCCAACCAATCATCATGAATCCTGTAAACACAACTACTGCCACTACTCAAGTCACCAACATTATGGACACCACAGCGGTCCAACAGCCTATCACGTAACACCCGGGAGTACAACCCATAGCAGGGCCCCGCCGGTCCCTAAGATTGCAAGAGAGAGACCCGACCTCTAACATTATAACCCAGGATCACTATAATTTCATATGTATTAAGATACAAGCTGGCCTGGCTGTAGACTAAGCTGAAATGGAGATAAAGAGGTAGTTTGAACTCTTTTATAGGGGGGGATGCGAGTTCATCCCTTCCCCATATGACGTAATCCCTGTTCCAGAGCAGTATTCGGAGCTCGTCACACAGCTCCTCCTACAAAGGAGCCACTTGTTGGATCAGCCTGCGCTAGAGCCCCAACTAGAGGAAGAGGATGAATTCGCTGCTTAATCTGAACAAGAGGATTCTTACCACACTCTGAGCCCGCAAGTATACGTTAACCCCATTTTTCATCCTGGTACAGGGGAAATCATGCCCCTCCAGCATCTCAGGATCACTCAGGCCCAAGCACCACCACCAGAAACATCAGCACTAGTGCATATTCCTCCCACAAGCGACCCCCAACCTAACACCTTCCCTCTCATAATCATCTCCGCTGCAGCTGCAGGCTCATCCTCACAAGCACCACCCCCTCACGACAGCATGGGAGTGACATTCCCACCTCGACTGATAGGGATGCCACACGTAATACCAGCCTCCATGTCTACCCACTACATCCCTCACATTCAAATGCATGCAACCCCTTCGACCACCGTAACCCAACAAGGGGTCCCTGCACACAACACGGCTGGGCAATGGCGAGCGATGGGTGTGCCATCACACCAACCCTCTCACCACAATGTGCCATCTCACACATTTCCACATGTTAACATTCCCCAAATATGACCACAACCATAGCAGCAACAATCCCTTGTATATAATGTATCATCCTTAGCGCCGCATGCTGTTCACCTTCCACAAACACAACCGCCGGCCGCGCAGCTTTCGGCCTTTCAACCCACCATCCAACAGTCTAACCTGTACAATATACCACAACCACAAGTTGCCTTGTCACCTAGTGCCCAAGATTGGGTAGATGCTAAGAAACTGATGCAAGAATTAACTAACGAGGTAAAGCGCCTCAAAACGGCTGCCAATGAAGAGCTGAAGGTAGTGGACTTCTACCACGATGACCCCATCAGCTCTTCTATCCCATCCTTAACCTTTCCCAAAGGCGTCTCCTAACCAACACTAACCAAATACAATGGGGAGACAAACCCCAACGCTCACTTAATAACATTTAGGTTAGAATGCGTGCTACTCTAGGCATGGCCCCATGCCATTCTCCGAGTGTTCCCCATGTCCTTCACGGGGAGAGCACTTGATTGGTATCGGGCTCTGCTAAGGAATTCCATCTTCTCCTTGGAAGACTTATTACCCAGTTTGTGACCAGGTTCAAATACAACTTGAAACCTGAGGCCACACTGGACAACCTCATACAGGTCAAGTAAGCATTGCTTGAACCTGTACAAAAATTTATTCAGAGGTGGAGCGCCGCCCTCAACGAGTTGCACAAGCCGATCTCCCAAACATACTTTCTCACAATTCTGAAGGAAGCTGTTAACGATTTCTTTAAATCTAAGCTGTACTACCTTAATGCGCGTAATCTTAACCAGGCTTTTGTACAAATCAAAAATATAGAAGAGGCGGCTCAAAATAGCCACGAACCTGCATACTTAGCCTTCAAAAATCAACACACTAAAAAAGATAAGGAGAAGGCTAAGACAACCATAGCAGCAATAGCGGGTGCACAACAAGGAAACATGACACACCAAAATAAACCGCCCGCAGCCCCTACTAACTACAATAAACCAATTCCCACAACCGCGCCGGAATCATCATCATCGCAAAACCCAACCACAAACCGTACGTGAAATTTTGAGAGGAAAGAACCCTCTCAATATATGCCTTTGCCAATGAAGCCCTCCCAGCTCTTTGATCAACTCTTGAAGGCTGGGTTGATAAAACATAAACAGCCATCCCCTATGGCCATCCAGAGACATGACCGGTTCTATCAACTCGTTCAGAACCCAAGCTTAACAACACTGGATGAGCCTCCCGTACCCAAAGGCTTCAGAATGGATCGCTTTTGCAACTACCATCAACAAAATGGGCACGATATGGATTACTGTTTCACCTTGAAGCAGGATATATAACGAATGATTGACGAAGGCCAAATCACCTTTGACGAGGCCAAATCGGTCCAACCATAGAATCAAGCTATGGGGGTGTATAAGGACCCTCTAAAAACCAAAGAGGCGCCATACATTATCAACATGATCTGCCTTGATGATGATTCCGAGACACCCAACATCAACACCGTCTATCTTGAGTGTAAACAACAAACATCTAACAAGTTTTTCATAGTTAAGCTTCCTCCCACTGCGTCCACACCCATGCCCCAATCACCGCGTGCCCCGCAGCAGCCATATGTTGTTCAGGTGCCTCCAACTGTATCAACATCTAACGCCACGACATGCGACAAACCATACGTGGTGCGTGTCCCTCCCTTCATTCCCTCAAATGCATCAACCCCTTCTACTCAGTCTGCCCCTTTCGTAGTCCAAGTACCACCAGCAGTCGCAACAGTGGAGGTCCAACCTTCGCCAAAACCAACCCCATATGTTATTAGGATACCCAAAAATCCTAATGATTACCAAGCCTCCACCTCACAAACGCAAGGCAAACCCAGCCCCTACGTCATTAGGGTACCTGGTCAGCCTTTCGCTCAACCACATCCGATTGTCCAACTGCAACCTCGCCTGCCTCCGCATGTGGTGCGAACCCCAAGGCAGCTCGAGGCTCCAAGACTAGCCCCACCTCCATGCCAGACACGAGAACGCCTAGTAGACAGGCTTACACATGAACGTGTGGAGAAGGAACGCCAACGGTTAGCTCTAGGGCCACCTAAGCCCACTCCACTTACCTTCGTACCTATGTTGTCACCTAACAACCAACCAGACGCAGGTAACGAAGGTGAATCATCTGAAAAACATGAATCACTTAAAACGACAGCTTCGAATAAAAACAACAAACCAACAAAACATGAAATAAAACTATTGGGCCCAATGGACCTAGTTATCATTGATAAAAATGCCCCAAACAGTAGAGACTTAGCAACGGCCTTGACACAAGTCACCCAAGCATTGAAGCAAAAGAACACTTTGCTGAGCTTGTATGACTTGGTGCTAACATCCCAAATACATCGAGAAGCTCTAGTACGCATGTTAACGTCGATCC
>MNCI01009069.1:0-18872 GCA_015680685.1 Gnetum montanum | reverse complement strand
TCCTGAAAATACCAAAAAGAAACAACCAAAATAAGAATAAGCAAATGTCAAAATTTTAAACATTATTCAATAAATTAACTTTATAAGGAGAAAAATCCTACCATAGGAGATCCCCCTAAGCCGAATTCCAGCCAACGAAGGATTTTCTCTTCTGAAACGCTGGCCCAATCTGTCCCATCAAGGCCTAAGTCAACGTTTGCCAAAGTCTTTCCTTTGTTAACAGCCGACCAGGTAGGAAGTTTTAGAGGGAACTTACCCACCAACGCTTCCCCAGAAGTAGTTGTGATCACCCTTGTAGGCGACTCCATTTCCATAGTTGTATTTTGAGCAAAAGTATCGAAGGCAGAATGCAAACCCAAACCCTCCACAAACATCTATAGTTGGCGCTTTTCAATAGAAACCTCTTTTAACGAATTCTTGTAGTAATGTTTTTGATTTTTCTCATCCTGACCCCACTTACAAACTTTGGAAGCGAAGGCTTTCCAATCTTGACGTTTAAGGTTCAAGAGATCAATTTGGGCTTTGCGCTCTGCCATTCTCCTAGTCAGCGACGCATGACGATTCAGTAGATTCCAATATCTGGTGTATGTAACCTCAGACGTTTGCCAGGAGCGATCTACGCTTAGTTTTGTAGCGGCGAACTTGTACCGAGCGTTTAGATCGTCACGTTCCACTGACAATTCAGAGACTTCCTTTTCGTTTGCCTGAATCTGTAGCCACAACTGCTCAATGGAACACCTAAAGGTCCATAACAACTTAGCGTTGTGCACAAGGCCTTCTGCAACTCCATCGTAAACAGGCCTTGGCACTTGTTCCACTTTTGGGGAAAGTGTGGTTAAATTTTCTATGCTAATGCTTTCAAAGGGATCCCATCTCAATTTAGTGCCTACCCATGCAAAAAATACAAATGTTAAGAAAATATAAACAAGATGTGAAACTCAAAACCTCTAAATGATTTATATCTATATCATGGTGGGCCTCCTGGATTCGTTCAACAACCTCCTCTACGATTCCAGCCACAAAATCCATCTTACTTGGTATTTCTGTCCAAGTAAGTGGCTCACGGGTGTGGGAACTAACCTCAACGGTCCTCTCAGGGGGAACCGTCTTCATCGGTACATCTAACCGCACCGTCCTGGTTTCGCTCCCTTCATCTGAGAACAATGAAAATCTAAAGATAAAATACCATAGAAATGACAACTAGTAGGCCAAGTTGAAATAAAAAAAGAGAAAACATACCGCGCCCCTTGTCACCTTTTGGGGGAGCGCCTAAATCTAGATCTCCTTGAAGAAACCTACGAAACATTTGATCGACACCACCCTGGTCATCCAGCGGCTCAGTCTCCATGGTCTTCTCCTTTGATTCCTCAGTTCCTCCTCCTTGATCTTTACCTACATTTTCCTCTTCGTTATTCTTCTCTGTGTTGGTCTCCTCCTCCTCGGTGATAGTCTCTAAAGCCTACTTCCTCACTTTTTTAAATTAAGCCAAAAATATCAATGACACGTAAGTGATTGAATTAAAAGTTATTAACAAAACGAAAATGATAAAGCAATAAGTGGGCGAGGTCCGCTTACCAGACATCTTGAAGCGTATGTGCTTCACACGTGGCTGGTTCACATCGGAGACTTCCTCAGTCGCATGTTCAAGCCTTTTTAGCTTTGACTTGGCTTGGCCAACAGTCTCCTTGATGACCCGTTCTACCCTTCTAGTGGTGTAGGGTACGTCGTCTGGCTCCAATCCCAAACTATCACATGTGTGGATTGAAGCGCTAGATGATTCCCCTGTAGTAATAGAAACAGATTGATTGATGCCTTCAGGTGCATCTTGGGATTTAGCTGTCTCAAACAAGTGATTGATCCATGGGCAGGATAGTTGACCCCGATCCTGCAAAACAAACTTATTGTCTGTATGAACTACTAGGAACTCAGCAAAACGACGAAGGTAACCGGCAAAGAACGTAAAGGTGAAGTGGGATTGCACCTCGACATTCGAACACAACTGCACTATCTCCTTGTGCATGCCCGACAACAAAAATTGGGCCCAGTTATATCGCATGCCTGTTTCCAAGACAATTCGCATGACACAAATAGCCTCAATCCCAAGACTCTTCACCTGGGAAAGGATTTTAGGAAATACCCGTGCTCTGAACAGGGGATATAATTCGTTCACTTCCGCAACTTTTGCTTTCCCCTGCATCGGGAATCCCTTGGCACCCTTGGCCACGCCTAGCCAATCTTCCAACTCACGAACCGTCTGGAGCTCTTTATGAGCTCTGTCTAATACTACATTTAAGCCATCTTCCGGTACACGAAATAAGTTTGAAAAGAACTCAGGTGACAGATGAAAGACTACCTTGACACCCTTAATCCAAGTGCTATAGTATGAGATAGACTCATTAAAAGAATCCACGATCCCAATCATCTCCCCTATGGATACGTCAGGACTCAGGGTCACAAAGAGCTCCATGAGGCCGGCATTATCCAAGCAATGAACGATGGACGGTGGAGCGTGTCTACGCAACCACTTTTGAGCCTTAGTCACCCCCTGAACTTCATCGACAAGGTAGTCTCGGTTCATCCAGTTGTCACCGGATCCCCACTAGGAGGTGCATCAACTGTAAAAGCAATTTAAAATGGTCATATCAGTGTAACTCCAAATAGTTGGATCAACTCACTAACATATCTAGGAACTGTTATCATTTACTGTTAGTGGTGGATTTAGATGTGCTGCCAAAGTCATGAGAGAAGACTGGCCCTTTGTCCAACCAGTCTTCATGAAGCCACCCACGAGCTTTGCACATCGCAAACACTCTAGAGAACTACTTATGAAAATGGACGATCGCTCTGTTCATTTGACCCAGAACGGTTCCACGAAGGGTGGGGCCCATCATGAATGCCTCCAAGGCAATGTGAGCAAGAGGTAGTCCTTCATCCTCAACATATGTCCCGTCTGGGTTGGCCTTCGGCCTATAAACAAATAAACGTCAAAATAAGAAACAAACACCAAACGGTGAAAGGAAACAATAAACTTAAATAGTCCTACTTGTCCACTTGGTAGACTGTGCCAGGAGGATTCTGGAATAATGTGTGTGCACGGGCAGCTATGAATAGAGTATTGTTGAGATAGTCTAACCCTCGTGGCAATAGTGCCCACATGCGCATTAATGGAAGTGTTGACCGGGGCCCGCGGGTAGAACCATCCTCGTTAACAAGTGGCCCCTCGTCAATGTCTTCTATGAAGACCATGACACCCTCTGCAGCTCCCGGCAGCATTGCCTCAAGCATGCTCTGTGCAATCACTTCGCTAAAATTTGACCAGATGACCACCTCAAAATTGTCTAACATGAAGGCCAGAAATTCACATGCGCCTTCCCTGAACCAAACCCCGTTGTTATCCACGGTTAGATCTGGGGGAGGCTCCTCAGCCTCAATGGGGCCAACCCATGTTAACACCCTGACAAGCTCAACAATAAGGAGGAAGTGCTTACTATCCCTGTAAGCAATCAAGATGCCACGATAAATTAGCCATGCTTCAAAATAGCCCAAAAAACGAGAGTTTACATCATGAATCGACACTTAAAATCTAAAATTTTGCTAACTGTTTACACTCGGTGTATACACCCCATAAACCAGCGTATACACCGGCGAAACTGTTTACGCTTAGCGTAATACGCTGCTTAACTCAGCGTATACGCCGACAATGAACTGTTTTACGCTTAGCGTATACGCCGAAGAAACCCTCAGCGTATACGCCTAAGTTCGCTTTCAGCGTAAACAGTCTACGCCGGCACTGAGCAAACAAGTTTACGCCAGAAACATGAAAAATAAGTCTACACTGTAGAGACAACTGTGCATGCACAACGTATACGTTGAACAAACCCTCAGCGTATACGCCATCACAGTAAACAAAATTTACGTTGATAGAACAAAGAAATCACACTGACAAAACTTCACGCATAGAGAACTCATGACATCGTGGCTTATGCTGATATAATAGTGCAGGAAAAATGCTTACGCTGATAAAACTAATTATGCGCTGACAATCTACGCTAACCCAACTTCACGTTATGAAGTTACACTCAGCGTATACGCTGAAAACCCTCTATGTCGAAAACCCTCTACGCTCGGCGTATACGCTGAGACTGTCTATGCTAAAAAAGAGAAGCAAAGAAATAATAATAGAGGCAGGGATCAGAGCCTACCTGTGGGATATCACAGGCCATGATAGGATCCTTGGCTAGGGAAGGCACTGCAGCATGGCTTCAATCTCCTTTGCAAAGGTCAAGTCAAGACCCTTCCTCCCCTGGCCTTCCAGTTCTTTTCCTTTGCCCATCTTGGCCTCCTTTACGCTGATTGCAAGTTTACGCTGAAGGAAAGAACTATCTACGCTGATGCCTAAAATTCTACACTCTGCGTCTACGTTGGGGTTTAGTGTTGGGCATCTACGCTAAGGGTTACTCTTCGGCGTCTACGCTCACAAGTAAGTTTATGCTTATGCCAGGACGCGATAGTTTACGCTTACACTTTAACAGTTTACGCTCTGCCGCTTACGCTCACGATTCAAAGTAAGGAACAAATGAAACCCCCCTCCTTTTTTATAGCGCTGCATTGTCGCTGCTGCCGCCGCCGCCGCTGCTTACGCCACCGTTGCTCCCTTTTTGTCATTTTGTGCCCTTTTGCTTATTTTTCGCTAAAATTTGTCTAGGAAAAATAATAAAAAATATAAAAAATAGAAATTACTACATCCTGGTTCCCCCATGGACCCGATTCTGGATGTTTACGCCTAATAAGGCATTAAACTGCCACTTATCGCCCGGTAAGATGTTAAACTGCCGCCTACAGCCCGGTATGGCCTTAAACTGCCATCTTCCAATCTAGTAATGACCCAGTAAGGCGTTAAACTACCACTTACGGCCCGGTAAGGCCTTAAACTACTGTGCGTCCCGGTGTGACGATAATCCACCATTATACATGTACACATAGTTTAAAATCACCAAAAGACACAGAACGATACCCCTTTGCTTATTCAGCTCTCTGTTTATTGGCAGGAGCAAGCTCAATGGACTGCCAACATTTAACCACACTGTTAATCATTAACAGACCACACAGAAAAATTACAAGAGACATTAACATAAACCTCATCAACTTAAGTTCACCAACGGACGACGCAGTCATAGCCTCAACACAGCAAATAACAGACGGTTACAAAGACATGACAAAATTCCTTGACATAGAGGCTGAGAATATCACCGAAGACCCGTTGGCTGAAACTCCCATCGTCATGCCCGATGGGGAAACTAAAATTTTAAAATTAAGCACCTTATTACAACCACCATTAGCCAAAAACATTGAGAATGTGCTTAGGGAAAATATGAAATCATTCGCTTGGTCCTACATAGACATGCCCGGGCTAGACCCCCGAATTATCCAACACAATATTATCCTTGATCCGAAGTTGAGACCGATAAAACAAAAGGCACGAAAGGTTAAACCCAAGGTGGCATTAGCAGTTCGTAATGAGATCACCAAGCTTTATCAAGTTGGCTTCATTCGAGCCATTGATTACGCCGAGTGGGTGTCTAACATGGTCATCGTTCTAAAGAAGAACGGAAGCATTCGCTTATGCATTGACTTCCGGTATTTGAATGTTGCAACCATAAAGGATGATTTTCCTTTACCTAGCATTGATCAACTTGTTGACTCTACTGCTGGGCACGCACTATTATCCTTTATGGACGGCTTCTCGGGATACAATCAAATACGAATCAACCCGGAGCATCAGCTTCGGACAACCTTTATGACACCATGGAGAACCTTTTGTTACACAATGATGTCCTTCGGTCTCAAGAACACCGGGGCCACGTATCAAAGAGCAATGAAATTTATCTTTAGCGATTACATATTACACTCACTCAACGACTACGTGGATGACAACGTGGTTAAGTCAAGAATAGAGGAACAACATGTATAAGATCTCGACTTAGTATTAAAATGTTGTTTGAAGTATGAATTGAGACTCAACCCGAAAAAATGTGTCTTCGGCGTTAAGATAGGAAAAATGCTTGGATTTATTGCCTTAGAAGTAGGGATACAAGTAGACCTCGATAAGGTTAAGGCCATAACAAACTTGAAACCACTAGGCAACCTTACCGAACTTTGAGGTATACAGGGTAGATTACAGTTTATCAGGCACTTCATAGAAAAACTGACGGATAAAATAAAACCTATGACCCACTTGTTATGCAAAAACGTCTCTTTTGAATGGACTCTGGAGTGTCAACAAGCATTTGACAACATTAAAATGGCACTTGCCCGGTTACCCACGGTTTATCCACCTTAAAACGATAAACCATTTTACATCTACCTCGCTACTTCGGATTCATCCATTGCGTCTATGCTTTGCCAAAAACGAGATGACAAAACCAAAGTTCCTGTATATTACTTAAGCCACACATTAGTTGCCCACGAGAAAAAGTACAACGATGTGGAGAAGTCATGTTTAGCTTTGTTCTTTTCTTTAAGAAAATGGCAACATTACCTCTTCCGAAACCAAGTTAATATAATTTGCAAAGATAATGTGCTAAGAGCCATAATAGGGAACATTTACGAAACAAGTCGGATAGCCATGATAGCTGAGTTCAACCTGTACTACGTAGCACAATCATTAGTCAAGGGTCAAGCTATAGCAAATCAAATGGCAACATCACCAACACACGACCAAGCGACTATAGATCCAGAGTTCCCAGATGAGAATATAAGCACCATAGACATAGTGCCCGATGACTATGATGCTATTTTAAACTTTGATGGAGCATCCACCTATCGAGGAGGAAGTGCAGCCACTGTCATCACCTATCCTGTCGGGGAGATCCGACCCTTTGCCTATCGTTTCAACTTTCACTATACCAACAACATAGCAGAATATGAAGGTCTCCTTAGAGGTCTCACGACAGCTTTGGCTTTAAACATCACATGGCTTGTAGTCAAAGGAGACTCACAACTGGTCATAAACCAAGTCACGGACGTCTATACATGCAAAGCCCAACACTTACAACCATACTACGACTTGGCAAAACACCTAATGAGGCGATTCGAAAACATCAATGTGCAACATGTCTCTAGAAATGATAACACCATCATAGACACGTTAGCCACATTAGCATTAAACATATCGCCAAGCATGTTCCACACGTTGCCAAGCTCCATAACCAGTTGTACTGAACCAATCACCGACACCCTTGACACGTTGCCGATTGCATCTGTTAATTCAACACACGCGATAGAATGGTACGATGACATAAAAGGATACCTTCTACGTGGTGAAACACCATGACATCTAACAAGTGCACAGAAAGACGTAGTGCGAAAACATTCTAAGCAGTATACCTTGGTAGGGGACACACTGTGTCGTCGATCCTACCAAGGCATATTGCTAACATGCGTTAGTGGTACCGTTGCCCAAACTATTGTTGAACAGGTACATGAAGGACTATGCGGAGGACACATAGCACCAAAAGCCATGGCAACAAATATCAAATGCTTAGGCTATTATTGGCCACACATGAAATATGACTGTCTCTCCAAAGTCAAAACATGTAGTACTTGTCAAAAACATAGCAATCTGATACATGTCCCACCAAATGAGTTGCATACAGTGCAAATCACATGGCCCTTTCAAAAGTGGGGGTTGGACCTCATTGTCTAGATAACCCCCTCGTCTTCCACGGGCCATAGTTTCATTATAACCACAACAGAATACTTCACGAAGTGGGTAGAACCTGCTTCCCTTCGAAAAACTACATCCAAACATGTATGCAATTTCATTCTTGAAAACATTGTAACCCGCTTTGGCATTCCCATCACAATCATCCCTGATAATGGGCCACAATTTAGTAGTGCCAGGACCAAAACCTTTTGTGAAAATTTAGGGATCAAACACTCATTTTCATCCCCTTACTATCCTCAGAGCAATGGACATCAGAAGCAACAAACAAGACGATTATTACAATACTTAAAAAAATGCTCACCCAAAGCAAAAGAAAATGGCACAAGCAATTGACATACGCATTGTGGGCATACCGTACTACGCACCAAACTTCGACAGGTAAGACACCATATAGTCTTGTTTACGGTTCAGAAGCTGTTTTACCTTTGGAATTACAGGTACCATCTTTAAGGATCACACTTTCTGGGCTCCTCGATGATGGGAAAAATAATGATCTATGCATCATTGATCTTGACTCAGTGGAAGAAGAACACGTGTGCACCCTCGATCAGATCAAATGGTATAAAAAAAAACAACAGAAATGACATCGACATGACATCCACAAGCGCCCTATCAAAGAAGGTGACCTTGTGCTTAAAGTTGTTCAGGAACACTCGAACAAATTCTCAGCCAACTGGGAAGGGCCTTACTTGATCACTAAAGCATTTGACAATGGGGCATTCAAGCTAGCTGATATGGAAGGAAATGAATTTGCCAATCCAACCAATCACTTGTTCCTGAAACCGTTCCACGTTTGAGTACAAGTTTAGGTACGTGCAAGTCCAGGAATCACGACTACAAACTGATACCATAGCTCGTCCTGGAATCATGACGGTAAACTGATACCGAAAAATAGTCCTGGATCATGACTTGAAACCAATACCACATAGTGTCCGCAATGACGATAAACTAGCACCTGTCCGACATGACAGTAAACTACCACCGTCACAACCATCAGGGTCAGCTAAGACTATAAACCAGCTTGCCTCCTCATAGTCTGCTAAGACTAAAAAATGGCAATGTAACATCCATCACGAAGCTAAACAGACAATGTCCAATGGGTTATGACATAAAACTAACCCATGATAGTCCGCTAAGACTATAAACTGGCAAGTTCATCTCTTGTTCATCAATATGCTGCCACATTTAAGCTTCATCACTGCATCACCCACCATCAGAAGATCCTACCAACACTGCTACCATTGACATACAACGCTTGAAATCTCTTTCAGCATCTTTGTTCCCTCTGCCGCCATGTAAGTCTAAGCTCGATTATTCACTCATGGTTTTCTTGTCTCCTTGGAGTTACGTTTGCAGGATGACATCCAAAGGTTTTCACACAAGAATGCACCTCATTGCAAGCAGCAAGATGGGACAATGTTCACAACACACATGGAAAGACTAAATCAAACCGTTCACTAGTACATTCCCATCCCCAATACATTCTCTATCCGTTCACCGATGCACCCTGCTCAGTCACACCTTTGATACACCCAGTACACCCAAAACTTTGAACATGCTGTTGCACACTGTAACACCTTGAGGTAGTCACGACACATGACATAGCGCTTGCACATGGGTACAAAATCAATGCATTTTCTTCCAAAAGAAAAACGAGACCATTGGCACTTCCCAGATAAGCCCTAGGTGGGAAGGCAGTTGTCTCAAAACCAAGTTCTCATGTTCAAAACGGTCAAGAAGCATCTAGTTGCATGGTCTTGGCTCTTTGCCAAATAGGGCCCCCCCTAAACATTGAACAAGGGCCCTGTTCCTTCAAAGAATGTAGCACATCCTCCCGTGGCTTTGATCTTGCCAACAGGTTCTCTTGAACACTAACCAAGAGTCTTGTTCCGCCAAAGGACATACATCGCATGTCTGAACTCCGAGTCTGCTAAACAATGGCTATTGACAAGGACCAGCATGTCACGCACCCGAGCATTCCATTTCCCAAGCACAATCCCTTGGGTAGTGATCGATCGCCACAATCTCCATTTTCCTACTAGCCACAAACTTCACTTTCCTAATCCCATGTACTATTGAACATGATGCGATGACGTCTAGTCAAGTGGCAACGGACAAAGTTTCTATCAAGTTTCTTGTGGTGTTTTACACTTCTTTGTCTACGCTTCTTGGGTCGATTCCTCCAAGCATCAACAAAGAGGGGCCAATGAAACACCAAAAAAATTTCGAGCTTGGTACTTGTCCGACAAGAAGCAGGTCCCTAGGATCCATGGACAACCATGGCTACATTTGGTGTCGCACATTACAACTTTGGGGATCAAAATGCTTAATTTTCACTAAGTATGTAGTACCAGCGTATACGCCTAGCATCCACAACGTATATGCCCAGTGTATACGCCCAGCATCAACAGCGTATACGCCCGACATCCACAGCGTATACGCCCAGCGTAGACATCCAACTTACACGTCCGACGTACACTTCACATGTACGCTCGGCAGGTATGGAAAATGTTTACGCCTAGCATGGAATCTCCAAAGATAGAATGAAAACAGCACCGAAGAGCAAGGATTGAAGCAAGTCAGCAACCATCAGCGTATATGCCCGGCGTATACACCCAGCCATTGTCGGTGTATACACTCGGCGTATACGCCTAGCATCCACAACATCTACGCCCAGCACATCCAGCATATACGCCTAGAGTCTACGACCACCTGATGTAGCATATATGCTCAATGTATACGCTCAGCATATACGCTTGTACACTTGTAAATTTTATGTCCTTTTTGCACCCAGTCAACGTCCACGTGTCACCCAACCCGAGTCTAGCGTAACAACCGGTATAAAAACCCCACTTTTTCACTTGTACCAGGTCGGTTGGCAAAAATCCCAGAGCATACCAGAGAACAATTACGCTGCGCACCAGAGCTAAAAACCCTTTTATGTTGGATAGTATTGTACACTGCGCACACAGTCTCTACGTTGTGCCTACAGTCCGAACCAACCGAGTCATCCCTACATCCACCAGGGCTTTTCGTCTGCCTTGTGTTCTATCACAACTACGTTAGACTGGTACATTGTACTTTCCTCCTGTAATACTATTGTTTACAGTTTACGTTAATTTCTTACATGTGTTCCATTTACGCTCGTTTACATTTACGCTCTGTTTGCACCTGTTACGTTGTTTACGCTCTCGTTTACGCTCGTTACGCCATTTATGTATAACCCAACATATAGCACTTTGGTATACGTTCGGGGAAATCCTTATCTGATCCACGTGCAGACCACCCAAGGTGCTCTGCCTTCATGCATTCCAGCTCGCCCTCAGGTGAAGGCAGGGTCTTCTGTGCTTGCCTTGTGATCCCCACGGTCTCTGTTTCCTTCCAGCCGAGGACCGACGATTTTAGGCAGTACAAGAACTCCCTGCTTGGGTCGTTATATTTTGTTAAATCGTTGAGGCTAAACAAAGATCAATAGAGTCTATAATAAAGGAAAAAATGTGAATATAGAGAGACTAAGGCCAATTGATGACAATGAAGATCAATAATATAGAATAATATCAAAAACAAGTTGAAACATGAAATAAGATCAAATTAATGAAATTGGAATGCATGTGGTAAAAATTGACTAATACTAGTTATAGAGTTTATTAGTTTTAGGCCTTAGTGGATCATGGAATTAGGCTTCAAGGCTACTAGGTAAGTTTGGCCATTAACAAAGGTTGTTTCACCATTGTCTAGTGTAAAAAAATCATGGTTTGCAAGGTACCCATGCTAGACCCATGTTGGCTAGCATGGGTGGGATCATCTCCAGTGTGGATGGAATAGCTGGGCAGTTTCTCAAGCTTGTCTTAGGTAGTTTTAAACTTCATATGGCTTTCATGCCTAGTGTAGTGAAGTAGGGAAGGAAAAAAGTCAATTTTGGTGTTAATTTTAGCCCATGGAAGCTCTTATTGAAGCCTAGATCTAGCATCCACATTGAAACCATGCTAGCCAATGTGGCCCTAGCATGGATACCAAGTAATATTAGTTTTGTGGCATTCAAAGAATCATGAGGTTCCAAGGCATTCCCAAGGTAGTGCAAGTCTAGCCTTATTAAAATTGCTCAGTTTGGAGGTTGAAACTAGTAAAAACATAGGTTTTAAGATTGTATCCCATTAGAGCTATACAAGGCAGCATGGATGGAAGGGAGCTCTATGTGGATGATCCAAATCTAGATTTTGGTAGAATAAAAAAGGATCAATATACAATTGAGACTAGGGCTTTATAGTTGGATGATCCCTAGCTAAGTGTTGAGGCCATTTTCAAGATGTTTTGAGTGTTAGATTATAGTGAAAGGTGTATCCATAATAGCATCATGTTGGCCAACATGGCTCAAGGAAGATGCACTTGGTTTTAGATTTTGTGGTGGCTCCAGAGGTAGATCAACTAAAGTTTTTGGCTCCTAAGGCTATAGATTATGATTTCTAATTTTTTTAATAAAATGTTTCTAGATTTGAAGGTTGTTTCAGGCCTTGCATAGTTATACCTCCTTCCCCCTAAGCAATGCTAGGAAACATTGCTCTAGCATGGATGTAGGGACCTAGTGGATTTTAAGGTTAAAATGAAATTAGACAAGTTGAAACTTAAGGCTATAGGATCCTAGGGTATACTATTTTAGGCTTCTTGGCTTTTGGTGATGTGAATCTACTATCAAAAGTGGGAAAGCAACTCACCCACACTAGAGCCATGCTGCCCAATATAGATCAAGCCTCGCCCATCATGGATACCTTAAGATTTCAGATCTAGACAATTTTGATGGTAAATCAACTATGCATGTCAACCCTAAAGGTTTCTAGTCTTAATAGATAGGATTTATGATTGAAATTTGGAAGTTTTAAAGGTTTGTAGGACGTTTTGGAGATTGCCCCTTGGAGCCACATTGGGGCCATACTAGCCAACATGGCTCTAGTTTGGGTGGCATAAGGGATCAAATTTTTACTATTTTTGACAAGTTTCATGAGGTTTAAAGGCTCTAGGAAGTATTAACAGGGTTCTATGATGAGTGTAAGGAAATATGTGGTCATTTTGAGATGTCTATGAACCTCCCATGGGTTACCTCCTTAGTGCCCATGTTAGATGCATACTAGCAAGTGTGGGTGAGGGGGGTTTCCATCATGGCTATGTGAATGGATGTGAAAATGAGCTATTTAGTTGAGTTTTTGATTTCCAAAGACTTTAAAAAGGGGTAGGAGATTAGAATTTGTTAGTTTTAAAGCCATATTTGGACATTTTATTATCATACCTCCTTTATCCACATTAGGCCAATGCTACCTGGCATGGATAGGATCCCCCTCAACATAGATCAACTATATTTGCAAGGTTTTTCCCACTTTTGGTAGGATTTGATAGGGTTTTGAAGATACTACTATTGCAAGGGTTAAGGGTCAAGATCTAGTATCAAAATCAACTATTTTAAGGGCTCCTTGATATCTCATGTAGCCATGCCCCCTTGGGCCACATTGGATAGTGTGACACTAATGTGGATGGGATGAGGATGGTAGTTTTTTTACTATTTTTAATATATTTTGTAACCTTTGAATGTTTTGGAAGGCTTTTGTAGGGCTTAGATGTCGAAAGGGTAACCATTCTAGACCCATGCTAGCTAGTGTGGATGAGGGGTTCCCTAGTATGAATAAGGCCTTAAGTGTGAAAAATAGCTTAAACCCTTTTTACAATTGACTACCAAAGACTATGGGATGGTATCTAGGTCATGGAAGTGAATTTCATGGAAATTTTGGGTAGTGGGAAGGCTTTTATGGTCCACACCTAGGTTACCCACACTGGACCCATACTAGCCAATGTGGGTGGAAGGTTCTCCTATCATGGAAAATGTCAAAGGTATAAAATTGACTGATTTTATAAAACATTTTAAGCATCATAGGTTGGGAAGATCATCAAGGTCAAAATAAGGCATCAAAGTTGTCAATTTTAGCAATTTAAGATCACACCCAATCCATCCACACTAAAGCCATTTTGAGCAGCATGGATGATGCCCTCCTCAATGTGATAGCACCATATCTACAAGTTTTAGGTAGTTTTGACTAAGTTTGGCAAGGTTTTGGGGCTACCACAAGTGACTAGATGGCTTTAGGGCCATGTGAGCCTACCTTAAGGTCAAATCATGACTTGATGAATACCCAAGATAGGCATGAAGGTTTTACCTTCCTAGGCAATGCTAGATCCATGCTAGGTAGCATTGCTTCAATGTTTTTACCCAATATGGCAAGACTTATTAGGATCTAATCCCCTTTCAGGGCTTAGGGTTTGGTAGTGTTAGTAACAACTAGTAAAAATAGAAAAGAGGAATTTCTTGGAGCATATTTGGTCAAAGGAGGCTAGGACCCATGCTGGATCCATGCCATTCATTGTGGGTATAAGTAGGGAAAGGTTGCTAAATGGTTTTATTTGTTCCAAAGGGTTAAAAACTCAACATTTGAAGATTTCCAAGGTTGGAACACATCATGCATGGGAGGTGTCTAGTGGGGCCCATCCCAAAATTCAAAAATTTGAAACCTAGTGCCAACTCCCACCATTCCTAGCATTAGGTAGACTTTTCCTTCTTTGCATTTCTAGTACACCATGAATTTTAGTTCCTGAAATTGGAAATGGGGGCATGCAAGATGGTGTCTAGGTTTAGGTCTCGCTTTTATGTTCAATTCCATAAAAAATCCATCACAAATTGTTATTCTCTCCTACAATGCATTGGATCTAAGCTCTAGTAGAGATTTTTCTTCTAAGAACTTCCCATTCTCAGTGTGGTTGCTTTAGGTCTCCCTCTAAGGTAGTGTTTGAGCTTCAATCCATCAAATTCCCAAGCCTTCCCATTGTTGATCGTTCACCATGAAGCTGGGAGGTGGTAGTAGCAAGAACCTAGTCATTAAGAAGGTAAACATATTAGCCTAGGCCATATTCCATCTATCTAGGACTTTTGTGATTTATGGCTTATCTGCTACAACTCCAAGGTAGGCCATTACTAGCAATTTTTTGTTGTTTTCTGGCCACTCTTGGTCTTTTTTCTAGCTTGGGATAGGGACATTTTCTCATATATAGGACATTTTGATTGATATAATGTAATTTTTACTAAATCCTACTTTCTATTTTGATGCTATTTATTCATTTCTAAGGTTATTTTGTTGTTTAGGTTTTGTTTCATACACTATTTTTTACCATTTCTATCAAAAAGGCAAGCATATATGTGAATGTTTTGTTAAAAAAATGGCCATAAGTTGTAAAAATTTGAGGCTTTTACTTTCTGGTATTATGTTTAAGATTTCCATTGGCTATGGCTTTTCTTAATTTAGAGTTGGAACAAAAATGTTATGAATGTTTTGGCTAGGTTGTATAATTATGTTTTGTGCCATTTTTTGTTTTTCATTGAGAACTATAAGTTCTTTTTAAAGAAACAGAAGGGGCTTTGTAATATTTATGGCTATGGATATGTAGATATCAATGTAAGCTTTTGACTGGTTGCAGAATCACTTTGTTTCAACCTAAAATGAATTTTTGGTGAAGTTTCTACAAAACTTTCATGAAAAGAGCTTTTTGATGATAGCTAGGTTCATGGTTGGCTTTCTATGTTTTTGATGAGTGGCAAGATACCCCTACACTCAACCATACAAATACGAGCGTTCTCACGTGCGACCCAGTCGAACTCCGCAGACGGACTAGTTGTGGCACGTAGATTGTTAACCTTAGGTCGCAGTTCACTATCTTCCCACCTAGACTAGTATTTATACTTGTCACGTATGGTTTAGTCTAGAGTGAGGTGTATGATATGTTCCTAATCTAATGCTACTCCTAAAGGCAGTGGAAAGTAATATTAACTAAGCTAAGTTAGGAGGAAAAGGGTAAGAGAATCTAATGTAGCCTAAGTGCAACGAGCAGCCGATTCCTTGATCATCCGTACACATCTTGGGCCTCATGCATGACTACCACTAGGATTACCAAGCACAGATCCTAGGTACGCCACTGGGATATCAAGTAGTCACACTTAAATGCTCGTAATCAAGTCGTACTCATTCCGTGTTCTAGGTGTTTAAGGGTGAGAGAGAAAATAGTAAATAACATAAAAGAAAGAAACAAACAAACAAATAACAAAGTGAATGCTACAATGATGAATTAACCTTGATTTTTATTGCTAGTCATGTGCATGTCCAAGTACGCCACTCGAATAAAGAATTCCGTATAATTACATTCACCACACTGCGGGCAGACACTAGAAAAATAATCTAACTTTGGAGGGATCAAACTACCAAAGCTTCTCTACATCCAACTCCTAATTATTAGCAAGGGAGAGCCACTTATTATTTATAGACATTGCGGTGGACTACGATATCGTGTACCTAATATCATAGGGAAGACGCGATATCGTGTACATGATATCACATGGGATGTGATATCGTGGCAGCCGCAATATAGCAGCCAATGCGATATCGCATCCCATCATACCGCCACGACTGAATAAAAACTTGTCCTCGAGTTACAAAGAGAACAAGTTTCATTGATTACACAGTGGATAGGTATGGGATTATTAACTAGAAAAAATGAAATGAAATAATGCTGCTGTGTGGGAAGACACAACACAAAAAAATACTACAACTACAAAAAAATGGGAACTCATGTAGTTCTTGGTGGCGGTGGCTCCTCCATGGGTGCTTTCCCTTTGTCATGTGCTCCAGGCTTGGACGCTTGATGGTGTTGAAGTATGGCCTAGAGCTTCTCCTCTTCATTCTGAGTATCTTGTGTCATCCATGTGAGTGTTCCAATGTTTGATGGAGTTGGCACCTCCCATAGATAGGGTAGTTGCTAGAACATCTGATTAGCTTTGACGTACCATGCCACGAACACCCGTCATTCCTCCTCGTAGGCTTTGGCTTTGTCTTTCTATTTATGAAGGTCTGTTAGCCATTGAGCCAAGTTGGTTGCTACATATTTCTGTCCTTGGTAGCTTGCTTTGACCACCTCGAGTTTAGAATTTGCAACAACCAATTTTTCAACTAGCTTCTTGTGTTCTACAAATTCTACCTCATATTTGAGATGCGTGGAAGCTACCTGCTATTCAAGCTCTAACCTTAGGCATCCTGCTATTAACATGGCAAGGTTGGCATATCTAAGGTTTTCCAACACCATGTATTCTATCAAGTCTTAGATTTGTAGGTCCTAGTTTTTAACTTCCGCTTGGTGGGCGAAGGCGTAAGTGTCCAATATGGCCCTCCAATCAGTGTGTTGAGCACTAATAGTGTTGATTTGAGCCTTGATCATATGGATCTCCTTCTCCAGGATTTGTTTGTACATCCCCACCTGATCACATAAATGCTCCTTCAGCTTCTCATGTTGTTTAGCCTCATTCTACCACGTGCTTATCTCAATTGCTGATTTTTGGTGAATAGTGCATACCTCCTCCATTAAGAGGGTCCGATTCTCTCTGGTTAAATAGCTTACATATCATTTGACCCAAATGAATTGTTCTCATATCTGATGAAAATGTTCATCGAGAACATTCTTTTGTTTCTCCACAGAGGTCAACTGAAGATTATCTGCAACCAACTGTTTATTTTCTTCTTCTAAGGCCTTGAGTACCTTAATATGCACATGGGTTTACGCCTGTAATGTGGAGGCATCTCAAACAACCTTCTCCTTTTCTTCTACCACCTTCTTATTCTCTACAATCAATTTGGTCAGTTGCTCTGTTCTAAAGTTATCTAGCTGGTCTACGGGAACAAATTATAAAGGATCTCGTTGTGCAGCTTGTAAGGCTACGAGTTGCTCTTGTAGTTTCTGCACTTCAACTTCAGCATGCTCAACCCTTACTTTGGATATGACCAGCTTCCCCTTGGTAGAAATGAGGTCTGATTGAATTGCTATGACATCTTGAGGGATGTCAAACAGGGATGTTAGAACTTTCCCTATTTGTAGTAATCGATCTAGCACATCCTCATGTTCTGCAGGAGTCATTGAGGTTCCAGCAAGAGTTTGAGCATCTCGTGCTCCAGAAAGATCTACCAATGGCACAACAAGTACATTAAAAGATTCTTTCATGTGGTCAGTGATCACTTCAATAGCTCCCGCAGCATTCTGGTGTTGCATGACCATCATAGTGCCCGCTTCACCAGTCCTAACTACAACTGAAAAGATGATACGTTTCTGGAGATCTGTTGTGATCATATGCTTTCCTCTTCTCCTGTTTGGATTGATAATTCACCCCTTGTGTGATCTAATGAAACTGTAGGCTGATCGACATCATCGATGATGCGGAAGAGGTTTGCATCATCATGACTTCCCCAACTGACCATTTCAGTGATGGCCCTAAGATGGCTCATCGACAGTCTGTAGTCTTGCGATGGCGGTGGCTAATCCTAGCCTGTGCCGGGTCCAACTTCTTGTTGTTGGCTGGGACCCATGGCTAGAGGTTGATTGGGTCCTGCAAGTTGAGTTGCAAGTGGTTCATTCATCTGTTCTTCTTCTTCTTTGGGTCATAGCTCTTTGCCAGTGCTCTTTCTTGGAGCTGGCACCTTTAGCAATTTAGCATAAGAAGCATTCTGGGCTTTTTGGAGGATGTCATTTGTGTACCCCCGAATACTGGCCCATTGGCACAACTTTCTGATAAGGCAGGAAAAAGGAAACACCATCTTCCTTGACTTCTATTTTTCAAATCGCCTGAGGATCTCCATCAAATATAGATGGGGAAGATTAGCATTAACCTTTCCCATCAACATTGGACATCCTCTTTCTACATATGTAGATATTCTTTTCAAACCTTTTGTGGGAAAGAGGTGATAGGTTTCAATTTTGAAGTAAAATCTCTCTTCCATCGTGAGCTCACCAAAAGCTTTATCTTTTCCATAAGCCTTTTCTAACTAATCCTTTCACACATCGGGGTCTAAATGTGTAGATAATCAAGCAACATGAGGCCCTAAATTCGAAATATTTAACACTTTCGGAATATCCTANAATCATATGACCTTAGGTACACCGGGAGATTAAAAATGGAAACCACCTAAGTCACAAGACCCATTATTATAATTTTTGGGCATGATCACACATTATAACATAAGATATTTAATAAGGCAAGTAGTAAGGTATAACTTAACTTTGAAAAAAACCTTAC
>MNCI01009068.1:312522-324584 GCA_015680685.1 Gnetum montanum | reverse complement strand
TCATATGTTGTGCTTCTGTGGGATGATAATCCCTCATATCAAAGTCTTCCACAACGTATTCAACATATAATTTAGTCATGCCTATCTATGCCAAGGCACGGAAAAGCATGTGAGAGACTGATCGATCTGGGGGTAACACAATGTTACCTTGCAAATCCCTCCATCGCAGTTATTCGTCTTGATGGAGGATAAAGGCAAATTTTGGAATATACTCATCGGGATGAGTATAAACTATCTTGTATTGTTTAGGACTTGGCTGATTTTGGTTATGTGTTTTATGTTGCCGACTGTCTCGTGTATGGTCCTTAGGTGGTGAGTTGCTCTTATGAGAAGAAGGCATTGTTATTAGTGTGCTAAATTTACCGTTATATGATTTTTTTATCTTGATTAACTCGAAGGTTCGTTTAGGCTCCCAACGATGTGAGTTATATCCTTTATGTTCTATTTGGCGCACAAACACTTAGTCCTCGGCAACGGTGCCAATGATGAGTGGCGAGGTACCCCTACACTCAACCATACGAAACGAGCATAGCACGTGCGATCTGGTTGAACTCTGCAGACTAAGTGCCTACATGTCCCATGGAACACTTGGGTTTAATCATTCGTTGTCTTCTCAAACTTTCTTGTAGTTGTCACGGCGTATGGTTAAGTAAGTCCGAAGTATATGATTTTTATAGTTTTTAATGTTTTTCTCCTATGCTATTGAGGTGAAGGGTTGAGAAACTAGCTAACTCTAACTAATGACCTAAGTCTAAATTACCTAGCATCAGCATCTGTTCCCACTTACCGTACACACCCCGAACTGATGCAACCGTGGCTACCAAACACTAATCGTTACTAGGATCACCACACATAACACACGTGCTCGAAGTGGTCGTACTGAGGCACCTAACTAGGAGGAAAGGGTTGAGAGAATCTATCTAGCCTAAGTGCTATGAGCAGCCGATTCCTTGACTAACGGTACACATCCTTAGATGCTCGTAATCAAGTCGTACTCATTCCGCATTCTAGGAGTTTAAGGGTGAGAGAGAAAACAATAAATAAAATCCTATTCCATGCACTACAAGGTTTATCCAGAAAGCTTGTCTTTATTGTCATACACAACTTGTGTTCAGGTACAATGTTGTTCGAATAAAGATCCGTTCACTTTAGGACTCCTACTACGGGCACATGGAAAATATTCTATCTCTGGAGTGATCAAACTACCAGAGTTTCGCTACTTCTAACTCAGGATGAGAAAACAAGGGAGAGCCACCTCTTATTTATAGACTTGGCGGTGGACCACAATATTGCATATGCGATATTGCAGGGGACGACGCGATATCACGTACCTGATATCGCATGGGATGTGATATCTTGGCTTATGCGAATCACGTCTCATCAATCACTAAGGCTTCTATAGTTCTCCCCATGGTCCTTTGATTTATCTTGTCTAGGTTTAGAAGAGGTCCTAGGCCTTAATGCCCTCCTTGATCTAGGACTTTCTCCATATCCTCTATGATTGTTTACACCACTTGAATGTAGTCTTTGAGTGTAGTAAGGGTCTAAATGAGCATAGGAAACCCCTACTTGAGGTTTTTCACTTCAATTCTCTTTAGTAGATATCTTATCATTTCTCCTACGAGTGTTCTCATCATACAATGCATTATTGGTCTTGTGTGAAGAAGACATGGTTTTGTCTGATAATGTGTGTGATTTAAAATATTAATGTTTTCTAAGAGATATATTGTTAATACCTTTACAATGATCATGTGTAATATAACTAATCTAGATAACTAACACCATCCCTGACAACGGTGCCAATGATGAGCGACGAGGTACCCCTATGCCCAACCATACAAATCACAAGCGTTCATGCATGATCCAATCAAATTCTATGGATGGGACTAGTTGTGGCATCTAGATCATTATGCCTTGATAGCAATTTGATGTCTTCCCACTTGGACTAGTGGTAGCTTTGTCACGTATGGTTTAGTCTAGAGTGAGGCAAATGATTTTTATTATTTTATATTTTATTGTTCTACGATTAACAATGGGTTGAAAGTCAATTTATAATCAATTCAACTAATCTAATTGCTAA
Source organism: Gnetum montanum (assembly GCA_015680685.1). Classification (NCBI taxonomy): domain Eukaryota; kingdom Viridiplantae; phylum Streptophyta; class Gnetopsida; order Gnetales; family Gnetaceae; genus Gnetum; species Gnetum montanum. The sequence goes on along the minus strand of MNCI01009068.1, from coordinate 322,504 downwards.
TTAATAGTCAAATACCCTAACATAAGTATATGATCCTACGCACATCTTGAACACATATAACGTTGTTGGGTTCCAAATGCTAAGTGTTGCTAGGATTACCAAGAGTCATACGCATGCTCAAAGTGATCGTACTTATGGGCTTAATTAGTTAACATGCATAAAAATGTAAATATTAACTAAGTAAATGAAAAATAAATTACATGGAAAGTAACTCTAATCTAAGTCAAATTGCTATAATGAATAAGAATCAATCTTGATCTTATTTCCATTCATGAAATGTCCACGTACATTGCCACTCGAATAAGACTTCATACAACTAACTCAAATTCACTCTATGGGTACTCACTGACTATTCTCTAAGATTATGGAATAAAACTGTAAGAATTCAACTACTCTATTGACAAAACTATGAAAAACTAATGCAAAATTGACTCAAATTGTGAGCCCAGGTGCTATATTTATAGGCCAACATATATACCCCAATGTTGAATACCCAACTTTGCGTCAAGACCCCGACGTTGAAGCAGACAAAAAATAGTAATTCATTAGATGTCAAGGCTAGGCAATCATGACTTATCAGATGAAAAAGATTTCTTGTCATATTTAAGCATGCAAATAACCTAGCTCTACATTAGTTGTCTTAACTTATCATCAAAATGAAAAATGATGATGACATGATATTCATGCATGTTTTGCGAAAGAACGAAATATCGCTATAGTAGAAGATCTCAAGGAAGCCCTAATCAATCTTAGACTACAAGAATTCCAAGCATTCTATGTGGCCTTGACAGTTGACCTTAGTGATTATGAACCTCATCTGAGGTAAGACCTTAGAGATCAGATGGTAGAGCAGGAGGAGGTCTATCATAGCTTCTCATCTGGTCACTTGGATAAGGAGCAAGGAAAGAAAGCACACATCAAATGTAGGGGACCATTCCATCACGAAGGTCCATGGTTGATGGCTATCAATCCCAATGCTACTTAGACCTATGAGGATGATTTCTCACTACATTCCAACATCTCCACTTGTTAGGACCCTCCAGTGATGATAATTCCCTCTTGTTCAACTAGGGTGATTATCATGAGCTCAATGAAGCCATTTGCATTCCAAAGGAGCATGTTCATAATAGCAAGATGAAATATATCAACATGGCTAATGTTCCATTATATAGAAGATATACTAGTGATGACCCCTAGCTCTATGTACAGGCATTTAATAATTCTTGTTATCTATAAGTGATCATCAATGATTAGTGGAAGTTATAGTTATTTCATGTACCTTCATCAAACAAGTTAAAACCTAGTACAAACCCTTACCACCTAAGTTAATTCATGCACAGGAGGATATGATTAAAATTTTCTACAAAAAATTCCAAACCCATGCTTACATTTCCAACATTTGGAAGAAGATGGCCAAATGAAGGTAAGAAGCCTGTAAAGCACTATCATTACCATGAAGAGATATCTTCAAACTTCTTATCACTATCCGAACCATGGCTTCAACCAAAGAGAGAAACTCATGCATTACATGGAAGGCATAAGGTAGGAGACAAGGAAGTGAGTTAATATGTACACAATGGGCTAGGTAGACAAAAAGTTCATGGCCCAAATTAAAGTGCTCCTAAACACTATTGCTAGTATGAAGGGTGAAGGAAGAAAAATTTATCTTTAGAGGAGTATAACCATGATTCCATGTGTAGGAAGAAGGCCAAAATTATTGAAGGTATAGTCAAGCCTTCTTCTATTATTAAGGCTCTAGTAAATGATCAAGTTCGAACTCATATAGCCTTGGTAGACTTGGCCCATTGTGTGAATTAATTTTGGGATGCAATGGACAAGAAAATGATTACTACCCTCAAGGATCTTGAAGGTAGAGTGGTTGAGGCATTAAAAGCCATTGTACCATCTAGACGTAGAAAGAGGTATGAAGAAAAAGATATAGAGAAACTATCTTCCTTTAAGGACATAAGAGAAGATTTATATGAGGCATCCTCATCCTCTAATTATGAGGATCATGGTGAGTATTGCACAGATCCTCATGACTCACAGTGTTACCTAAAAATGGCTCACATGATTAGTGAAATGGAATGAGCTAGGATGTCTTTGAATCCTAAGTTTTTTAAGAAGAAAACAAGGAGGACTTCCTTCTATAGATCATTCTATTATCCTAAAGGTATGTACCCCCAAGCCATGTAGTAGTACTTATAGTGGCTAATTCTAAATCCTTGGGATGTTGTTTCCTGAAATACTCCAATGCAATAATTGATGTTGTTCCCTCCAAATCCCTATTCTAATAACCCTACCTTACAAGCTCCTCACCATCCATAGTAGCTTTTGTTGCCTCATCCCATGTAAGGTGGGATCCCCAATCAACCACAACCAAGACAAACTAAATTATGTGATATTTTCTACTATGTTGATCTTACTTCCACATATGCCACAAGGAAATATTACCAAGCTCATATTAACTTGGTTGTAGAGGAAATTTTGAGATCCCATGGTAGGATACTTTTTTGCAAATGTAGATATGAATGCATGTCACCCTCTTTCTCATGTGGAGAGGATAATACTTCAAGCAAAAAAAGAGTCAGAATCCAATAGGTTCCAATACCATTGCCTAAGCATTGTCAAAGCAATCCATCCACTTTAAGAAATAATTTTTCCAATGTATTTGGTAGTTCGAATGTGATGGCACCTAATACTAGTGGTTTTGTAACTATCATAATGTCTAAGGTGGCCACACAAGCAATAACAAAAGGTCATATACTCAAAAAGAAGGTCGATCCTGGTAGTCCCATGGTGAAAATCCTAATTGATGAGAAATGTTATTGTCTAGCTCTATGTGAATTTGATTTGCGAGTCAATATCATTTCCTTACAATAGTACCTTTATTGGGGGCTTCTTCCTCTAACATTAGATTAAAGTTGGCAAACCGGTCTTATACATACCCTGTGGGATAAGTGACCAATGTTATGACTACTTTGGTGGGATAGTCTTGCCTGATTGATTTCTTAGTGATCAAACAAGAAAATAGGGTGGGAGATAGCTTTCTTATTGATGAGTGGCAAGGTACCCCTACACTCAACCATACGAATACGATCATTACACGTGTGATCCGGTCAAACTCCGCAGATGGACTAGTTGTGGCATCTAGATAGTTAGCCTTAGGTCGCAGTTTGCTCTCTTCCCACCTAGACTAGTATTATCTTTGTCACGTATGGTTTAGTCTAGAGTGAGGTGTATGATGGGTTTCTAATCTAATGCTACACTTGAAGGCAATGGAAAGTAATATTCACTAATCTAGGAGAAAGAGGGTGAGAGAATCTAAACTAGCCTAAGTGCGATAAGCATCCATTCCTTGATTATTTGTACACATCTTGGACTTCGTGCACAACTACTACTAGGATTACCAAGCGCAGATCCTAGGTACGCTACTGGGTTACCAAGTAGTTACACTTAAATGCTCGTAATCAAGTTGTACTCATTCTGCGTTTTAACATGAGTTTAAGGATGAGAGAGATTAACTAGGAAAGCAGTAAATGATAATTAATTAAATAATTAATCTAAGTGAATGCTACAATGATGAAGTAATCTTGATCTTTATTGTTAGTCATGTGCGTGTCCAAGTACATCACACTCAAATAAAGGATGTTGTACAATTACAATCACCACACTGCGGGCATACACAGAGAGGAAAAGGGTTGAGAGAGAGAAAATGAAAACTGAAATCAAAACTAACTCTAAACTAATTGACAAAAAGCTTCCTATCGAATCTGTCTACCTCTTATTAATAGATGAGGAGATAGGTTGCCATATCGCATATGCGATATCGCAGGTTGGGCTACGATATCGCGACCGGGATATTGCGGTCACCTCAAATGATGACTCATCATACCCCCACAACTGAATGAAAACTCATCCTCGAGTTACAGTGATTAAATAGTGGATAGGTATAGGATTATTATATGGGAAAAATAAGATTATGCCGTAGTGTGAAATGAAAACAAAATGAAGACACAACACAAAGAATGTTCTACATCTATAAAAATGGATGGAACTCATGTAGTTCCAGGTGGTGGTGGCTCCTCCATTGGTGCTTTCCACTTGTCTTTTGCTCCAGGTTTTGAGACATGATGGCATTGGAGGATGGCCTGGAGCTTCTCCTCTTCAGTCCAAGGATCATGTGTCTTCCATGCTAATGTTCCAATGTTTGTCAAAGTCAACACTTCCCACGGGCAGGGTAGTTGCAAAAACATTTGATTGGCCTTGACATACCAAGCTGCAAACACCCATCATTCCTCCTCATAGGCTATGGCTTTATCCTTGTACTCTTGAAAATCTGCTAGCTGTCAAGCCAAATCTACTATGACACCTTTTTGGACTTGGTAGCTTGCCTTGACCACCTCAAGTTCAAAATTTGCGACCTCCAGTTTTTCTAAGAACTTTTTGGTCTATGCAAATTCTGCTTTGTATTTAACATAGGTGGTTACTACCTGCTTCTTGAGCTCTATCCTTGAGCGCCCTACTGTTAACATGGCAAGGTTGGCATACCATAGGTTTGCCAACTCCATGTATTCTATCAAATCCTGAATCTACAAGTCTTGGTTCTTAACTTTCGCTTGGTGGGCAAAGGCATATGTATCCAATATGGCCCACTAGTCAATGTGTTGAGCACTTATAGCATTGATGTGGGCCTTGGCAATATGGATCTCCTTCTCAAGGATTTTTTTGTACATCCCCACCTAATCTCAGAAGTGTTCCTTCATCTTCTCATGTCGTTTAGCCATATTTTGCCACGTGCTTATTTCAATAGCTATCTTTTGACGAATTGTGCGTACCTCCTCTATTGGTTCTCCCTGGCTAAACAACTTATGTCTTGGTTGATCCAGATCAATTTTTCTTGCAACTGATGAAAGTGTTCCTCGAGAACATTCTTCTACTTCTCCATAGTGGTCAACCAAAGGTTGTCAGCAGCAAGCTATTTATTTTCTTCTTGTAAGGCGTTGAGTACCTTAATATGCACATAAGTTTGCGCCTATGCTACAGAGGCATCCCAAACAACCTTCTCTTTTTCATCAACCACATTTTTATTCTTCGTGATTAGCTTAGTTAGTTGCTTAGTTCTGAAATTATCTAGCTGGTCTATGGGAACGAATTGTAAAGGATCCCGTTGTACTGCTTGTAGGGCCACGAGCTATTCTTGTAATTTCTGCACTCCTACTTCTGCATGCTTGGCCCTCACTTCTGTTAAGATTAGCTTCCCCTTTGTGGAAATGAGGTCTGACTAAATTGTCATAACATCCTAAGGGATGTCAAATAGGGATGTCATTACTTGTCCTGTTTGGAGAAATCGATCAAGTGCATCCTCATGTTCTACAGGAGTCATTAAGGTTCCAGCCAAACTTTGAGCATCCCATGCTCCTGTGAGATCTGTCAGTGGCACAATAGGTACATTGAATGATTCTTTGATGTGGTCCGCGACCACTTCTACAGCTCCCGTGGCACCCTGGTACTGCATGACCACCATAGTGGCCCCTTCACTAGTTTCTAATTGCACCTAGAAAGATGTTGCGTTTCTTGAGATCTATTGTAACCATCTACTTTCCTCTCCTCCTATGTGAATAAATACTTCACCCCTTGTGTGATCCAAAGAAACAGTGGGCTGAATGGCATCATCAATGACGCGAAAGAGGTTTGCATCATCACGACTTCCTCAACTAATCATCTCAGCAATGGCCCTGAGATGGCTCATCAATTGTCTGTAGTCTTGCGACAATGGCAGTTGATCTTGGCCTGTGCTGGGCCCTGCTTCCTGTTGTTGGCTAGGACCTATACTTGAAGGTTGCCTAGGTCCTGCAAGTTGAGTTGTAGTCGGTCCAGCCATCTATTCTTCTTCTTCTTCTAGTCCTAGCGTCTCGCCAGTGATTTTTCTTGGGGCTGGCAACTTTAACAATTCAGCATATGAAGCAGTTTGGGCTTTTTGAAGGACATCATTGGTGTACCCCCAAATACCAGCACGTCGACAAAGTGTTTTGATAAGACAAGGGAAAGGCAGTGTCATCTTCCCTGTCTTCTATTCCTCGAACCTCCTTAGGATCTTCATTAAATATAGATGGGGTAGGTTAGCGTTAACCTTTCCCATCAGCACTGCACATCCTCTAGTTGCATGCATTAATATTCTTTTTAAGCCCTTCATGGGGAAGAGGTGATATGTTCCAATTTTAAAGTAAATCCTCTCTTCCGGCATCAACTCACCAAATGTTTTATCTTTGCCATAAGCCCTTTCCAACCAATCCTGTCACACATCAAGGTCTAAATGGGTGGATAACTGAGCAACTTTTGGCCCTGTATTCGAAAGATTTAACACTTTCAAAATGTCCTACATGGAGAAATCGTCTATCACACCACAAATGTTGACAGTGGTGCCTTGTTCCCTATTGTGCCAAAATTGGTACGTCTGCCCTAGGTACCAAGCACCACTTTTAGAGAGGACAGGCCATAAGGGAGACCCTTTGAGGTGATCCCTAACAGCCTCAGGAGCCAACTCTGCAAAAGATTCAAAGTTTAACTCCACAATTACCGTAACAAACATGGACTTTTCATGGATGGGTTGAAAAAAATCTTGGGGCAACGTGAGATGTTGTCCTTGTTTAGGCACAATAGCAGCTCCTCCTTCTACCTACCCAAACTGTACGGTAGGAGGATCCTCTTGATGAATACTGAATGATTACTCCTCCTGTTCTGTATGTTGTCTAGCAGGATCTTGTCTTTCACCTCTCTGAGATCATTTACTTCCACCTTCAATAGGACCTTCCTGTTGTCCACGTTTCGAGGCCATCTGCAATCACACAGGGCCAAGTGTTAGTAAGGTTATTTTTGAAATTAAGTTATACCTTACTGCTTGCCTTAATTAATTAATTTGTTTATCTTCGTGTGATCTTGCCTAAAATATTGTAATAATGAGTCTATTTTACTTAGGTGGTTTTTTTTCAATTTTAGATTCTAGATATACTTAAAGGGTTAAATGATTTTTATGGCACATTTCATTCTTAATTACAACTAATTACCCTTAATGAGTCCTTTGGGAAATGATAAATTCCAAGAAAGTTAGGCGCTATTCGGTAGGTGTCCCTCCCCCACGACGAAGTTGAACACTCCTGGTTCAAGCAAGTTCAGACGAAATTAAAATCAAAGTACTAGTAAGCAAGATAAAGGTTGAAAAGATAAGGTGTCACACTTGCAAGTCATAGAGAAAAATTTGAAAAACTCCCCTTCGTGAATGATGAGAAATGAGGTGAAGTGTTGCGGGGGGATCACCTATTTATAGGGTTGGAGGGACACGATATCGCATACGATACATCGCGTACGCAATATCACGGCCTATTGATGTTTGAGGCCCAAGGGAAAATTTGAATTTTCAGGGTTTTTTGGGAAATAACATATGAAAGCAAGGACATGTTGCAAATGTTAAAGGTTGCTAGGGTGATTCCATTAATTCGAAAGGCACAATTAATTATGATGGTGTGGATTTTATCAATAAAACCTCGGATAGGAGAAAAAGGCTATGTGATGATACATAGGAATGTTGAAATTCAGAGGGATAATAGTAGGGAAAGAACATTATGAAAAATTATGCTAAGGATAAGAAATGGTGTGTGTGAGCTATGTCATAAGTGAAGATTACAAAAGATTACACAAGTGGGTCCTCCCCAAAGCAGGTTTCAACCTATAATGCCTTGTGTAACCACACTTAAAGTGTCTATTGGCACTAGAAGGGTTAAATGTAATCCGCACTGATTCTACAAAACACACACATGTAAATATCACTAGAATGAGGTAATAATTCTATGTACACATGACACGAGCTACAATTACACGAACAGTGAGATGAGACGAAGTATAGAAAGGAGCGTAGAGATTGGGACATGAGTTAACTGACCCAGGACACAGTGAATCCTACGTAAAAATCATGATTAAGGTGTCATTAACCCGTCATTCCAAGATCAGGACCAAGTCCATTCCTCTAATCAGTGACATTGAATTGTTTTATCCCATAATGAGCAACTATGAGAGTACCATAACAACAAGGCATACGATCACTTGGTGTTTTATTCAAGGGAGGAGTGATTTTTGTTTTGTGACACTTTTCTTCTATTTTTTTTCTTTTTTTTTTCTTTTTTTTTCGAACACTGAATCCAGAGAAGCTGCCAACCTTCAGGCATGGGTGCATGTCTTTCCAATGGGACCCCCCTAAAATAGCATTGGATTTTTGAGTGCCCTTTTGATTACTCTTACTCCCATTTCCGTTAGATCTACAAGGATCTTAGTACAACCATATTGCATGATAACTCCCACAGAGGTCACCAAAGAGAATCCGCAAGTCCCCTTGATGTCACACCCTAATCATACCCTCTTGGTCCATCTTGCTTCATTCTAGGTACAATGAACACAAAATTAATTTTAAGTTTTAAGAATTTCAAGAATATCACTATACCCTCGAACAGAACCTCTTATTTGTAGAGTGGATGAGTGGGTGTAATGGGCTCACTGTCCAAATAATTCATCGTTTGAGACTCGATAACATAGAACACACCTCAACCAACGATCCACATGAGTCTTTTATTCATAGACGAGATTACTTACAAAAGCATAAAAAGACAAAAATACTAAAGAAACAAAAATACCAAAAAGACAAAAAGATAAAACAAGAAGTTGAAAAATGAAAAACTAGAAAAAAATTAAAAAATTAAAGAAAATGAAAAAGTGGTTATTAATCCTACTTGTTACTAGAATGGGGGATATCCCCCATAACTAAACAATTGAGGATAGCAAGGCTTAATAAATATAAGATGAGGATCCTTGCATGTTGGAAATATTGGCGCCCGGTCATACTTACCCCATCAGGGTTCACACACTTGATTATAGTGAACATAGTGGGGCAATTTGTACAATGTAGTTTCCAGATAACGAGTTGACCCACTATGATATTTGGGACCATTAGATGGTATGCAAGAATTGGGTTGTCACTCTTGATTCCTGTGTTCATTGGGCCGTATTGTTGTTGGAGTGTAAGTTGGTGGCCCTGATGGAGTTACATGAGGCATTGGGTTCAAAGATAAGGGTGCACCACAGTGTTGGGCTTGTGCCGAGTTGGAGGATGCAGTGGCCTTGGAATTGTGTTGTCCCTTCTTATGGTCATGTTTAAAGAAGGGATGCTTAGGATGTTGCATAGGCCTTTCACTGCTATTAGCAATAGTGGCACAAGTAGCGTTCGTAGGTTGTTGCTGTGGTGCAAACACCTTAGGAACAGTTGGTGACAATGTCGAAGGAGGGAAAGGATGAGAATGTTGAAAATTGGGAGAAGTTTAAGGTGCATAAGGCGGTGGTTGTGTTGAAGACATGGGCTGATAGTATTGAGGAGAATAATAATAATGCGGTGAGATAGAGTATGTTGACCCAATTGGGAAAATAGGATGTTGAACTAGATAAGCGTTTGGATTCGAATGATATGAAGGGTGTCTCCAGTTTAAGGGTGGTTGCCCCTACAACTGGGATTATTTCCACTATGATCAAACACAGTATCTCTATATGAACTCTAGATGTAACATGTTTCCCCAATGCTCACGTAAATGTAACAAGATTGGGCATTGGCCCTTGGGGTAATCGTACAGGCATATGTTGCATTCATACGTATCATTGGAAGTTGAACTCCTATTTTCCTTATCCCTTCTTTCTGATTGTCTAATGTTTTGTCCTCCTTCTTGGGTTGTCAAAACTCTATCTCCAATAATATTGATAAATTCTCCACACTTTTTATACGTCCATTCCAACATCTTATTAATCTTTTCCTCGACTTCCTCTAATGATTGTTGTACTAGCAAAGATGGTTCTTCCACCTTGAGATTGGTTGATTTATCCTTTTTATGATTATGGACCTTTGTTAAGTTGAGATTTTGATCCCGTTGATGTTTTTCAACACTCT
>MNCI01009068.1:268911-296917 GCA_015680685.1 Gnetum montanum | reverse complement strand
ATATAAAATTTGTAAAATTAAGAAATCAAACACCTAACCTTGCACTTATTATTGCAATTGTGTACCACTGTTCTAGGTAGGTTGGTTTACACATAAAATAGTTTTTTGTATTATTTAAACATCTGTTCCTAGGTTCTACCCCTACCTGGTAGCAGGTCCCAACGACACACATAAGCATGGTCAAGATGATCATGGAATATACATAGATGGGTTACATGAAATGACCCATGTACTATTGTGGATTAATTTATGGTTTTTCCTATATGGCCTAGCAGTACATAGAGACATATAATGGAACATGCAATAAAAATACAAAGCCTCAAGAGGTGGATATAACATAAGTATTTACTCCATACTATGGTATGGAGTTTCCCACAATGTAGGACATTACAAGAAACATTTTTGGATGCATGAATCATTGTGTGTAGCCTCAGGATGCCTTGTCTGGAGTGTTAATTAGGGGACAAGACTGAATTTTCTACATCAGAGAAATGTTACAAAAGTGGGTGTGGATATGGTCCAAGGGAAAGGATCTTTTTACTTTTGGTACATTCTCATGTCCACTAGCTCATGCAAGTCCACATTCTAGCTACAAAGGGGCTTAGCCCTTCCTCAGAAATGAATTCTTGGCTGCTTTAGTGGCACTGCTCTCTCCTGCAGCAATGCTTTTGTTGGGCTTTTTTTTCAATTTCTTAAATTAGATTTCCTTTGGTGGGTGAGCCTTTGATTTTATTTCATTTTATCTTAAAGGTCAAGGTGCCTTTATTTGTCTATATTTTGTTTCTAAAATTTTTAACTCATTTGGAATATGATAGTTTGGACTATGATGGTCTATTTTCACTCACAATGATGCCATATTGCATTACACATCAACATTGGAAACAATACTTTGTAGAAGCTTATATATCTTGCCTTCTTTTGGTTCTTTTATTACCTTGGTTATATTACATAACTCAATCACCATGATTTATTTATCAAGGCCTACTTTTAAAAATTGAACTTAATTGTAGTAGGTATCCCTATTGCAAATGGAAATGGATAATTATTATGTGAAGGTCACACAAGAGTGTCATATGAAAGTTTTTGGCATGGCTTAAGCAAATGAAATTATACTATTATAATTCTAGACCAGAAAATCTAAGAAACAAGAAATGTGGAGAATTGCTCCAAGGACATCAATGTAAGCCTACTATTATAAATTCCAATCAATATATTAGAGAATTTGGTGCAAATATTTAAAGATCTTTAGTACAATGAGATAGCTTATATGCTAGGAAACTTCCATAAATTTTATAAGCTAGCTTATAAGTTAGGCACCGCATAAATTATAAGCTAGGTAGCTTGCATAGACTTTAATAAATCACTCAATGGGCTACATCAATAGGCATGCATCAACGCATCACCATCCACACATGGGTAGATGCATCGACATAGTATCTATCTTTGCCTATATAAATGTGCATATCCACCACATTTATGGCATATTAAGTCCATGGCATAGCAAAGCTCTTCTAGTTTTCTTATCCCAGAGTTAGAATAATTTATAGAGTACTCGTAGTAGGATTCCAAGGATTGTATGGTTCTTTATTCGAGCATCTTATACTTGTACACATTAATGTAATCAACAAGAAAGATAAGATTCTTGGGATTTCTTGCAGCACTTGGAATAGATTAATGTTTCCTTTAGTGCATTCATTTACTTCTACGTTTTTGCATTAATGTCTTTAATTAATTAATATGATTAATAACGAACACATAAGTACAACCACTTTAAACATGTTGCCTAACACTTAGTACTCCCAGTAGTGGCTATTTGGCACCCCAAGTAGTAGGCACTTGGTAACCCAATAGCGTTAAAGCAAGTTTAGGATGCAAATAGGAAAGTGGAGTCAAATGCATATGTTAGGATAGTTGGATTAGGACACTGGATAGTTAAACAATTAGTCATTAATTAACTCTTTCTTTATTCCACACTTAGACTAAATAAAATAAAATATAAAATCAATAAAAATCATGCACCTTGGCTTACACTTAACCATACACTTGCACTCCCACAAGAACAACCAAGAAGATAACAATTGCATCTTAAGTCACTACCTTTCCTATTGTGCATTTAGGAGGTAAAGTCCATGTAATTTGACTAAATTGCTAGTGCAACACTTGTGATTTGTATGGTTGGGATTAGGGACTACTCATTTCTTTTCATTGGCACCGTTGCTAGGGACTTTTGTTAGCTAAGTATGCTACATAGGAAAGATCATGAAATTATATAAGGACATTGTAAAAGAACACTTAAAGTAAAATCATTAAAAAACATAATATTACTAAATGCACACTGATTTTGAGAAATCACTAATATGGCTTCTTCTTGCAGGGAGAATTCTCCACCACCATTTGTAAGTAGACCCACTCAAAGGCAAGAAGGCCAAAAGACATAGGTGTCCCAATAACTCAAAGTTGTCTACACTCATCTGGATACTTATGTGATCCTTTTAGTGTGTTTTAGTGTGTCTCAAAACATTAAGTAAAATAGAGTTAAATATTTTTTGCATGACTGTATGGTCATTGTATTTGTAGGACTATGTACATGGGAAACCAAGATGAGCTAAACTATATATAAAGGACAAGGAATGAACTATTTAGAGCTCAAAGGAGGAGCTCATTCACATGATCTTCAAACAAACATCCAAATAATGTGGACAATGACTAGATATTATACAAGCAAAGTTGTCATCATTGAAGCATGTGAAAGATCAAGGTTATGGACAAGAAATGAAGGATCCATCATGTAAAGGAAGATGAAGAAAGACATCTTTGGAAAGTAGTAAACATCTTGGCAGAATTGGGGTGAACCTAAATAAATATTTCTTTAGAAACAATAAGACATCTTTCCTCAAATAAAGACATATTTATAGAATGCAAACCAAGTTTAGAAAGATGTCTTCCATTAGACAAAGATGTCTTCCAAGAATAAAGCTCTCAAAAAGACATCTTTCACTAAACAAAGACATCTTCCTAGAAATAAAGGCAAATTCAAAGAGACATCTCAGGCATGAAGAAGATGTCTTCCATGATCATTAGTGACCATTGGTTAGTTGTTTCATGAGCTCCAAGATGGATTTAGAAACATGGTAGCTATAAGAAGATTTAATGTGCATTGGGAAACGTGCAAGCTTGTTATGTGATCATTGTACAATCATTTGTAATCATTGAATTCTATATTGCTCCTCATTGTATTATCATTTTGTCATTGTAAAGTGTGCTATATCTAAACATACAAGGATTAGTAAATTGAGTTATAATTATTCCTTGTAATTATTCTCTTATTTCCATGCAAGGTTGATGTGCTTGGGCTTGTCGAGATCCTATAGGATTGAGTTGTTGGTGATGCGATACAACACTCTAGTGTAGAGTTCAAGATTGTAAAGGTTGTGAGAGCCTTGAAACCACATTTCCAAGACTGATAGGACCTTTTGGGGTTGAGTGATTGGTGCTACAATAAAAAATTCTAGAGTAGGGCTTGAAGACTATACAAGGTGTGAACCCTTCAATCATATTTTGAGAGAAGCAAAGTATAGAGGTGTGCTTGTGATCTACCCTTCGAGTGTGGACTACCCAAGTTGGTTCACAATGTTAAAATTGGTGTGTGTGCTTTGTTTCTTTAAGATTTAAATTTGGGAAATTTATTCATCCCCCTACTTCTAAGTTCAATGATCCACAGCTTACACTCCATATTTCACCTTCATCCTACATCAACACAAGCAGTTGCAATGGAGGGACATGCAATCTTATTAAAAAATCTCATCAAGTTGGACATTTTGGACTTAACATGAAGTACAAGGTTCAAGACCATGCCTATCAAGATTATCATCCCATAGATGCTCAAAAAAAAAGATCGATAAATGAAGGCTCGATATGAGGCTTCCAAAGGCAAAAGGTTTTCTAACCACTTGTTCCTTCAAACCCATAAAGAATATGAGGACTTCTTTTTTGGTTTCTTCCAATACATGGATTCTCCCCCTATCTTTAATAGGAAGACCCTTAACGAATGGTTATAGTCAACTATGGACAACCTTGGTGATGGGAAGAACAAGTCTCAAGATCAAAAATCTCAAAATATGGTATCCACAACCATTCATCTAGAGGCAAAAACAATGAAAAGCACTAGGACAAAGATAAACATGGTGATAGGGGTAGGGACCAAAGAAGAAGAGGTAGTGGGCACCGTTCGAGTGTTGATTCTTCTTACTCTTCATCTTCATCATCATCATCCTCATCGTCTTCCTCCTCCAACTTTGACAAGAGAAGCAAAGGCCAGGACCATGATAGAAATAACATAGATTGGGACAAAGATGAATGGAGGGATAGGGATGATCATAGATCCTGTTAGGAAAACAGTAACCAAGGGCATGAGTAACAACGTAGGGAAGCACATCATAGAGAACAAAGGCACAACATGACTTATGATGAGCCCTTACTAGCTACTAGAAAAATGTTGAATATTTTAAAGGTTTTCATAATTTCCACCAGGCACTTGAAGGATAGCTGCATTAAACATCTAGATATGAACAATATCCCATAAGTTTGAAGGGGTATATAATTTAGATCCACAGAATCATTTGCAAGTCTTTCATGATACTTGTTCCTTTCAGAATGTACACAATGAATGGAAAAAGCTAAAGTTATTTCCAAGGACACTCATAAATGGTGTAGGGGGTTGCACCTTGATAGACCCCAATAAGATCCAATCCACAACTTCTAAGAAAATCTAGCTTAGAAAATAAGAACAAGATAATAAAATGGAGAAAATCTTTCTTATATTAAGATAATTCTCAAAATACATAGAAAATACATCAAAGATGAAGAGCCAAGCTTAACTCACAACTCTCCCAAGGATCTTAGAGACCACACTTGTCCTCTCTTAATCATCAATTACTCTCAATGGACCCCAAGCTCAAGACAAGATACTTATAAGAGATTCTCCTAATCTCTCTCACCTCCTCTTCCTTTCCTTTAACTCAACTTTCTTACACAAGCTCTCCTACCTCAATTTTCACAAGCTTTCTCCCTTGCTTATGATCAAGGTTATGCCCTTTCTTGCCTCAACAATGGTGAATTACATCAATATTTATAAGTAATTGGAAGGAAAAAATCCTAGAAACCTTTCCTCAACTCAACTTGAGGTTCTTTAGATGTTTTCCAAGTCTTCTCACCTTCTTCCTAAATGTTTCCATCTTTCTTTGGCTATTTCTCAATCGAAACACCATGTTAGAGCTTTTTTCCTCCACCAACAAAGATGTCTATCTTTTTGGTAAGACATCTCCTATGAAAGCCCTACTCGTAGGAGAGATGTCTATTGCTTTTGCTAGATGTTTCCTTTGGATTTGAGATGTCTAAATTTAGAGAAGACATCTATGAGGAGATACCTCTAGGAAGACATCTATCTTACTGGGGAGACATCTCTTCTAAAGGTGCAAAATATAAAAGTGCTTGTTTTGATGCTAGATGTCTCTCAAAAAGTCCCCATAGATCTTGGAACCTCCTAAAGTCATCAAAATAAGTCAAAAACACCTCCAAACATTCCAAAACATCCAAGAATCATCCTTAATCAAATCAACACAAAAAGACACAAAGCATGTAGGGTAGAATAAGGGGTCAAAAGAGGTATCCCTACACCAGCTCTCTCATTCTTAAAATGTCATGCTTCATGACCTTTCACAAGTTGGAAGGCACCATGCCCTCATGACTCAAGGCCATCATAATAATCATGACTCCATGCATTACAAACATGAGAATAAATATCATTGGAGGTTTTGATTTTAAACTTTCCTTGCTCATGGGGGCTTGTCCCCATATCCCACCATGCTTCCTTCATCTAATCATCTCCTTGGAATGCTTCCCTTACATCCCCATGATGACACAAACCTAAAACAAATAAAGAATAAGAAAAAGAAAAGGTATTAGGTTTTCTTAATTCAACATCCTTTCTTCTTTTCTTTTTTCTCTTCTTTACCTTCTTCTTCTTGGTGTTTGGAAGACTACCACTTAGCTTCCTTTCATCACCACCATGTACATTACCTTCATGCTGCACTTTCATTTTATAGCCAAGACAATCAAATCTGTAACAAAGGAAAATGTCGACAGCTGGAAAATACCAAACAAAGATCCGTGTACACAGTCTTAACCACGGATCCGTGCGAGGGCTATGCTAGAGAAAACGAATCCACAGTGCCCTGAACGGTCTTGTCTATCAGACAAGGACTTACTTAATCAGTAAATCAATGAAGATTATAGGTGTTTCGTGGGATGATTTGATTCGATAAATCGCAAAAGGAGAGGAAAACGATGTAGATAATTTGCAATAAGGGCAACGTTAACACAACAACGAGAATCGATTTAAGAGAAATGCGTGATTTCAAGATCTGTACTTTGACTCAAAAAAAAAAGTATTTTTGTATACAAAGTTACAATGGGAAGACTCTGATTACCTTGTGCAGAAAATACACAAAATAATAAGAAAGAAAACAGTTTAACAAGGAATGCAAAATGGAGCTTGGTCCACCTCGTAAGCCAAAGACGGCGTGCAAGGAAGGTCAAGCTCGGATGTCTATCAACCAACTGTGTCTGATCAATAGATCTTACCAACTGCACCAGATGATCTTGCAATCTCTGATCTGCTCCTTTTGCCTTCGGTAGTCTTTGCTCAAAGCTGCCAATGATCACCAATGGAGAGAGTTGTGTTTTCGCCCAAAGGATTGATCGCTCCTGCCGCAAAAATGCTCAAGCGAAAATGTCTTCTGTCTCTACTAAAAGGTGATGCTGCCGAAAGCTACAGATGCTGCCCCCCAGGGTTTTTTTGTTTCTTCGCCAACTGGAGTATTTATAAGTTCGACAACATATGGAGAAAGCATGACCCTGGTGACACGTGTCCCGAACTTTTAATACACCGTTGACTTGGTAAACTTTATGTTGAAGTTGGCTATGTCGCGTTACGTTTCTGGAAGGGGAGCGAAATACGTTGTCGATGACTTCCGCCAAAGCTGCTTCATGACTACGCACAATACACTTATCAGCGTATTGTACGTGTGGATAGCAGATGCGTAACTGCTTTAGCCGACTCTACGCTGTGTCATACTTGCTTACGCTACGTTGTGTGGCGAAGCGTAATAGAGTATAGGAGTAGTTGATGTCAGCTGTTTTACGCTCATTTACATCGCAAAGCGTAATAGAGTGTAAAAAAGGATCAACTTTACAACGAGTTACGCTTGTCCACGCTGCGTAGCGTAATAAGCGTAAAGCGACCAATATGCAAAGAAAGGAAGTTAATCTGCAACTCTTCCTTGTATCCTGACTTTGTCTTCTCTGAAGCTTGTTACGCTGCTCTATGTAACAAAGCGTAAACTCGGCTCTAAGCCAAAGGCTTAGCCGAATATGCGATAAGTTTTAGGCTTTAAACTTCGCCAAAACTGGCGAAATAAGTTGCTTTCTGGTATCGAGCTACACTAAACAGAATCACGCTGAGCGGCATTACGCTATGTTGTGTAATGCAGCGTAAAGAGAGAAAACAGAGTAAGTTTAAAATCTGTGAAAAAACTCAGAGACTTGATGCTGCTCGCCTCTTTGCTTTATTTTATCTTTTGAATTGCTGTAGCAAACCTCCGCCCGAATCGCGTATCTTCGCCTGAGGCCGATTCGCGATTTCCACGGTGTTTCAAAATCCATCAACACACTTCATACATTTATCATTGGCAAGATACCCTTATGCTAAACCATGTGAATCACAAGCATTCACATGTGATCTAGTTAAATTTTGTAGACTTTATAGTTTCCAGTGCACTAGCCTTCTAAGAGGTGAATCTTGCCTTAAGGTCATTCGTAGTCTTCGTAATTAAACTTGTGACATACACTGGTATGGTTAAGTGTAATTGAGGCATCTAATTTTTATCATTTTGTATTTTATGGTTTTGGTATTAAAAGAGAAATAAAGTAATCAAATTAACTAATTTAATTTAACTAATTAACTAGTATCTAACTAGTCCTAACATAAGCATTCGGTCCCACTCTCTACACACATCCTGAACCCACATATCCACTATTGGGCTACCAAGCACTACGCTACTGGGCATATCAAGCAATAACGTTACTGGGATTACCAAGCAAATACATGTTACACTTGAAGTGGTCATACTTATTTGTTTAATCTATCTAGCTTATCTTGATTAATTATTTCATTAGCTTAATTACTGAAAAACATTTAATAAACACTTCAAAACATTAAATTCATAAATGAAATATTTAATCTATCTAGAATGCTGCAAGGTTTATTAGAAAGCTCATCTTTATTACTGCACATACTATCATGCTTAGGTACAACAATGCTCAAATAAAGATCTGTACACTCAATGACTCGTGCTGCAGGCACTCGAGAGAAAAATTCTAACTCTCAAATAAACAAACTACAAGAGCTTGGCTACTACTAAAATCTTGTTGCCATAAATGTGGCTAGTAGGCATGTATTTATAGCTAAAATGCAGACATTGCCTCGGTAGGGCTTTGTTGACACATGATATAATGCGTTGACGCAGCCAACAAAACTATGACTCATCATACCCCCATGACTAAATGAAAACTTATCCTTGAGTTCTTTTACAAGATAGGAAAGGTATGGAATTATTGACTAACCTTTCACAAACAAAATATACTAACTTGACAAAAAATAGAGTGCATGAGTGTACAAATCAACACATTACAAAAATGATGGTGTTTAGGACACAAAATTGAACACCATGACATGATTCTTCAAAATTGGATAGCACATTCCTTAATGATTTGGAGTTTAGTGGAGAAGATTAGATAATCCTAGGTGGTGGTGGCTCTTAAGGTTCTGAGGAACCTTCACTAGCTTCATGCACATGCGACAATTAAGGTGGTTGTGGCTGTCTTGGTGCTGCTGCAACTTCTAGTGGGAGGAAAAAAGCATCTAGTAGTACTTTCATTTTCTCCTCCTTACTTTTAGGATCCTACACTATCCACACGTTGGAACAGGCACATCCCAAGGACATCAAATTGCCAGAAATAGCTCTTTCACATTGATAAACCAGGCAGTGAATTGTTTGCATTCAATGTCAACTATTTTAATTACATCCTTCAGCTCCTAGTAATCATTCATCCTTTTGGCTAGGTTCTCAACAATTGATCCTTAATTTGTGAATCCTACTTTGGGAACTTCGAGTTTAGCATTTACAATCTCAAGCTTTTACTTGGTATCTTTATGTTGTTTGAACTCTACCTCATATAGCAAATACGAGCTAGCCACTTGTTTTTCTAACTCTGACTGTGGCTGTCTGGTTGTTAGCATAGCCAAGTTTGCATAGTGAAGATTGGCCAACTCCATATATTCTATCATCTCTTCTATTTGCAACTCCTTTAGGTAGATCTCCACTTTGTTGTAGGCATCAATCCCATCAACAATGGGCTGCCAATCTTCTTTTCCTTATTACAGTTGCTAAAGAGCTTCATTTATTTTTGCCTTCACCATTTGGATATGCTTCTTATTTACTTCCTTCTGTAAGCCAACCTAGTCTCTATAGTGATTTTTAACTTTTTCAAACTTCAAAGCTTCATTTTTCTAGGTAGTAATCTCAATAGTAGATTTTTGGCACAAGGCATGAACTTCTTCCATTGATAAATTTAGATTCTCTATGGCCAATTTCCTTAATTCCATATTCACCCTAGTTAGCTACTCTTGATGTTGATGAATGAATTCTTGCATTTGTTCCTTTTGGCCATCAACATTGCATAGGCAATAATTTTCTACAGTCAGTGCTTTATTCTCCTGTTACATCTGAGCTAAGTTCTTCTGAACTAAATATATCTTTGCCTCTACTATGGACTAGCTAAAGATGGCTGTCACTGCTTCCCCTCACTATGATTGCTCTATTGGCACTTCTTCTTCTAGAATGTATCAAACAAATTCTACTTCAGGCTCCTCACAAAGAGGTGCCATTGCATGGGTTGCCTTTAGCAATTCTTGGGCTTGTTCTTGTTGGCCCCTTCCAACTTTGGGTTGTTTCTTTCTTGGTTGAGAGGGTTCTCCTTCCTGCGGGCATTTCGATCTTGGTATCATTTGTAATCACAATAAGACCATGGGTTAGCAATCATTGTGTAACATGAAGCAATTGGAATATCTTTATCTCTTTAGGATAGTTACACTTGGCTAAGTTGTGATTATGGTTGATTTAATTACTGTAATCATTATTTAATTTATTTGTTATTGTTAATAATCATCTCAGAAGTTGTTGAAAGGGTTAACTCTCGAAAAAAGTGATGTTTGTATATTATTAAGTTTATTAACCCTTTGGGGGAGTTAGAAAAATTTTCAAAAATTTTATTAGAAACCTTAAGGTTTGCAGTCCCCACAATAAAGAGCTTACCTCCGATAACTGCAAGATTAAAGAATGGAGTGATTTAAACAAACAGTTAGGAAGTTAAGGGCTCTAGACGGTTTTGGGCTCTAGAAAATGGCAAAACCCCCCATGTGTTATGAGGAAAATGACAAAAATTTCTAAGTGTGTGATATCAACAAGGCCTTATCGACGGGGCCTTGTCAATGTAGCTATTGATCACATATATGACCATTGACTTTGGTCAAACTTGCAGAATACAAAGAGTTTTTGAATGAAATTGGGATCAAATGAAAGCTCAAAAGGCCAAGAATAGTATGAAAATATGAGAAGAGGGTGCTAGAGCTCATAAATTTGGGAAAATGGAGAAAAATAATTCAATGGATGAATGGAATAAAAGGTTAAGGAGCATTGAGCAAAATACACAATGGAATATGAAAAAGATAGGATTTTAGCAATGTCTAAGGTAAGGAACCAAACTAACCAAACCAAGAGCTATACAAGTGGATCCTCCCCATAGCAGGCTCATGCCCTTGTTACCCTTGCATAACCTCAATTAAGGAGACCATGAGCAACATAGTCGATTAATGGTCATGAAAAGTTAAGGACCAACCAAAAAGAATTTATCCAAGAATTCAAACACATCAAACTAAGACATAGAGCAAAACATAAAACCCAGTAGTGAGGTGAGTTATGACAACATGGATGGATGATACAGAAGGTGGAATGAAATTCCAAATTGAGGTTATAAGAAGTCCCTTGTGGAATTTGTGAGAAGATCCATCCTTACTTTAGACCAAAACCAACCACTTTCAGTGACTTCACATCACCACTCTAAGATTGGTCCACCTACATGAAATACGAAAGTGCATCCACAAAACAACCACCATTCCATAAGGAGAAGAAAAGAGAGAAGGAGAAAGTGAGAGAGGGCCTTAGTTAGAGGGAACCTTCAGGCATGGGTGCATGTCTTTCTAATTCCATAACCAATGCTTGTAGCCTGTTTATTTATCTAAGGGATGTGCTTTAAATTTCAATCATTTTTTTTGGATGGGAACCACACCATGCCTAGACTTATTCATTTATTGTGTCTAAGGGGTGTGCTTTGAATTCCCATCATTTTAATTTTTTTGAATTTTTGGATGGGAACCACACCATGCAATGACTTTATTTGACTTCTTATTAGTGGTTGAAATGGAATGGTAAGAAGTCCATGAAAAACACTCAAACACTCAAGAAAGTAGAAGAGTACAAAGAGTATTGAGTCCCCTTGAAGTCACACCCTTTACAAACCTTTGAATCCTTCCTAATTCCAGAACTACCAAGGTCACTAATCGATTAAAAGTTTCTTTAATGGAAGAAACCTCAAATTCCCAAAACAAGAAAAACCATAGAATTTACGAAATCGTGGATGACGTGGACTCACTACCTATTCCATGAGAAATAAACGATGTCATAGTCATCAGACATCAGAATTCAAAAATAGAAACTATACATCAACAATCACAACATTAAGCACAAACCATCATCAGTAAATAGCAACAATGGCATTGTTTCCTATGGAAATAAAGCAATTTTATTCGCAAAAATGAAGAAATATCACACTTGAACAAAACAAAACAAAGTAAAATATGTAATAAAGTGTAAAATAATCAAGAAAGGTTCAAAGGTATTAACAATGGTGAAAAATTAGAAAATCAAAAATTTGTAAAATATATAACTTGTAAAATCAAAAACATGGAAAACAAAAAATAAAAAAATTGAGAAGCCATATGGACTATTAGCACAGATGGCTATCTCCCCCATGACTAAGTTGGAAGGAGGAGATCTGAAAAATGAAATGTGGTTACCCAATCGTCGAGGTGGTAGTTGCACCAGCCCGTCTTGGTTCAAGAAAAGGTTTTACTTCTTTGATGTTGAACAACTACTTTTTATTTGGACTTTCAAGTTTGTAGATTAACATGGCCCCAGAGGAAAAGGTTTGATTAATTATATAAGGTCCCTCCTATAATTTTTGAAATTTTTCCTTCTAGGGTACATGTGTGGGGTTCCAATAGAGGACCTTATCTCTTGGTTGAAGTTTTACTTTCCTTATTCTGAGGTCATGACATTGCTTATTGAATGCTTTGTGCACCTCATTTAAAGATAGGGCCACTAATCAATTTTCATCTAGCACATTCAAGTTGATCAATCTTTTTTTCTATGCTAGACTTAGGTCAAGATTTAGATCACAAGCTATTGAAAGTGTTCAAATCTTGGACTAGATCAGGAGAATTGGAAGCTTTTCGTACACTAACTCGTAGGGAGAGTAGCTAATAGGGATTTTCCATGTTGAACGGTAAGCCTAGAGGGCATCATTAAGTTTTGTACTCTAATCTTTCCTATATTTGCTAATGGTCCATGTTAGTATTTTTGTGATCTCCTAGTTGGTTACCTCTGCTTGACCATTGGCTTGGGGGTGCTAGGCTATTGTTAATTTATGTTCAACCCCCAAGCTTTGCATTAACTTTCTAAAAGGAACACTTGTGAAGTGAGTTCTATTGTTAGAAATTAGTGAACATGGCACCCCAAACCTATTTACAATATTTTGTTGTATAAATCTAGCAGCAGTGGATGATGTACAATCAGTAACGGCTGCTACTTTTGCCCATTTTGTGTAGTAGTTAACTGCTATGATAATATATGCGTTCCCATAGGACATGGGTGTAATGGGACCCATGAAGTCAATGCTCCATATGTCAAAAGGTTCTAATGGTTGGATTCAATGTTGAGGATCTTCCATGCAAGGAGTCATCTCCCCATCTCATTGACAACATTCACAAGATTGGACCAATTGATGGGCATCCCTGAAGATTGTAGGCTAACAATATCTTATCATTAGGATTTTTATGATCATGTGTCTCCCTACATAGTGGCCTCCGCAAGGTCCTTCATGAGCATCTTGGAGAATGCATAGTTAATTTTCATTAGGGATACACTAATGAATTGGGCAATCAATGCACACCTTATAAAGGGTCTGATGAGTGGCGAGGTATCCCTACACTCAACCATACGAATACGAGTGTTCATGCATGATCCGGTTGAACTCTGTGGACAGGCTAGTTGTGGTATCTAGATAGTTACACGTTGATCCCAGTTCGCTATCTTCCCACCTAGACTAGTATTTGCTTTGTCATGTATAGTTTAGTCCAGAGTAAGGCAATGATGTGATCCTAAACTAGTGCTNACTTAATCACGAGCATTTAAGTGTGACTACTTGGTAACACAGTAGCGTACCTAGGCCATGTGCTTGGTAATCCCAATAGTAGTCGTGCACAAGGTCCAAAATGTGTACAGATGATTAAGGAACAANGAAAATAATAAATAACAATAATAATTAATGATAACAATTAAATAATTAAAACTAAGTGAATGCTGCAATGATGAAGTAATCTCAATCTTTATTGCCGATCATGTGCGTGTCCAAGTACATCACACACGAATAAAGGTTCCGTACAATTACAAGCATCACACTGTGGGCATGCACTTGGGAAAATATTCTAACTCTTGCGGAAAAAAACTGCAAGAGCTTCACTACAATTGACCCAAAAGATGCCTAGGTGCGGCGGATAGCCACTTATTTATAGGCTAGAATAGACGTTGGGTAAAGGAGGTTGCGTATATGGTGCCTAGTATACGCAGCGGGCTTAATATATGGGGCCTAGTATATGGGGCCACATATACGGGGCCTAGTATATGCAGTCCCCAAAAATCATGATTCATCATACCCCCACAACTGAATAACAACTCATCCTCGAGTCAAAGAAAGTGAGGAACAAGATCAATTGAATACACAGTGGATAGGTATGGGATTATTGACTGACTAGGAATTTATTCATGCCGCAGTGGAGAATTAAACAAAATTTGGACATAGACACAAAAGACAAAACTTGTGGAACTCATGGGGTTCCTGGTAGCGGTGGCTCCTCCATGGGTGTCTTTTCTTTGTTCCACGTGCCAGGCTTCTAAGATTGATATCATTGAAGAAGCACCTAACGTTGCTCCTCATCTATTTGAGGATTATGAGTCGTTCATGCTGATGTTTCAATGTTTGATGAGGTCGGCATTTTTCATGGGCATGGTAGCTGCGGGAACACTTGATTGGCCTTAACATGCATGTCGTCGATAGTCATCGTTCCTCTTCATAGGCTCTGGCCCTGACCTCTCCTCCTTTTTCTTGCATAGATTATGCAGTAACATAAGTTCCATGATGGATGCTAAATGATTGTGCCTTCTGCTCTGCATGTTTTACATGAGGTCCTTGGCCTCTACCTCCCCCAAGTCGTTTGGCTGCACCTTGAGAAAGTCCTCCTTGTTGTCTTCTTTTAGGGGTCATCTATAATCACACAAAGATTGATTCTTAGTAAGGTTATTGAAAAAAAGTTCAATGATTTCATACCTTACTCATTGTCTTTAATAAATGCTGAATTCTTTACTTAATGTGATTTTAGAGTTAGAAATTTTTCAAGGAAGTTACCCTAAAAGTTTAATTTCAAACCTAGTTTTGAGGAACGTTTGATAAAATGATGACAAAGAAAAGAATATATTTGGCAATGAAGTACTCGGAGGGTATAATATGATGTGGTGGTGTGCAACAAATACAAATTACAAAAGTCACGCAAGTGGGTCCTCCCCAAAGCAGGTTCCAACCTATATGCCCTTGCGTAATCACACCTTAGGATGTCCATAGGCATTAGAAGGGTTAAATGTAATCTATACAGATGCAACAAAACACACACATGTTGATACCACCATGATGAGGTATGAATTCAATGCTATACAAGACACGAGTCACAAATACATGAACAACAAGATGGAATGAATTGGAGAAGGTATTGCAGAGATTAGGACATGAGGTAACTGACTCAAGGCACAATGAAACTTGAGTGTAGGGCATGATTAATTTGTCATTAGCCTATCATTCCAAAATCAAGACCAAGTCCATTCATTTGATCAGTGACATCGCATTGTTTTATCCAATGATGGACAACCATAAGAGCACCATGACAGCAAGGCATACAATCACTTAGCATTTTATGCGAGGGAGGAGTGACTTGGAATTTCTTTGCAGCATATATATATATATATATGTTTGGCTGCTTTGGCACACTCTCTTTTCCCTCTCGTCCCTCTCCCTTTTTTTTTGTTTTTTATGCTACCTATAATACTCTTACTCCCATTTTTCATTAGATCTACAAGGATCTTAGTACAACCAAGTTGCATGATAGCACCTACAGATGTCACCAAAAAGAATCCACAAGTTCCCTTGATGTCCCACCCTGGCCATTCCCTCTTAGTCCATCATTTTTCACTCTAGGCATAATGAACACAGAATTACTTTAAGTTTTAATGATGTCAAGAATATCATCGTACCCAGAGAAGAACCTCTTATTAATAGAATGGTTGGGTGGATGTGATGGGCTTGCTGTTCAAATAATTAGTCACCTAAGACTTGATAGCATAGAACAACACCTCAACCAACAAGTCACATGAGTGTTTTATTCGTAGAGGAGATTACTCATAAAAAGATAAAAAGACAAAAGGATAAAACAATAAATTAAAAGGTGAAAATGGAAAACAAAAAGTTGAAAAATTAAAGAAACAGAAAAACATTTATTAATTTTGTGTTGTTAGAATAGAGGATACCCCCCATAACTAAATGGTTGAGCATGGCTAGAATTAATAAATGGAAGGCGGGGATCCTTACATGTTGAAAATATTGGGACCTAGTCATACTTACCCTATTGGGGTTCACACACTTGATTAGAGTTGACATAGTGGGGCAAGTTATAAGATGTGGTTAATTTATAAGGAGTTGACCCACTCTGGTACTTGTGACCGTAAGATGGTATGCAAGGATCAACATGTCTCCCCATGTGGCAATATTCATTGGGCCCCATGGTTGTTGGAGTATTGAGTGGTGGCCTTGATAAGGTAGCATCAGGTGTTGGGTTCGAAGAGGAAGATGCATCACAATGTTGGATTTATGCTAAGTTGGCGGATGCAATAGTTTTTGAACTGTGGTGTCCCTTTCGACGGTCATGTCTAAAGAAGGGATGCCTTTGATGTTGACAGTAGCAGCATAAGTAACGTTTGCAGGTTGGTGCTGTGGTGCAAAATATTTTGGCATAGCTAGCGGTGATGTAGAAGGGGGTGAAGTATGAGCATATTGAGGTTGAGGAGAAGTGTAAGGCACATGAGGTGGTGATTTTGTTGGAGAGGACATGGATGGATAGTATTCGGGAGAATGATAATGATGAGGTGAGGTAGAGGATGTTGATCTTGTTGGAGAAATAGGGTGTTGAACATAATAAGAATTTGGTGCTAGGACATACAAAGGGTATGGTCTAGTTGGCAGTGGCCTCCCCCACGACTGAGGTTTTTGCCACTGTGGTTGGACATAGTATTTTTGTACAAACTCTAGATGTAACATTCCTCCCCAATGCTCATGTAAATGTGACAAGATTGGACATTGATCTTTGGGGTGATCGTACAAGAAAATATTACATTGATACATATGATTGGCGGTTGAGTTCTTATCCTTATTATCTTCTACCCTTTGTTTCGATTGTCGCATGGTGTCCTATCCTTTTTCCCGATTTGGCATAGTTTTTCCTCTAATAATGTTGGCATATTCTCCACATCTTTCATGTACCCAGTCCTTCATCTTATTGATCTTTACCTCAATTTCATCTAGTGATTGTAGGATTGGCAAAGATGATTCCACCTCCTCGAAGTGAGTTGATTTCTCCTCTTCATGATCATGGACCCTTGTTCAGTTAAGATTTTGGTCTTGTTGAGAACTTTCAACATTCTCCCATTTGGCTATTTCTCCTTCTTTTTTCGCTATCCGCTTAATAAGCTCTTGGAGTTGATGGGCTCATAGCTCATACGGTTGACCTTGGGCGTACATCACTAGGGTCTCCCTTGTTTCATTACAGAGCCCATCTATGATATGGTACATTAGCCTCTCCTCAGAGAACCCATGGCCTGGGCAATTGTTTAACAGTGCATAATATCTTTCTAAGGTCATGTCCAAGGGTTCATGTTGCACTTGTTTCCATTCTTGGATTTGTCTCCTCAAGGCTGACACTCTCGCATAGGTTTGATATCTTTCGTTGAAAAGTTCTACCATTATCGGCCAACGTTAAATTAATTTTGGTTTTAACAACCTATACCATACTTTTGCTTGGCCCACAAGTGTCAGAGAAAAGAGCTTAAGTTTTTGCCACCCATTATTAATATTGTTCCATGTACAGGCATCATAGAAGGCTTGTAAATGTTGTTGCATATCTGAATCATAGCCTCCTAAAAACTTGGAAAAGTTGTTTAAATCAAGCACGGGTAGACAACTTTCCTTACAATGCCTGCGGGCTATTCGAACAGCCTCTTGTAATTTCGTTAAGCTTGTAGTGGCTAGTAGGGGTTCATCATCATTAGATAAGTTATGCTTTCGTGCGTTGGGATGATGTTGTCTTCGTTTATGTTTATAACAAACCCCCACCTCAAGTTGCGTACTCCAATCTTCATTGTCATAATATTCGTTGGTTCTCCAATGAACTGCATCACTAGATGTGGCATTATTATAGTCTTGTAGGAGAGGCATGGCTGTGAAATTGTGTGTGAATTTATATGTGACTTTTTGTAAATTTTTTCTTCCTAAAAGATATATCATTAATTCCTTATACAGCGATCTTGTATGAGATAACTAATCTAGATAACTAGCATCATCCCTGGCAACGATGCCAATGATGAGTGGCGAGGTACACCTACACTCAACCATACAAATATGAGCATTCACGCACGATCCGGTCAAACTCCGTGGACAGGCTAGTTGTGGTATCTAGATAGTTACACATTGATCGTAGTTCGTTTTCTTCCCACCTAGACTAGTGTTTTCTTTGTCACGTATGGTTTAGTCCAAACTGACACATATGATGTGATCCCAAACTAGTGCTACTTCTAGAGACAATGAAAAATAATCTTGATTAAACTAATGAGTAATAGGAAATGAAGTCTAAACTAACCTAAGTGTGATGAGCATCTATTCCTTAATCATCTATACACATTTTGGACCTTGTGCATGACTACTACTGGGATTACCAAGCGTAGATCCTAGGTATGCTACTAGGTTACCAAGTAGTCACACTTAAATACTCGTGATTAAGTCATACTCATTCTGCAGTTTACAATAAGAATAGTAAATGATGGTAAAGAAATATTAACTAAGAAAATAATAAATAACAATAATAATTAATGATAACAATTAAATAATTAAAACTAAGTGAATGCTGCAATGATGAAGTAATCTTGATCTTTATTGCCAATCATGTTCGTGTCCAAGTACATCACGCTCGAATAAAGATTACGTACAATTACAAGCATCACACTGCGAGCATGCACTTGGGAAAATATTCTAACTCTTGTGGAAAAAAACTACAAGAGCTTCACGACAATTGACCAAAAAGATGCCTAGGTGTGGCGGAGGGCCACTTATTTATAGGCTAGAATAGACGTTGGGTAAAGGGGGCTGCATATACGGGGCCTAGTATACGTAGCATGCTTAGTATACAGGGCCTAGTATACAAGGCTGTGTATACAGGGCCATGTATACGGGGCCTAGTATATGCAGTCCCCGAAAACCATGATTCATCAGTGTTCATCAATTTCCATGAACTATTTGGCTCGATGAAGAAATTATTGCTTCTTTTTGAAGTCAAGATCTTGTGGCATCTCTTGAGTAAGAAGATTAGTAAGGATGCCATTATACCATGTTCTTTCTGAGGGAATTTATTCATTTATTGCTCCTGTAAAGAGGAGTTCATCTGGAAACTAACCAGAGAGCAGACTCTCCTCCTTTTTATTATCCCATCTTAAGTGAGAGAGTTGGTCAACAACCACATTCTTGGTTCCTTTTTAATCTACCATTCTACGAGCGAATTCCTACAAAATCACGAGCCACCATATGATATGAGGGCTCACCCTTGGCTTGTTCATGAGAAAGTGGATTGCACTGTGGTCCATGTGCACAAATACTTTGTAGCCAAGCACATAGTGCCTGAACTTTTCTAGAGTGTACACCATGATCATTAGTTCCTTTTCCATGGTGGTGTAATTTAATTGTGCTCCCACAATGCTTCAACTTGCACAGTGGATGTAGTATGGGCATTTCTTATCATCCATCTATGTGAGCACTACTCCCAAGGCATAGTTAGATGCATCCATCATGATGTGAAAGCATCTAGACCAATCTAGTGCTCGTAGGATTGGTGTTTCTATGAGTTTCTCCTTTAACTGTTAAAATGCATGTTCACATTCCTTGGTCTAGATGAAAGGTGCATCTTTCTTTGTAAGCTCTACCAACGATTTTGCAATCTTAGAGAAATTCTCTATGAATCATCGGTAGTAGCCAGTGTGTCCAAGGAATGATCAAACATCTTTAATTATCTTTGGCTGATATGTTATTCCCTGGATGACCCTTATCTTTTCAAGGTCTACCTTAATCCCTTTTTGTGAAATTTCCTACCCTAGTACAATGCCTTCTTAGACCATGAGATGGCTCTTTTGCTAATTGAGCTGCAGGTTTGTTTTAACACATATCTTCAATACTTGCTCAAGGCAATCCAAGGCTTGCTCAAACATAGCTCCATAGGTGGAAAAGTCATCCATGAAGACTTCCACACCACTACCAATTTGCTACTAGAAGATACTAAGGACTAGGCATTGAAATGTTGTAGGGGCATTGCACATATCAAATGGCATCTTACAATATGCAAAAGTCCCACATGAACTCGTGAATGTTTTCTTGGCTTGATCTTATGGTGCAATTTCGATTTGGTTATAGCAACTATAACCATCCAAGAAGCTACAATAACAATGCCTGGATATGGTGTCCAACACTTGATCCACAAATAGTAATGAAAAATGATCTTTAAATGTTGCCATATTCAACAACCTGAAGTCGATGCAAACCCACCATTTGCCACCTTTCTTGGACACAATTACTAGTGGGCTAACCCACTTACTATCCACGATGGGATAGATGAACCTTGCCTTGAGGAGTTGTTCAATTTTCTCCTTAACAATTTACTCTAATTTGGGATTCAACCAACTTTGCGACTGCCTTCTAGGCTTCATCGTCAGGTCAATGTAAATGCAATGTTGGCATATCCTTGGATCAATTCCTGTTAGCTTAGGATATGACTAAGCAAAGGCTATCGGCCATTTTTTAACCACCTTTAATAGCTTTTCTTTTTACTCAGGAGTAAGTTTGGTATTAATTATGACTAGTTTATCATTGTTTAAAAATGCATATTCCATACTAGCCAATAAA
Source organism: Gnetum montanum (assembly GCA_015680685.1). Classification (NCBI taxonomy): domain Eukaryota; kingdom Viridiplantae; phylum Streptophyta; class Gnetopsida; order Gnetales; family Gnetaceae; genus Gnetum; species Gnetum montanum. The sequence goes on along the minus strand of MNCI01009068.1, from coordinate 276,142 downwards.
GTTTTTAGCTCTATGGGCTCTCACTTGAAGTTATCAAGGATTTCCAACTTTCCCCATCAGTTACCATCATCTTCATTAGAGAGTTGGGGTTGAACTTGTTCAAGTTTATCCATGCCTTCAACATAAGCACATGTTAGGCTCTTAGTTGGCTCCATGTATAATGTGTTGCTATCCAAGTCAATTATCAACGACTAGGTGCCCTTCTATTTTGTGGCTGCTATGTACAGACACCTTTGAATACTGATTTCTTATGCATATTGATTGCATACTTTAATGTATGTACTTCTGATGGACCAAATCTTTTGCACACAATTGTACCCATTATAGTTGTACATGATGCATGGAATACGCTTCTTCATTATCTTTCCCAATTCATTTCCTTTGGATATTTCTAGAGAGAGGTCCCTTATGTCCATATGTGCATCAACCATGCTTAACCAAGCTCTTTCCATAATGATGGGAAAGCCACTTTTGTAGTTTTCAACCTTGATCACCAGAAAATCAACAGGATAGAATCACCCACAAAATATGGTCACAGTGTCCTCGACTAATCCCAAAGGGACAGTAATTGACTAATTTGCCAATTCTAGATGAATGTTGCTCTTATTGAGAAGTGGTAGGTTCTAGGCCTTGTACATGTCATGGAAGATGAGATTAACTTCAAAACCAGAGTTAAAAAGAGCCTTACATGACTCATGTCCAGCCATATACAGGTAAATGAGTGGACTTCCTAGGTTAGATCTTTTCGTGGGAAGATTACTAGCCTTAATCCAGTCAAAAACAACATGAGTCAGCATCACAGTGTGAATCCAAGGTGGCACTTGGTTTGAAGGGCACTCGAAGGTATTTGATATAGAGGATGAGGGTATTGAAGATGTAGGATGATCAGTTGTACTAGGTTATGAGGGTTGGAGAGGATTGTTGGATTAGAAGAAGGGTCTTTTTCTAGATCGATTGTCTAAACCACTCAACTGGAAAGCTAGTTGTGAATGTACAACCCTCGTAGCATTTTGTTGTTGCAGTTGTGGAGGAATCCCACCCTGCATGGATGGAGCATGAGGTAACTAGGTTGAAGGTAAAGGTGTGTGTGTGTGTAGCTGGATGCAGAGGGTGGTATGGATATGGATATTGGTTTTTCCCTTTAGTAGATGGTGAATGTTCGATGGTATTCTAGAGGGTAATAAGGACGCTAAAATGAGGTATGACTTGCAAAACTTCTTGGGGAGACAGGTTACTGAACATAGTACCCATATGGATCTAGTTGCCTATAAGGGTACTGCTACCTTGGCAGTGGCATTCCCCACAATTGTGGTTGGTACCATTGTTGGTATTATTCATAAGGTTGTGGAAAAGCTCCACTTGGGTAGTAAGCTTATTGTTGTTGTTGTTAGTACTGTCTTGGATTGCCTTAAGGATAAGACAATCATCTAGGTGCTTTCCTACATGCTAGTCAAGAATTCAATGCATACATCCCATATTCTTGTAAGTGTGACATTACAAGGCAACAACCCTTTGGATATTCATATTAACAAATATCAAAATTAGTTTCATCATCAGAGTCATTTTCCACAACTTCCTCTATAGTTGTAGCTTTGCCCTTACCTCTTTGGTAGGCACATTTAGCTTCTTTTCACCTCCTACAGTTACGATCACTATTTTGCTCTTTGGATTCTTTTCATGTTACACATCTTGAACCTCGTGTACTACTTCTGGGATTACCAAGCATACATTACTTGAGTGCTCCTACATACGCTACTGGGTTACCAAGTAGTTACACTTCAATTTTTGTGATTAAGTCGTACTCATTCTACATTTAACAACAGGAATAGTAAATGATGGTAAAGAAATATTAACTAAGAAAACAATTAAACAATTAAAACTAAGTGAATACTGCAATGATGGAGTAATCTTGATCTTTATCATTGGTCATGTGCGTGTCCAAGTACATCACACTCGAATAAAGGTTCTGTATAATTACAAGCATCACACTGCAAGCATGCACTTGGGAAAATAATCTAACTCCTATGGAAACAAACTACAAGAGCTTCGCTACAACTACTCCAAAAGTTGCTTAAATGTAACGGGTGTAATCATATTTGTAGCTAGAGACAGACCCTATGTTAACAAGGCCGCATTAACACATGGATGGATGCGTCAATGGGGTCACGTTGACACAACCGTGTTGATGCAACCTCATCAATGCGGCCTAGTTGATATAGTTTCTGATCTCAGGGATTCGATATCAGAGGTCCAATATCAGGACTCATTAGATATCAGGGGTCCAATAACAAGGGTCCAATATCATGGGTCTAATATTAGCACCTAGTTAACAAGGATCCGACATCAAGGGTCTAATATTAGCACCTAAAAAACCATGATTCATCATACCCCCACAACTGAATAACAACTCATCCTTGAGTTAAAGAAAGTGAGGAACAAGCTCAATTGATTACACAGTGGATAGGTATGGGATTATTGATTGACTAGAAATTTAATCATGCCGCAATGTGGGGTTGAACAAAATCAAAATTGGAACACAAACACAGAATAACAAAACTTTGTTGGAACTTATGTGGCTCCTAGTAGCGGTGGCTCCTCCATGGGTGCCTTTCCTTTGTCCTACGCTTCAGGCTTCTAAGATTGATATCGTTGAAGAAGCGCCTGACATTTCTTCTCTTCTATCTAAGGATTATGAGCCATCCATGTTGATGTTCCAATGTTTGATGGAGTCAGCACTTCCCATGGACATGGTAGCTATGGAAACACTTGATTGGCCTTGTCATGCCATGTCACAAATAGCTGCTATTCCTCTTCATAGGCTTGGGCCTTGACCTCTTCACCTTTTGTTTAGCTAGATTGTGTAGTGACAAGAGTTCCCTGATGGATGCTGAATGATTGTGCCTCCTGCTCTTCATGTTCTTCATGAGGTCCTTGGCCTCTACCTTCCCTTGGGCATTCAATTGCACCTTGAGAAGGTCCTCCTTATTATCCTCTTTTAGGGGCCATCTACAATCACACAAAGATCAACTGTTAGTAAGGTTATTAAAAGAAGTTCAATTATTTCATACCTTACTTATTACCTTTCATAAACATTAAATTCTTTACTTAGTGTGATTTTAGAGTTAGAAATTTTTTCAAGGAAGTTACCCTAAAAGTTTAATGTCAGACCTGATTTGTTTAGGTGACACATCAAAGGACACGTAATGGTTTTGAGGAACATNTTAAATGTAATCTACACCAATTCCACAAAACATACACATGTAGATACCATCGTGATGAGGTATGAATTCAATGCTACACAAGACACAAGTCACAAATACATGAATAGTGAGATGAGGTGAATTATAGAAGGGATTACAGAGATTGGGACATCAGGTAGCTGACCCATGGCACAATGAATCTTGAGTGTAGGGCATGATTAATGTGTCATTAACCCATCACTCCAAAATCAAACCAAGTCCATTCCTTCGATCAGTGACATCGCATTGCTTCATCCAATGATGGGCAACTATAAGAGCACTATGATAGTAAGGCATACGATCACTTGGCATTTTGTCCAAGGGAGGAGTCATTTGGAATCTGCGGCACACACACAAGTTTTCCTTTCTTATGTGGTTCATCCCCTTGTTTTTTTTTCACTTCTTTTTGTTGTTGTTGTTGTTGATTTTTTTTTTCCGCTTTGATACTTTGTCCTTTCCAACAGTGAACTAGAAAAGCCGCCAACCTTCAGGCATGGGTGCATATCTTTCTAGTGGAACCCCCAGAACAGCATTAAGTTTCTATTGAGTGCCTTTATTACTCTTACTGCCATTTTTCATTAGATCTACAAGGATCTTGATACAACCAAGCTGCATGATAGCTCCTACAGAAGTCACCAAAGAGAATTCACAAGTCCCCTTGATGCCACACCCTTAGCCATTCCCTCTTAGTCCATCATTTTTTGCTTTGGGCATAATAAGCACAAAATTACTTTAAGTTTTAACAATGAAAAGAATATCATCATACCTAGAGTAGCACCTCTTATTAATGGATGGTTGGGTGGATGTGGTGGGCTCGTTGTCCAAATAATTAGTCACTTGAGACTTGATAGCATAGAACAACACCTCGACCAACGAGTCACATAAGTGTTTTATTCATAGATGAGATTACCCATAAAAAGATAAAAAGGTAAAACAATAAATAAAAAGATAAAACAACAAATTGAAAGATAAAAAACTGAAAAACAAAAAACAAAAAATTGTAAAATTGTAAAATTAAAGAAAAGGAAAAACATTAACTAATTTTGCTTGTTAGAATGGAGGATAACCCCCATAACTAAAATTTTGGGCATTGCTAGAATTAATAAATGAAAAATGTAGATCCATGCATGTTGGAAATGTTAGAGTCTGGTCATGTCCAAACCACTAGGTGTCTTTTGATGTGGTGGCTGGAATGTACCCAAATTGGGGTGCACACACTTGATTAAAGTTGACATAGTGGGGCAAGTTATAAGATGTGGTTAATTGATAAGGAGTTGACCCACTATGGCACCCGTGACCATAAGATGGTATGTAAGGATCAATATGTCTCCTTACGTGGCTATATTCATTGGGTCACATGGTTGTTGGAGCATTAATTGGTGGCCTAGATAGAGTCACAAGAGGTGTTGAGTTAGAGGGAGAAAATGCATCACAATGCTGAACTTGTGTTGAGTTGGTGGATGCAGTGGTTTCAAAGCTATGCTGTCTCTTTCTACAGTCATGCCTAAAGAAAGGACACTTTCGACATTGTGGAGAACCTCCACTGCTATTGATAGTAGCAGCACAAGTAACGTTCATGTGTTGGTGTTGTGGTGCAAAACCTTCTGGCATAGTTGGTGGTGATGTAGAAGGGGGTGAAGTATGAGAATATTGAGGTTGAGAAGAAGTGTAAGGCGCATGAGGTGGTGATCTTGTTGGAGAGGACATGGGTGGATAGTACTTAGGAGAATGATAATGATGAGGTGAGGTAGAGGATGCTAATCCCATTGGAGAAATAGGATGTTGAACATAATAAGCATTTGGCGTTGGGACATACGAAGGATATGGTCTAGTTGGCAATGGCCTCCCCCATAACTGGGGCTTTTGCCACTGTGGTGGAACCTGATATTTCTGCACGAAATCTAGATGTAACATTCCTCCCCAATGCTCATGTAAATGTGACAAAACTGGACATTGGCCTTTGGGGTGATCATACAGATAGACGTTGCATTGATATGTGAAGTTGGTAGTTGAATTCTTATTCTTATTATCTTCTACCCTTTGTTCTGATTGTTGCGTGGTGTCCTATCCTATTTCTCGATTTGGCATAGTTTTACCTCTACCATTGTTAGCATATTCTCCATATTTTCTGTGCACCCATTTTGTCATCTTATTAATCTTTGCCTCGATTTCATCTAATGATTGTTGCATTGGAAAAGGTAGAAATGGTTGCACTTCCTCAAAGTGAGTTGATTTCTCCTCTTTATAGTTATGGACCTTTACTAATTCGAGATTTTGGTCCCGTTGAGAGCTTTCAACATTCTCCCATTTAGCCATTTCTCCTTCTTCTTTTGCTACCCACTTAATAAGCTCTTGGAATTGGTGGGTTCATAGCTCGTAGAGTTGCCCTCTAGCATACATCCCTAGAGTCACCCTTGTTTCATTATGGAGCCCATCTATGATGTGATACATTAGCCTTTCCTCGGAGAACCCATGGCCTGGGCAGTTGTTTAACAATGCATAATATATTTCTAAGGCCATGTCCAAGGGTTCATGTTGTGCTTGTTTCCACTCTTGGATTTTTCTCCTCAAGGCTAACACTCTTGCATAAGTTTAATATCTTTCATTGAAGAGTTCTACCATTTTCTTCCAACGTCAAATTGATTTCAATTTTAAAGACCTATACCATACTTTTACTTGGTCAACAAGTGTCATAGGAAAGTGCTTAAGTTTTTGCCACCCGTTATCAATATTGTTCCATGTATAGGCATCGTAGAAGGCTTGTAAATGTTGTTGTGGATCTAAATCATAGCCTCCTAAAAACTTGGAAAAGTTGTTTAAATCAAGCCTAGGTAGACAGCTTTCTTTGCGATGCCTATAGAATATTTGAATAGCCTCTTGTATAAGCGTTAGGCTCTTAGTGGCCAATAGGGGTTCATCATCACTAAGTAGGTTGTGAGTTTATGAGTTGGGATGATGTTGTCCTTGTTCATGTTGGCATTCTTGATTTTATTTGTGAGCTCAATTTTTAGTTCTACGTCGATCCCTTGAAAGATAGTCATCTGTGTCACAATCTGACGTTGAAGGAGTAGAGGAAGAGAAGGAACTATAAAACTCGTTATGACTTTTATAAGTCTTCCAATCATCTCCAAGTAAGTTCTTTTAGTTATTGAGAAGGTCCTAGGCCTTTCGAACCCCCTCGTTCTATGGGATGTCCCATCTTCACTAGAGGTGTCTGGGTTGGATGACAAAAGTTCTTGAGTATTGTTGGGGCATCCCTGAACATATGAAACTCCTGCATAAGATTGAGTAATCCAAACTTCATCTTCATAATAAATTTTTTTGGTTCTCCAATGAATTACCTCATTAGTGGTTGTGGGATCATAGTCTTGTGAGAGAGACACTGTTGTGAATTGTGTGTGACTTATTCGCAATTACTTTCTTTCCAAAAGATATGTTGTTAATGCTTCTTTATAGTGATCATGGATGATATAACTAATCTAGAGGGCTAGCACCATCCTCAGCAACAACACCAATGATGAGTGGTGAGGTACCCCTACACTCAACCATACAAATACAAGCATTCATGCATGATCCGATCAAACTCCGCAGACGGGCTAGTTGTGGTATCTAGATAGTTACACATTGATCGCAGTTCGTTGTCTTCCCACTTGGGCTAGTATTTGCTTGTCACGTATGGTTTAGTCCAAAGTGAGGTGTATGATGTAATCCTAAGTAATAGGAAATGAAGTCTAAGCTAGCCTAAGTGCAATGAGCATCCATCCTTAATCATCTGTATGCATCTTGAACCTTGTGTACTACTTTTGGGATTACCAAGCGTACATTACTTGAGCACTCTAGATACGCTACTAGGTTAACAAGTAGTTACACTTCAATGTTCGTGATTAAGTAATACTCATTCTGCATTTAACAATAGGAATAGTAAATGATGGTAAAGAAATATTAACTAAGAAAATAATAAATAACAATAACAATTAAACAATTAAAACTAA
>MNCI01009068.1:232429-267704 GCA_015680685.1 Gnetum montanum | reverse complement strand
TCTTCCTAATTACACTTGTGATGTACACTACTATGGTTAAGTGTAATTGAGGCATCTAATTTTTATCATTTTGTATTTTATGGTTTTGGTATTTAAAGAGAAATAAAGTAATTGGATTAACTAATTTAATTTAACTAATTAACTAGTATCTAACTAGTCCTAACATAAACATCTGGTCCCACTCTCCACACACATCCTGAACCCACATATCCACTACTAAGCTACCAAGTGCTACGCTACTAGGCATACCAAGCAATAACGCTATTGGGATTACCAAGCAAATATATGTTACACTCGAAGTGGTCATACTTATGTGTTTAATCTATCTAGCTTATCTTGATTAATTACTTCATTAGCTTAATTACTAGAAAACATGTAATAAATAATTGAAAACATGAATGCATAAATGAAATATTTAATCTATCCAAAATGCTACAAGGTTTATTAGAAAGCTCGTCTTTATTGCTGTACATGCTATCATGCTTAGGTACAACAATGCTCGAATAAAGATTCATACACTCAATGACTCTTGTTGCAGGCACTCAAGAGAAAAATTCTAACTTTCAAATGAACAAATTCTAAAGTCTTGTTACCATAAATGCGGTTGGTAGGCGTGTATTTATAGCCAAAATGTGAACACTGCATCGATGGGGCCTCATCAACACATGATATGATGTGTCAACGAAGCCTCGTCAACGTAGCCAACAAAACTATGACTCATCTATTGTTGTTCATGGAATGTGTCCAAGTACAATGCCACTCGAATAAGATGCCATACAACTTACTCAAATTTACACTGCAGGCACTCACTGACTATTTGCTAAGATCACGAAATAAAACTGCAAAAGTCTAGCTACTAGAATGACCAAAAGGTGCCAAATACACAATGGGTGCTCTCATAGTTATAGGAAAATATAGGCATTGCATTGATAGAGATGCATTAATGCATTTAGTTGCATCAACGAGGATGCACTGACAAGGATGCATCGATGGAGCTACATCAATGCATCTAAGATGTGTTGCTTGTTAATACATCTATGCATTTTCATCCACAAATATGTGTTGATGAAGCTACCCAGCATATCACGTCTCATCAGTAAGGCTCTAGAAGACCTTATATAAGGTTGCTCCTATAGCTTAAGAAAAAAGCGTGTTTTAATCTTTGAGAAAGATTGTTAAAGACTATATTGGTTGCTTTTCAAAGTTGAAACTAATGTTTTTGATCCTTGCACAACTAAGGAAAATGTCATCACTCTTAAGATATAGGTATATGTTAGCTAAAATGAATGTTATTCCTCTATTTCCTTTGTTAACTATCTTGTTTGACCTTGAATATCATGCAATTGATTTACCTTGATCTCTTACCAAGGTAATGGAAACCGATGGGCTCTCAAAGTTTATCACATGTTTAGGAATTAGCATCCACATTTTGGAAGACCTGCCAATAACCACATGTAATACACAAAACTTGCGGTCATACAAAACTGATAAAGTAATTATGACACTCCAATGTTGTATTATTGCATTGCATAAGAGGTAGCAGTTGGGTTAAAGGATTATCATTTAAAGATTCAATGTTCATTATGTGAAAGGTGGGCGTTGGTAGAGTGATACCCTAACATCTTTCAAGTGGCAAAGGTCATGGGAGGGTGAACAGATGGATGAAAGCCTAACCTCTTTCAAGTGGCAAGGGTTGTGGGAGGGTTAGTGGATGAGTGAAAGTCTAACCTTTCTCATACCTAAGCTCATACCTAAGCTCCAAGTGAACTCTTATGACTTGAGAAACAAATACCTTACCATTATTCCAAAAAAAATATTAAGCCTTTCCTAATTCACCAACTTTTGAAACCTTATTTAACAAAGTAAATATTGAGCGTGCAGTAAAGAATAAAAATAAGGATTAGCATAGAGAAATGAATATCGCCAAAATAGTGTCCTTTCAAATTATTGTTTGTAGTAACAAAGAATCATTCTCTTGAAATGAGTGATTCCCAAAGGTTTAGATAACGGTAATGTCAAAATCGTGGTTTCTCCTAACATTGAATTAAATGAAGTGAGTGGTTCGTGTATTTTGTTGCCAGCCTAACACCAACCGAACCAAATCCGTTGGCTAACGGCTAAAGCTTCGGTCCCCAGTTAACAACATATCATTACTATAAGACTAGCTGTCCACCGTCGCTTATTTGGATTACAAAATAAAAAGATTATGTAATGTATCGAACAGGAAGTTTCTGCGTTGATTATGAAGTTTTAATTTAGAACATTCCTTATACGTTAAAACGATGAATTGAGTTGAGTTGCCCAGGCTCCGAGATCGAAAAAGAAGCAGTCGCAAAATCGGATGTTGATTGATCCATCCTCAAATTCTGAGAATCAGTTGTCATTGCCTTGCTGTTATATGGCTTGGCGTGATTCTGATGAGGGGTCAATTTGCTAAATTTTGGCTCTGCAATGCTCTTCTCCATTAATTAGTGTCGTCAGTCTTTGCTAGTCTTGTTTTCTCTATTCTCGCAATTTTTTGTGCCCGAACAGGCTTTGCAACTGACAGAACTTGCTCTCTGCTCTGCTCTTTTCTGCTGTGTTCGATTCTGCTCTGTTTTCTTGCTTTGGAAGAAAAGAAGTTTTGCCTAATTACTACGGCTTGGCGCTTGTGCCCGCTTGTGCGTTGTTTCCATGGGCGCTACGTTCATCTCCGATTCAAAGGAGGAGGACAAGGAAGGCGAAGAGCAGGGGCTTTCTGCGTTGACAATGGCCATGAGGAAGCGAAAGCGCGGTTTCATGATGATTTTCTGCGATTCTCGGCTGCTGAGGAACAGGGTAACCGCCACTGCAAATGATGATCCATGGCTTCTTGCACAGACGGAGGAGGCAAAGGATGAAGAAACGGAACCGCTGCCGCAGCTGCTCCTTCAGGAAGGCCGTGAACATGAAAACAGCGGCGAAGGCCAAATGGATTCGGAAGATGCAGATCAAGAAAATTCGTCTTCATTCAGGTTTACTTACCGTCACGAATCTGATAGCAGCAGCACGCATACGGTCTTGTACTTGAACGTTGAGAAAGGATCCGAAGGCTAGCTGTGTTGGAGCAGAATCGATTCCATTGAGCACAATCTTGCTTCCTTGGACAAAGGTCTTATCAGATTTAAATACGAAGACATCCGCCTCGCAACTCGTAATTTCTCAGAAGGTAAGCATTCTTGCGGTCCGATCATGGATTCCGATTTTTGTTTTGGCGGTTTTTCATTTTATTATTATTTTTCTTGAGTTCGATCAAGCGAGAGAGAGTTTGGCAGGCAGGGTTTTAGGAAGGGGAGCGCACAGCTACATTTACAAACGCAGGCTGTTACGGTGGAGGTCGGTGGCCGTGAAGCGGCTGAAGATCGAGATGAAGGAATCAGATAAAGATTTCTGTCGAGAGCTGCATATCGTCGGCCGGCTCCGGCCCTCGAACATCGTGTCACTGATAGGCTACTGGGTCGAATCTCAGGAACTTTTCCTCGTCTACAAATTCGTTTCCGGCGGCAGCCTCGAGTATCACCTGCACAGTAAGTACCGGCGTAGGTATTGCTAGTTTGCTACCTGTTTAAATGACACTGCTTTTGCATTAGCAGCTTTCAGATCTGGAAATACAGTTTGATTGCCGATCACTTACTCCTTTCACGCAGAGGAGAAAGGAAAAGAGTGTCTGACATAGTCGAAGCGTTCAAAATCGCCAAAGGTATTGCCAAGGCCCTGCTCTACCTTCACGGAGACGAGACCCGGGAGTGCGTGGTTCACCGAGACATCAAGCCTTCCAACATTCTCCTGACTTTCAGGAGAACGTCAAAGGTACGAGAATCAAGACTTCCACGTCAGTTTTACGAATCTGTTTTTTTTCTAAGGTATATCTTTTGAGCATTAAGTTTGATGCAAAGCAGCATTGAGCATTGAGCATTCTTTATGTTTTATATATTCCTGGCTTTATGATCAAGATAATCTGGTAACTGGTTTTATATATTCACTGGTAAACCTTTGATTCGATTGCCTCTCCTTCTCTGACATCCATTCTTAGAACTTGGATTCAATCGTTACAATAATACTTGTCTAGAGTGCCTGGTTTCTGCAAGTTTTTGGATGGCCGCCGCTGCAATTGCATTCATGTCTAACATGGCGGCAAAACGAAGCAGGTACTTGGCGCTGGAGTACTTCCAGCACGGCAAGGTCTCGGCGAAGACGGGCACATACGCGTTCGGAGTAGTCTTGCTGGAGCTGTTGACAGAGAGGAAATCGACGACGAAAACGACGAGAAACGCAAGGACAAAGAGAAGAGACCGTCGCTGCTGGCATGGGCGAGTCCGATGCTGAGCAGAGGCAGAGCAGAGGAGATTCTGGGCGGGCGCCTGCGCGGGCGTTACAAGGCGAGGCAGGCGCGCCTGCTCATGCTGGCAGCCCACATGTGCCTGCATCCGAGCGACGCAGCTTGAGCAAACATGGAATACGTCCTCACGCTGCTCAGATGTTCTTCTACAACAACAACAAGAAGAACCAGTCATGGCGCTGCCATTGCCGCCGGATCCGCTTCTGCGTCGGCGGCCATGAACAGGCCAATGAGGATACTGAAGCACCACCTAGCGCTGGTGATGGATGGTTTGCAGAAGCCGGCTCTGGCCTCTTCTGACGCAGACAACGGCGATGATGGATGATAGTAACGTGGAGATTGATGTTTTCGTGGCTCCAGCTCTGGTGCTCGTCCTTGAAATCCCAATCAATCTTAGATCAAGAGGAAGCCCGGTATATTGTTCAATAGTCTGGCTGGCTGCTTTGCTGTGTTACAGGTGTCACTGCTTCGGCTCTGGTTTGCCTCTTGAGCAACGAACGAAGGAATTCTTTGAGAGAAGTCTAAGAAGAAGGCGAAAAAGATCACGAAGGAGAACTCTGTGGATACTTATAAGGTTTATCGGTTTATGTTTACAAAGCTCTGAAGTCGACGCATCTGGAGCTCAGCAAAGGAATTCAAAGGAATTCATGATGTTCTCTGGGGTTGGATGATATGCTGAGCTCCAGAAGTGAAGACTTTGGAGTTTTGTAAACATTGCTGCTCATGCTTTGAGCTTGGTGCGAGTTTGGCTTTGCAGTGGGGCTTTGCTTCTGTGCAGTTTGGCTCATCTTTCACAGGGAAGTATTTGTTTGCCACGTCACCACGTACAACTGGTTTATAGAACCATTTTTTCATTCAACTTAAGTTATCCAAGATGAATCTTCTAGCTTAGCATTATGTGCATGCACACAATTTTTTTTTCTAGCTCACTTCACTTTAGCTCTACAAGATAGCTCAAAACTCAAAAACCACGTCATCTTTTTTAGTGATGGGACTTATACACAAAAGAATTTGTAGAAGTAACTCTTAGAAACATATTTTGGTACCGTTTTTGCAGTAACTCTTAGAAACATATTTTGGTACCATTTTTGTGCAAAAATGAGTACGTCAATGAAGAAAGAAAACACAAAATAGAACTAGCTTATCCAGTCATTTTTGGTTTTAAGAAAAATGAGTACGTCAATGAAGAAAGAAAACACAAAATAGAACTAGCTTATCTAGTCATTTTTGGTTTTAAGAAGGGCTCGTTCAAATAGTTCTACAGCATCAGCATTGGAAATAAGCTCTTATATATAATTCGCTTTAAAACCATTTCTTGGTTCTAGGAAAGCTTGTTAAAAATAGCTCTACCACATTAACATTTTTTTCATACACGCAACCTTGATTTAAATACTTGTCTCTTTGTGAAAAACTTCAAAACTAATTCTTGGTTCTACTAAGTGCCTTACCACATCAACTAGTAGAATCAATCTTTAGAACCAATTTCTAATCCTACAAAGCTCTTTTAAAAATAGCTTTGTTACATTGAACTCCTTTTACTACACCCACAAAAAAGTTTTTAAAAAGAAATAAAAAAACTATGAGAATCAAAAAGCTTTAGATTTTCTCTAAAGAGCTCATTACCATGTTAGCCTAAGTAGAAGGAAAGCTCATAGCAAAGAATATAAGTTGGCTTTAATAACTCTCTTAAAGCTAAAACCAATTTAGAATCAAATTTTGATACGAGCTAGACCAGAAATAAAAGGAGCATTACAAGCTTATATTAAAGAAATATTATATGTAAAAACTAGAATCTATATTGCTATGAAAGCAAGCTAAACCTCATTAATAAAAAAGACATGAGTTATTAGAGTTGTTGTCTCCAATATAAGAAAAACTTGTTATTTCCACGAGAAGCTATGCATCAAAAGAATTTGATTCGTGGAAGCGAGGAATGGAGGATTCGTGATTCTGAATGTTTTTGGGTATGTGTACCTCAAGAAAAAGTGGGGATGGGTTTGTAGCGGGGACATGATAGAGAAAATGTAAATATATTAGTTTTTAAAAAATTAAATCTCATATATCATAAAAATACATTGTGAAATATAGAACAAGTACAATTTAAATCCAAAATATTGTTACTGCTTAAAAATTGCACATAAGATTGCAATATCACCATTAAATTGAAGCAAGAAAATTTGCAAAGGAAGGGAGGGCATTGAATCCGTTTCCTTACACAAGAGCCATAATCTGGTCAAACATATAATTTCTGCAACAACCAAAATGATAGCAATAAAATGAAACCCTTTTGTTACTCAATCCAATATTTCCAAAAATGAAATTAAGCATCAAGCCTCAACCAAATTTATAACAAATTAGGTCTGGTAATACTTTTGTTCAATGACTACCTGTGAGTAGCACTGTAGGGCCACGTTGAAGATGACCGCATTATACGAAGACACAACTTAACTAAACTAGGCACAGCCCAGGAAGTCACCTCACCTACAATGATAGAAAACCTTTCAGACCCTGGAAAATCGGCACTAGTCGTGAGGGAAAGTAAAAACAGAGCACCATGAGCTGCTGGGATTCGTTGCTTTACAAGCAAAGAGATTTTTAAAAAAGTTGAACAAGCATCCATCCGTTTTTTTTTTTTTCCAGCAGAGATATGGGAAAAAGAGCAAAAAACCAGAACAATAAACACGCGTGAACGTGAGTCATGGCGGAACCTTTGACGCTCCCAAAGGCAGGCGAATGCATGCAAATGCAATGTTTTCCGTCCAAAACTTGATTTCCGTATGACCGACCCATACTTGCCCCTTCGGCCTTGGGTTACCATAGTAGCCCTTTTGTGATTTCTGTGTGTTTGTTTATTCATTCGTACTCCCTTGTTTTCTGTGGTCCGTCTCATGCCGATGCCATGAATCTTGATTGCTTGCTTGACACTTAACAATGAAATGAAATTTTTCGTATGATTCAGAACAGGAGAAGATACGTAATGCACAATGTAGACATCGCAAGAACCAAAAAGGCAAGAATAATAAGAGGAAAACGTGACCATTTTAATGTATATGATGGAAATTATGAAATACGCACCCATTGCGAATTTAATGCGCTTCTGTACACGCTCCACAGTTCGTCAAAATTTGTCCGGATCGGCGCAGAGAAGTGAAGAAATCATTAACACCAAAAATAAAGTGACAGATTTCTTTCTCCTTTACTAAGCTTTTAATGCTTACACCAAATGCAGTAATGAATATAGCTTTTTCCTTCTTACACCAAATGCAGTAATGGATATAGCTTTTTCCTTCTTCAGCTACTCTCCTCAACGGATTGATAACAGTTACAGTTTACTTTTCATGCTTCTCCAGCATATTAGCAACGAGTTGAAAAATGACTCTAAAAATAACTAAAACGAATATTGGCTATAAATTAAAGCTCTCTAATTCACCTCGGTATTATAATTTTGGCCTTGCTTGAACTAAAATTTTTCTTTTGTGCTTCTCCTCTTCTTCTCAATATATGTTTGTCTTTTTTATGTAAAAACTCTATTTTCTTTGATTTATATGACTTTGAGCCTAGTGGTTGTGCTCAATTTAGGATTGTAAAGAAAGCGAATTTATATGACTTTGAGCCTAGTGGTTGTGCTCAATTTAGGATTGTAAAGAAAGCTCTATAATTTTATTTGATTAATAGATTACTCTACCCCCTAGGATTTGGGGAGCATTCTATGATGGATGTAGGCCAATCAATCTAGTAGCTGAACCACTTTAAAAGCTCGATCTCTATTTACTCTTTTTTGCATAGGTGTTCTATTTTCTGTATTAAGTTTATTTGGAATTTTCTATTAAGTTTATTTGAGACTTTCTACTCATCCTTCTTCCAGTCTCCATTTATCTTGAATTTTTATAAAGCCCTGATTCAACCCTCTTGTCCCCCTAGTGCATTTAACTATGTCTAGGAATAACAATTATTATGAGAGCTTGGTCAACACCTCTCAATTTAATAGTCTATGTTGTACTTTTTCATTGTCTTGGACATGATGTAGAATTAAAGCTTCTCATCTAACAAAGCTCCATGGTTCGATAATTTGGATTACCCTCTATGAAAGTTCAAGATGAAGAAACATCTTTCAACACATGGTGATGATGTTTGAAAGGTAGTTAGTAGAGGAACCAACAATGCTGTGCATGATGCTCGAGCTATGAATGCTTTGGTTTGTGGCTTGGATAGAGCAATGTGTATAAAGATTATGCACCTTTAGTTAGCCAAAGAAATATGGGAGCATCTTCAAGCTATTTATGAAGGAGATAATAAAGTAAAGAAGTCTAAGTTACTAGCTTTAACAAAATGTTTTAATACTTTGATGATGGAAGAGAATGAAAATATCAGCAATTTCTTTAGCTAAATAGATGAAATTGTTATTGAAATGACTATGCTTGATGAAGCATAGTTTGATGATATAATTTGCCAAAAAAATTTGTCTGTTTTACCTAGTAGATTTGAAGCAAAGGTCTCATTTATAGAAGTAAAAAAAGATCTCTCTAGATTAACAGTAGCTAAGCTTCTCAGTATCTTTTCTGGCTTTGAAATTAGGAAAGAATGAGCTAGCATTTCTAGTAAAAAGGAGTAAATTGCCTTTACAGCTAAAGCTAAGAAAAATGAATATAAGAAGGAACCATCAACATCATATTTTTATTCTGATAAGGAGATTGATAATCTTGCCAAAAAACTGAGAAGGCTCAAAAAGAGGAAAGCTGGTAAGAAGCTAACAAAATCTTTTTCTTGTTATTATTGTGGTGAAATATGTCATAGGATTGTTGAGTGTTCAAAGTAAAAGAAAGATGAAGAAAATCAGAAAAATCAAACAACTAGGTTCATGTCAAAGACCACTTGGTACAAGTTTGATAAATTAAAAGCTTAATTGGCTGAAATATTAAACCAATTAGAGCATTTAGAAATTAGTACAAAAATCAAGAATATTAAAGAAAATTCTTTTGTTCATTTTGCTTATGTTGATATAATAGGCAATGATATTGATATTGTTACACAAGACTTATTTTCATTTGCAACCATAGTTGAAGACTATGATTCAGATGATGATTTTCAAAGCTTTATGTATACTAACCCAAATGAATAAGAAATTCATAGTACTACTAAGACTATAGGCTTCAGCTAAGATGAAGATGGACCAAACTCATTAGACACAATTGAAATTGAATACCAAGAACCTAAGGACATTGATATAGAAGGGCTAATGGAGCAATTAACAATTGTGATCAAAGTTAACAAAAAATTGAATAAAATTATAAAGGAAAGGAAGAAAGAATTCAAGAGCTATAGTACTAATATCCACTAATCATTTTTTAGATACAATTATTAATTAAAATCTCTTCTAATTTGTCAATATAAGAAGCAAATTATCATTTAAAGAAATAACTATCTCAACATAAGTTAAGAGGTAAATCTTCAACTACTCCATATGATCATCATGGCCCTAGATGGAAAGGTTTCATATATAATGTAAAGGCCCTTCCATAACATTTGAAATTTTGTCCATTGAGGCATGTGCATGGGATTTCAATAGAGTACCTTATCCCCTAGTTGAAACTTTACCTTTCGAATCCTATGGTCATGATGTTGTTTGTTATGTGCCTTGTCAACTTCATTCGATGATAGGGCCACTAATCTATTCTTGTCTAGCATGTTGAAATTCATCAGTCTTTCTCTTTGCACTAGAATTAAGTCCAAGTTAAGGTCATAAGCTATTGAAAGTGTATGGAGCTCAACTTGGATGAGAAGCATTGGAAGTTTTCCGTATACAAGCTCATAGGAAGAATATCCAACAAGAAGTTTTCACATTGAACGATAAGCCCAAAGAGCATCATTGAGTTTGTTGCTCTAGTCCTTCTTATATTTACTAATAGTTCATGTTAGTATTTTGGTAATTTTCCTATTTGTAACCTTAGCTTGTCAGTTAGCTCACGGGTGGTAAGGAGGAGTTAGTTTATGTTTAATCCCCAAGTGTTACATGAGTTTTTGAAAAGTGGCACCTGTAAAGAGTGTTCCATTGTCAAAAATTAGTGCTTGTGGCACACCAAACCTATTGACAACATTTTTTTGTACAAACTATGTTACTATAGAGGATGAGCAATTGATGATGGCAGTGGCTTCAGCTCATTTGGTATAGTAGTTAATAGTCTTGATGATGTAGGCCTTTCTGTTTGACATACAGTTGATGGAGCCCATGAAATCAATCCCCCAAAGATAGAAAGGTTCCAATGGTTAGATCCACTATTGTAACCCTTCCATGCATGTGGTCATCCCTCCATGTTGGCATTGGTCATAGGAATGGAAAAAGTGATGGGCATCCCAAAAGATTGTGGGCCAATAATATCCTACCATTAGCATCTTAATGATTATTCTCTCCTTGCATAGTGGATCCTACAAGGACCCTCATGTGCATCCTAAAGGACTCGAAGCTGATCCACATCAGGGACACACCATTGAATCAAGCCATTAGTGAAACTCTTATAAAGGTTGCTTGTGATTTCCATAAAGTGCTTAGTCTAATGAAGAAACTGATGTTTCTTCCTATGGTCCTGTTCCTACAACATCTCCTGGGTGACTAGATAGGAGAGGATGTTATCATATCATTTTATTTCCTTGGGAGTTGAAGCATTAATAGTGCTAGCAAAAAGGAGTTCATTAGGAAATTGATCACATAAAGGGCTCTCATCCTTTTTGCTATCTCATTGCAACTAAGACAAGTGATCAATTACCACATTCTCAGTCCCCTTTTGATCAACCTTTGTCAAATAAATCTCCTAGAGGATTACTAGCCACCAGATGACACGAGGGCTCACCATTGGCTTATTCATCAGAAATTGTATGGCACTGTGGTTGGTGTGCATAAACACTTTGTATCCAAGCATATACTGCCTGAAATTTTTAAGAGCATACACCACCACCATAGGCTCCTTTTCAATGTTGGTGTAGTTGAGTTGTGCACTCACAATGCTTTTTATTGCATAGTGGATGTAATATGGACATTTTTTATCATCCAACTATGTAAGCATGACCTCCAAGGTGTAATTGGATGCATTTGTTATGA
This sequence comes from Gnetum montanum, assembly GCA_015680685.1. NCBI lineage: Eukaryota > Viridiplantae > Streptophyta > Gnetopsida > Gnetales > Gnetaceae > Gnetum > Gnetum montanum. Next base: position 256,254 of record MNCI01009068.1, on the reverse strand, counting down.
TGTGGAATGGCCTAGATCAGTCTAGTGCTCATAGAATTGGAGTTTCTATATGAGTTTCTACTTTAGTTAGAATGCATTTTCACATTCCTTGATCCAAAAAAATGGTGCATCTTTCTTGGTAAGTTCTACCAATGTCTTGGTAATCTTTGAGAATTTTTTGATGAAGCATCGGTAATAACCAATGTGGCCAAGGAATGACCTCATATCTTTCACTATTTTGGAATGTCTATTTATTCCTTGGATGACTATTATTTTCTCTGGATCCAACTCAATCCCTTTTTTTTAGATTCAATGCCCTAAGATAATGTCCTCTTGGACCATCAAGTGGCTCTTTTGCCATTTGAGCTATAAGTTAGTCTCCACACATCTTTTAAGAACTTGCTCAAGGCTATCCAAGGCTTGCACAAATCTACCCTGATACCGATATGTTATTGGAAGATGCTAAGGACTAATCATTAAAATGTAATGGGAGCATTGCATAGGCCAAAGGGCATCTTTTGGTATGAAAAAGTTCCCTAAGGACATGTAAACATTGTCTTGGCTTGGTCTTCAGGTCTGATCTAAATTTGGTTATAGCCACTATAACCATTTAGAAAGCTATAGTAACAATGTTTCGCAATAGTATCTATCTCTTGGTCCACAAATGACAATGAAAATGGTTATAAATACCATCTTACCATTATTTAGAAATGCATACTCCATTTCTATCGGTAGAGCCTTTAATTCAAGGGGCTCCTACTTAAAAGTTTCATGGATCTCCAACTCTCCCCCAATCAATTTTACTTTGTGCATCAAAGAGTTCGTAATAGAGCTGCTCCAACTTAGTTATGCTTTCCACATATGAGCTCATGAGACTCTTAGCTGGTTCCATGCATATCATTGATTTAGCTTCATTTTCAATTATCAATGACTAAGTATCCTCCTGTTTAGTGGCTGCTATGTACAGACACCTTTGATCTTCTATGATATCTACACACTGACTACATGCCTGAAGTGATGTACCCTTGACAGTCCATAGTTTTTGCATGCAATGACACCCTTTATCATTATACATGATGCATGAAACTCTCTTTTTCTCAATTTTTCCAATTTTTTTTTTGAGATTTATGATCCCCAACCTTGCATCTACGGTGCTTAGTCATGCTCTTCCCATGATGATAGGGAAGTCCCCTTTACTATTTTCCACATGGATTATCAAAAAATTGATAGGATATGACCATCCACAAATGGTGATCATGATTTGTTCCACCAATCCCAAAGGAACAATGATGGATTGGTCTACCAACTATAGTCTGATGTTGCTCTTTTTTAAGGGGGGCAGGTTCCAGGTTGTATGCATTTCTTGCAATATCAAGTTAACTCTAAAACTTGAGTCCAAAAGAATCTCTCATGGTTCATTTCTAGTAATCTATAAATAACTAAGGGGACTCCCAGGATCAGATCTTTTCCTGGGAAGATGACCAGCCATGATCTAATCTGTGACCACATGGATCAACATGACAGTGTGCAACTTGGGAGTGCTTTGGTTCAAAGGTTGCTTGAAGGAAGTTTTAGAAGTAGAAGTAGTAGGATTAACAACCACAGGTGTTTATGAGAACTTTGTGGGGTTGTTGGTTCTAAAGAATGGCATTTTGCAAGGCTTGGATTCAGAACCACTTGATTGAGGAGTCGATTGTAAATTTACTACCCTCATAGCATTCTTCTGTTATGGATGGGCAGGTATCTCACCCTACATGGATAGAGAATGAGGCAAAAGAGTTGAAGATGATGGTGTAGAACTGGAAGAGTGTTAAGGAGAATAGTAAGAGAATGGGGACCTCCCCTTTGGATAAGATACTCTATAGTATTTAGAAGAATAATAGTGGTGTGGGAAGGAAGCATGACTGGAAGAGTCATGTGGAGAGATGGGCTACTGAACATAATACCCATATGGATCTGGTTGGTGATAAGGGTATTGCTACCTTGGAGGTTGCATCCCCCATGGCTATGGATGTTTCCACTATTGGTATTATTCCTAAGGTTGAGGCGATGCTTCACTTGGGTAGTAAGCTTATTGGTGGAACTACTACCGATAGTTTCCTTATGGATAAGGTAACCACCTAGGTGCTTGCTATTTTACTAGTCTAGAATTTAGAGCATACATCCCAGATTCTTATAGGTATGACAAGATAGGGCAACATCCGTTGGGATGTTCATATTGGCAGATGTCATAACCATCATTATCAGTTTCTGAATTTGTAAGCTCCTATACTATTGTGACTTTACCTTTATCTGTACAATATTCTCATTCAACATCCTTTTTCTTCTTTTGCTCATGGCCATTTTATTCCTAATCCTTACATTCTTCTACAATCTTTAGAGCATCTTGAAAATTTTCATCCAAGGAGTCCCACATTTTGTCAACCTTAATTGAGATTTCAATAATAGATTTTTGAATCAGCAAGGTTTTTCTTTGCACCACTTCATCAAGTGGTGCCTCCTATTCATTCTCACAAAAATAAACCTTCCTCTTATGGATGGAGGGGTCTATGCTGTATTATTCTACACTTTCTTGCTTTTTCAACTCTCCTTCCTCTTTGGCCACTTGCTCAATGAGCCTTTGAATTTGATGGACCCTTAGCTCAAAAAGTCTCCCTTGAGCATAAACCCTAAGGATTCTTCTTGTTTTAGTTCTAAGCCCATCTATGCTATGTGGTAGCTGATCCCTTTGAGAGTATTTGTGACTTGGGCATCGGTGCAACAAAGAATAGTACCTACCCATGGCTGCATCTAAGGACTCATGAGTACCTTGTTTCTTCCCTTGGATTTGTCTTCTTAGATTGGACACTTTAGAGTATATTTGATACTTGTTGTTAAATAACTCTAGGATTGTACTCCATCATCAAATGGATTTCAATTTCAAGGTTCAATACGAAATTTCTACCTCCATTATTGGTATAGGAATACCTCTTCCAAGCCTCTTGTTCTACACTACATGCTATGTGTCTTTTTCTTTTGTGTTGACTTTTTTTAGGATGGTTCCTGGATATTTTGGCATGTTTGGAGGTGTTTTTTTCCACTTATGGAGCTACATTTGAACAGGCCCTGGACCTCCTTGAGTAAGTACTAAAATGATGTGTTGAAACTAACTTACGACTCAATTGGCAAAAAAGTCACCTAATGGTCTAGGAGGGCATTGTATTAGGACACAAATTATCACAAGCAGGAATTAAGGTAGACCCTGAGAAAATAAGGGTCATCCAAGGAATAAACTGCCAACTAGAAACTATCAAATATGTTTGATTGTTTCTTGAACATAATGGCTACTACCATCGATTCATAGAAATTTCTCTAAGATCACAAAATCATTGGTGGAGCTAACAAAGAAAGATGCTCCCTTTGTCTGGACCGTAGAATGTGAAAGAGCATTCCAATAGTTGAAAGAGAAACTTGTAGAAACTCCAATTCTACAAGCACATTACTAGTCCAGACCATTTCATATCATGATAGATGCATCAGATTATGCCTTGGGGGCCATGCTTACGTAGTTAGATGACAAGAAACATCCATATTACATCCACTACACTAGTCGAAGCATTGTGGGTGCACAACTAAACTACACCATCATAGAAAAGGAATTAATGATAGTGGTGTTTGCTCTAAAAAATTTTAGGCATTATGTGCTTGGATACAAGGTGTTCATGTACACAGATCATAGTGTCATCCACTTTCTGATGAATAAGCCAACGATGAGCCCCCATGTCATATCGTGGCTGGTGATCTTACAGGAATTTGATCTTACAATGGTAGATTGAAAGGGCACTGAGAATGTGGTCTCTGATCACTTGTCTTAGTTGTAATGGAACAACAAAGAGGAAGAAAATTCATTATCTGATATGTTTCCTGATGAACTCCTCTTTGTTGAGGCTATAACTGAACAATTACCCAATGAGCCTAAATGGTATCATGACATTCTCACCTATCTTCTCACCCAAGAGATGCCATAAGGGTTGGACCACTAGAAGAAATAGTAGTTTCTTCACCAAGTAAAACACTTTGTGGAGATCAACAGACACCTCTACAAGATGTGTGTCGATGGCCTGGTTCATTGGTGTGTCCCTGATGCTAATCAACTACGTGTTCTCTAAGATGCTCATGAAGGTCCTTGTGGAGGACACTATGTTGGGAGATGCATGACCATTAAAATCACAAGGATTCTAATAAGAACTGTTAGCAAATATAGGAAAAACTAGAGCAAAAAACTCAATGATGCCTTTTGGACCTACCACTCAACATGGAAACTTCCTATAGGCTATTCTCCCTATGAACTTGTGTACAAAAAATTACCAACACTTCCCATTCAATTTGAGCTTCGTACACTTTCCACAACTTGTGACCTCAACCTTAACTTGAGTCTAGCATAAAAAGAAAGACTAATAGATCTTAACCTACTAGACGAAAATCGATTGGTAGCCCTATCATCTAATGAGTTGCACAAGGTCTACAACAAAGAGCATCATGACCTAAAAATTAGAAAAGTTAAATTTCAACTAAGAGATCAGGTTCTCTACTGGAACCCCACACACGTACCTCAATAAACTAAGTTCCAAACATTGTGGGAACAGACCTTACATCATTTATGAAACTTTTTCTTCTAGGGCCATGATGATCTACAAACCCAAGAGCCCAAACAAGAAATAGCTAGTCAACATCCAACAAATCAAACCTTTCCATAAGCATAAACCAGCTAATACAACAAAAGCCTCATTAGATGGACAACCACACTCCATATTTTAGATCTCCTCCTTTCAACTTAGTCATGAAGGAGACGGCCACCCATGCTAATCATATAAGCAGCTTCTCAGTTTTTCAACTTTTTGTTTTACACATTTTTTTACAACTTTTTTGTTTTACACATTCTTTATTTTACATCTTCTTATTTTCATGTTATTATTCTTTTCTAATTTTTGTTTTACATTATCGTTAGTACATTTGCTATTTCTTGAATATTTTACACTTTCTTTTATTTTATTCTAGTGTGATTTTTTAACTTTTTGTTAATAAGTACTAGGTACAGTGATAATACATTGCTTGATGGTGGTATGTACTTTTCTATTATTTGATTGTTGGTGTCTGGTTTTTGGCTTTGAATTTCGTTATGGATGACTAGGACATGGTTTCTTTTTCATGCAACAGGCAGTGAGTCCACAACATCCACCCATCCACAAACTCTATGATTTTTCTTATTCTCAAAACGTGCAATCCCTTATTCATAAACAAAACTTTAATAAATTTGTAACTTTGGTAGTTTCCGAAATTAGAAATGTTTTAAAGGTTTGAATAGGGTGTGGCTTCAAGGGGATTCAGAATTCTTTATGCCTTTCTATTTGACTAGGTGCATTTGTGTTTTCATGGATTTGTTACCGTTCTGTGTCGACCAATAAAAGGAAGTTGAATAAGTCTTTGCATGGTGTGGTTCTCATAAAAAAAAAGAAATAATGGGAATTCAAAGCACACCCCTTAGATAAAATAAATCGGCTACAAGCACTAGTTATGGAACTAGTCCTCTCTAACTAAGGCCCTTCCTCACTTCCTACTTATGTTTTCTTCTCTAATAAGGAATGGTGCTTGTTTTGTGAGAGCACTCTTGTGTTTCAGGGGATGGACTAGTCTTAAAATGATAATGCGAAGTCACTGAATGTGGTTGGTTTTGGTTTGGACTAAGGATGGATCCTATCAAGTCGTTTAACCACAAAATCCACAAAGGACTTCATGTGACCTTAATTAGGAACTCCATTCCACACTCTCTTTCATCCATCTATGTTTTCCATGTCTTACCTCACTGTCGGTTTCATGTTCTTGATTTGATGTCCTAGTTTGATGTGTTGGAATTCTTAGTTAGTTTCTTTCAAGTTTTTGTACTTAACCTTTTGTAACCATTAATCATCCACGGAGCCCATGGACTCTTTGGTTTGAAGTTATACAAGGGCATAAAAGGCCTGTGCTTACTTTGGGAAGGACCCACTTGCATATCTTTTGGTTGGGTTAGTTAAGTTCTTTACCCTTAGACACTCTTACAATCAAGTTCTTTTTGTTTACCCCATCAATGACATCCAATTCTGCACATCTTCATAACAATTGTGAATTCTTACATCCTCTTCAAATATTTTCCTATGTTGAATTTCTTTAAATGTAATGGACTGCATATCCATTTTATCCTCTTTGTCAGCCTTCCCTCTAACACTACTAAAGGAATAAATCAACCATAATCACAACCTAGCCAAGTGTAACCACCGACGAGACAAGGCATTTAATAGCTATGTGTTATACATTGCATACTAATTCATGATTCTATTGTGATTACAATGGGAAGCATGGACTAGAAGCGGGACTATCCTCACCAAGGATGCTACAGTAGTACCACACAATGAGGACCATTCATAATCTTTGGACCTTCTCTCTTATTCTTTAGCTACCAAGAGGTGTTGGATGTTAGTGTATCCAGGGTGTTCCCTTCTCTTATCATGAACACCCAATTTTGTAAAAATTATAACTCTGTACACTTGGGCATTCAGAGTCCATTGTTCCATTTGATTCAGTTTGTGTGTTAGTCAATAATCCCATACCTACCCAATATTTTGTAAAGAACTTGTTCCTCCTCTTCCTTACTTGAGAATGAGTTTTCATTTAGTGGTGGGGGTATGGTGAAGTGCATTTTTTCATTTGCTCCAATGTCGGAGCCTTGACGTTGGGTATCTGACATTGGGATCCAAATGTGACACCGAGTATTTGACATCGAGGGGTATACGTTGGCCTATAAATATAGCACCTGGGCTCCTGATTTGGTATCAATTTTTGCAATTTCTAGTTAAAGTAGCGAAGCTCATGTATTTATCTTCCCCATAGTTAGAATATTTTCTAAGTGCCCGTAGAAGGAGTTTAAGTGTGTATGGTTCTTTGTTCAAACACTGATGTACCTGAGTGTAGCAGTGTAACAGGAATAAAAATGAACTCTTTTGAGAATCCTTGCAACACTAAGAATAGATTAATGTTTCTTTAACGCACTTTACTTTACCGCATTTCAATTAAGAAATTAATTTTTAATTGTTAATGAACACAAGCACGACCACTTTGAGCATACATATAGTACTTTGTAACCTAGCAACGCTTAATTTTTGGTAGCCTAGCAGCACTATATGTGTTCAGGAAAGTGGGGCGGTTACTTGTGTTAGGCTAGCTAGGCAATAGATGAATTAGATCTTCAATTACTTTACCTTTCATTCTTGTTGTAGTCGATCAAATTTATAAAACATAAGAGATAAAAAATCATGTACCTCAATTACACTTAAACCATACCCTTGAGCTTCACAAGTGTAGCTGGGAAGACAACGAATGTTCTCAATGTCCATTTCACTTCCTAGAAGAGCTAATGTACTAGAGAACTATAGGTCCACGAAATTTGACCGGATTGCACATAAATACCTTAGTGATTCATATGGTTGGACGTGGGGGTACCTTGCCACTCATTAGATGTCCTTTATCAACAACTTTTTTTGGTCTTTTATTAATGAGTTATAGGATTGGATATGTACAAGAAACCATTAACATGCTAACATTAGCCTAGTTATATATTTATAATATATATATATAATTTGGCTTAGAGAATCTTGCAAATATTGAGTTGAATTTTAATTCATCTATTAGATTGAAAATTATACAAGTGACCATTTTACTAGATTTAATATATTCCATGATAATTTTGGTTAGATTAATGTGATTATATGATGAGAAGGATAACTAATTCCAAGTTTGATGATAAATCTTGTGTTGCAAGATATCACTAAACACTCATTGATTATTATTTTCCATGAATGCTCCCATTGCTTTTTTGAATTTCCTTCCTTTTGCATTGCAATATGAAGACATAAACATAAAAAGCTTGGAGAAAATATGTTGGCATTATGGATAGAATATTATTAGTGTTATTTATAGGCTCTCCCTGGAGTGTTATAGATAAAATATTATTTAGTGTTACCAATAAGCTTTTGTAAGCACTTTGGATGGAATATCATACTAGCTTAGATATATATATATATATATATCTATCTATCTATCAATCAATTGGCCAAGATGATTTTTAAAAAATGATGTTAACCAAGCCCGACTACTAGATGAGGTAACAAGATAACTAAAAATGGAATCACTCATCCCTCCTCTATTTCTCTACCACTTACCTAATTTAGTTTTAACCTCTTGGTCAAGTTTGCTCTTTCTTGTTACCTCGTCAAGTAGTCGGGCTTGGTTAACATCATTTTTTAAAAATCAAATAATATATACTGGTAAACATAAATTAGTTAAAATAAAAGTTTATATATTTCGTATATGTTGATGAAGGAATACATGCACAATTATTGCAACAAACATTTGTATAATAGGATTGAGCAAAAGGCAAAATACAATGATAACTGTGAACTCAATATGCGTAATCCTCCAATTGAGCAAAACAAACTTCCTATGCAATTCTACTTTAGAGATGTTTAGCATTTGAAATCTTTTTGTATCTTTGCACATAGAAAGGAGGATTAATCTTTAAAGAATCAATGGTCTTGACTTCAGATAATGCAACAAATGTTAGGCCGTAAGTTCTCTTATGTAGCAGTTTCGCGGGCTATCGGTAGAATTTAATNATTGAGCAAAACGAACTTCCTATGCAATTCTACTTTGGAGATGTTTAGCATCTAAAATCTTTCTGTGTTTTTGCACAAAGAAAGGAGGATGAATCTTCAAAAAATAAATGGTCTTAACTTTAGATAATGCAACAAATGTTAGACCCGTAACAAATGTTGTAGCTCTTGNTGAGCTCAATATGCGTAATCCTCCAATTGAGCAAAACGAACTTCCTATGCAATTCTACTTTGGAGATGTTTAGCATCTAAAATCTTTCTGTGTTTTTGCACAAAGAAAGGAGGATGAATCTTCAAAANGGGGAAACAACTTCATTTGTTGACTGTGAAAACATCATGTGACCTATAATTTTATTGTAGCACTTCTTTTGCTTTGCACTCAGCTTATCAGAATCATAGGAATTGTAGTCACAATCAATAACAATCATGGACCGAGATGATTTATTGCTGGCAATAAAACTTGTAGCAAATTTTGCAACATACTCTCCCAGATACTGTAACGTCAAGTTATGCATTCTATCAACATCTCGTAGCCCAAGCATCTCCACTTTTGTTCTCTGGAAATGACCTGTTGATAAGAGATGGCGGTTGAGGATTTCAAAATCATATTCCTTATGATCTTGCACCTAGGGAGTTACATCTACAAATTGTCTTTCTTCCTCCAAAGCTTGCTAGAATTCTTCTTCAATATTAATCTTTGATGTTACATACAGATGTTGAATAGACAACCACTTTATTTTAATATCCTCATCATTAGAACCAAGATCTTGCTTCACATCTCTAAATAGATAATGTAAAAACAACATAGCCTAACAGTATTCAATCCATTTTTGTTCTCCTTACTTTGGTGGGATGAGTAACTTGGGATAATATCTGACAATAACATCTGGCTTTGGGTGATGCAGATTCCAATTTGGGTTGGACTTATTGTTCATATTGCAATTGTACTCTTTAAAAACCTACAACAATGAGATATCCTCCATTGAAAATAGATGTTTCTGATACATATTAATAAGAGTTGTGTAGTTTTCAGCTTCATCAATTTCATTTGAATTAATTTAAACTTTTTTATAAACCTCTCGAGAAACATTGAGTGTATAGAAAACACGACTACAGTTTACCGAAGGAAGCTCATACAACATGTGATAGACCTCCATAGCACCAATGTCTCTATCTGCAACAACATCCATCATGAGCCTTCTATAGACTGATAAAGCATCTTCATGAGGATCCATTGACTCAGAAATTTGCAAGTCACGAAAAGATTGTGATTTCTTCTTTGTTTTAGCTGCATATTTTGCAATATATTATATGACAACATATCGTGACATTACTGGCTAAAAATCTGTATTTTCCCTCCATGTTTGAAGCATCATTCTATTATGAACATTAAGCCTCGAATCGTTTCTTCAAGGAACATAAGTAATCTCATTATTATTTTTTGGATCTTTCTGCAGAGTTGATTCTAAAGATAACGACCAAGGAACATTGTACCTAGAATTGAAAAATACAAAAGTTGAATATCTATATATTTTTTCCCATGATAAATTAAAGTTTACTTACTAATAAAAATGAATGCAATGGTGAGGAAATAATAATGATACAGCATTTTGATTAGAAAGTGGCACTTGCAAACTTCTTTGCCATTAGATTTTCATAAGCATGCACCAGGTTTGCATTTAGTATGTCTTGGAACAACATTAAGCAAATCAACATAATCAGTTTCCAAATCTACATTGTAGTTGTTCAGCAGTCAACTCACATGGATGGCGTAACATATTTACATGTAAAGCCTAAGTGAAAAGACAAATTGAAAGAAGTAACAATGGAGAAATTAATATCTCTGTATTCTAAGTAATATCAGCAAAAAAACTGTGTAAAGAATAGAAAAGATAAATGAGAACTTACATTATTTGGATGTCCATTAGCTATAAATCTTGGATTCCATGCATTTGTAATTGAATCAAAAAATTTCTTTGTCCTACGCATGACATGAGGATCATTATGGTCGAGCTCATCTACCTTGGGAGCACCTTGTATCCACAGGAAACCATGCACATGTGGAGATTCATGATGTAGCCACTCATATCGTGTCCAATAGTCAACACCATGGAACTCATTCATTAAAACTATTTTAAGAAAGGTAATGTGACGACGATGCATGAACTCTGCAACTATATGTGGATTTTCTATGATATTACTTTTTCTCCAACGTTTGAGTTCTAATGAATTCTCAGCTGGATCTCCTTCCATTAGATTATGCAACTCAGGTCTATAGAGATTTTCTACACTCAAGAGTAAAAAAAATAGTAGGTGTTCCTAATTGATTCACATGTCAATTAGCTTTGCTTTACATTTTCTCCAATAAGATGGTGTACCATGAATGGATGTACCATATCGCATTAAATTATCAACAATGACATGTGATTGAGCATTATTCAATTGTTCTCGTAGTTCTTCAATAGTTATGGGTGCATCAACAATATATTTTTAAAAAGATACAGCAGTAGATTCCACTGCTTGTCTCCTTCTAATGATATTATAAATATAATACTTATAAATAAATCACACATTGTTGCTTAAATGTTATAAAAAACATTATAAATAATGATAATAACAAACAAATGGAGAATTAATATTTACTTGAATCATTTGTGGCATCCAAATCTACCATCTTTGTAGTGAATAAGATGTTTTGCATATTCATGCAGTTTGACATCTTTAGCTCTTCGCTCAAGAAAATTGCATTTTCCTTCAGAAAAAAGACTTGGAAATGCCATCGTAAACAACCCCATCATGTTAAACTCATTAATAGGAGAATCAAACATGGAAGGCCACTAAGCAACATCTAAATCCTGTAATAATGGATTATGCATCCATACTCTTATCCAATCAATTTCCTTTCTTACAATTCCAAGATGTTGTGCAACTAATGATGTATGATTGATAATGTTTTCTTCATTTGTCTAAAGCAACGAACCTTGAAACTACAATCTCATTTCTCCATCCTTTTCTGACAATGGAATATAAGGAATGTTGTGGAAGATGTTAACATCGTTGGTATCAGCAACATCATATAATGCATGCATATCGATCTCGACATCTTGATAGTACAGATCATTTGCCTTCTTAAAAATCAAAGCTTCATAAATCTGTCTCTTGTTGACAATGAAATTATACTTGGTGTCCATTTGATTTGCTCTTCTCAATATCAAGAAAGGGATATCTTTAATTCTAAGAGGAAGTCTTTTAATAATTTGTGTGACATCATGAGCAAAGCTAATTGTGTGACCTTTATACTTGAACTGTCCACCAACTACATGTGTAACTTGTAAAATGGGATTGATTTTTGCAATTAACATTTTTTCAACCTTAGTTAAGCAGCCTAGGATAGGTGGTTGGATATGAGGATCCATGTTATTTTGAACAGAAAATCATTTGATTTCACAACCAAAATTGTCAAGAATATTATGTTTCTTTTCATTAATGCACCTATTACATGTGGGTCCTCTACTTCTGGTTGAATCCAATAATATGCCAAGAAACATTTCGTTGCATACATTGCAGGAACGTGGATTTGCAAAACTTCTAACTGTAGTATTAAAATTATGTATTGCTTGATAAATTTCTATACTTGCCTTTTGCAATCTTGGGAAAGATTGAATAGGTTCTGAAGAAGGCATTTCCATTATTGATGCACTGGCAACATCTGTAGCTTCATTTATTCAATGAAATGAATTTTCCTCCTATCAACATTACCTCTTTCAACGCTCACTCTCACTATAATGTGGTTGTTCTTGATCTTCTTGCAATTGTTGTTCTTCTTCACTATAATGTGGTTGTTTTTGATCTTCTTACAATTGTTGTTGTTCTTCGTGTGTGATTTCTAGAACAGATGTTGCTTGATTAACAGGCACATATGCATTTCTAATGTCCTGCAAAAAATGTTTTAAAATTTAAACTAAAATTTGAATTAAAAGATATACCAACTTGAGTATGGGCAAACACCAACCAACATTTCTTCTTAATTATTTACATTATTAGTATCAATAATGTGGATCATTGCATTGGATGAATTTCCAAGTGATGAGAGGGGATTTGAAGTTGACGTAGCCTAAAAATATATATGCAATGTAAGTATGTAAATAAAATGAGAAGATTTCACTATGATAAATATTTATTTTAAAATATTAAAAAATGCATAAATTACATACTCCTAAATTTCATAGAATTAGTTGTCATTCTCGTTCACGTCATTTTGATTCTCATTTTAGAAATCATCTTCTCTCCTCTACGATCATCGATTCTAGATTTTTAGTTTATATAATACGTGGTCGTCCTCTACCTCGACCATGCCCATGTGCACGCCCACTGCCACGACCTCCATGAATTGCATTACTTGTTGCAGTAGATGATTGTTGTTGTTGATCTTGAAGACAGTGTTCTTCGCCTTCTCTATTGAGACTAATAGCAGCAAGATCCATGTTTTTGAAAAATGCACGAATTCCAATATTGCACCTCTTAATCTTGTAACACAATGCCTAAGTTCAATATTTATAAATACTACATTACACCATAACCGTCATCACCTTAACCATCGCCATGATCATAACTGTTACCATTTTTATTAATAATAAATATTCATTAGTACCCACTATTTATAATAAAAAATATTCATTATTACTAGAATCGTAATCGTCACCATTTATAATAATAATAACTATTCAATCTTACCCACCATTTATAATAATAAATATTCATTATTACTGTAATAGTAACGATCATTGCTTATAATAATAATAACTATTCAATATTATCCATCATTTATGATAATAAATATTCATTATTACCCATGTCAGGGCTGCTTGTGAGGGAATACGAAGAGATGAATGGGGAGCCCAAGGGTCGGGGAGCATTAATCGAATAGAGATTCGGCTCCCCTGCAATGACTGTTTGGCTTCCCTGCACGTGGTGCATGCATGTGAGAGAATACGAAGAGACGAATGGGGAGCCCAGGGGTCGGGGGCATTAATTGAATAGAGATTTAGCTCCCCTGCAGTGATTCTTTAGCTCCCCTGCATGTGGTGCATGCATGTGAGGGAATATGAAGAGACAAATAGGGAGCCCAAGGGTTAGGGGGCATCAATCGAATAGAGATTTAGCTCCCTTGCAATGACTCTTTCGCTCCTTGACTTTTTAGATTCGACTCCCCTGTAGTGACTCTTTGGCTCCCCTGCACATGACGCGTGATCTGGAGGGTGACAAAATACACTCCCCCCCTCCTCCCCATTGCACAAGATGTGTTGGCCTCTCGGCCAAAATAATGTTACCAATTTAAGATTAGTAGTTGGCCTCTTAGCCAAAATTACAATTTATGATTGGTAGTTAGCCTCTCAGCCAAAAAGATAGGATCTCATGTAGTAAATCTACTCCTTTATGCAAATGACATTGTGTTAATTTCTACATTTGAGAAATGTGTGCAAAATCTAAAAGAATTTTGTTTGTATTCTAGCCTACAAGTCAATATTGAAAAAATAAAAATGATGATATGAAATAGAAGAAATGCAAATAATTTTAAATTTGGGATTGCAAATGTAGAAATAGTGAATTCCTTTAGATACTTAGGCCTTCATTATGTGAGTAACTATAGTTAGGATAAATGTATCAAGGAGATAATCACAAGAAAAATTAAGGCTCTATCTACAATTAAAAAACAAATGTAAATCATTAGGATTGTGGGCTTGGAAGGTTAAAAGAAAAAATTGTTGAGGCTATCTTATAGTATTGCATGGGTGTGTTGCATGGAGGATAAGCCTGAGTACAAAAAATTGATGGTGTATAAAAATATTTTTATTAGATGAATGGAAGGTGAAGGCACAAACACTTTAGGCTATGTTACTTTGTAATGTAACTTACTTCCTTTAGAAATTTAAGGTCTTTGTAAATTCATTAGCAAAAACTGAAGTAACCAATTAAATTACCTATCGCTTATGAAATGTCGTATCTATAATACCATATAAGTATTAGGTATGCTACCAAGATTAAGATTCCTGGTTTGAAAAAAAAAACAAAAAATCAAAAAGTATATTCCCGTGCGGTGCAAGCACACTTGGAAATTGCCATACTTTATAGGGTGCAAGTGCATGGAAATAACCCATGGTATCAATGGCAGTACTATTATAAAAGAAGGCATGTGAGGGGCTCTCAACAAAGAATGCCCCCCACGGAATCTTCCCAACTATTTCACGTGGCCACACACTATTCCTTTCCCAAGCCAATACCATATACAACAAAAACGCACATCCCAACGAAACACAACTCACAAAATATCTGCCGGCACGGGGACATCATAATCATAATGATGATTCATTCACAGCCAACGTAAAAAAACAATGTCTCATGCAAATCACAACCGCACAACTATACCACAGTACCACAGCATGTGATAACTCCACTTTAACCGCATCAGAGGATTCGAGAAAAAAAAAACAGCCAAAGACAACTCACCTCACGTTAACCCCACAACCAAAAAATGGTCGTATCACATTTCAAGAACAACAAAAATAATTAAAAAATAAGCCATGAAATCTCATCAATAATTTGATTAAATGGTTTAATGTGCATCTCATCTCATTAAACCGATTTCTAGGCAAGGTCTTAGGAGGGTTGGTGGATGAGCAAGCCATTTCAAGAGACTGTTGAGGCTTAAATCCCACCATTAATTTGACTAAAGGATCATCATGTAAAGGCTCAATGCCTGTCTTGCCAAAGTCAGGTCTTGGGGTGGATGAATGAAAGCATGATCCTAATTATAATTTTATCTATTTTCCGCTACCTTTTGAGTTAGTAAATCAAGGTTAAATCCAGATCCTTGAAGAGGTTTCGCAGCATATGTATTAATTATTTATAGAATATTTAATAAAGGTGTTACAGTGTAACCTATTTTAAATAACCGTACGGAGTCTTCCACCTTAAAAGACAAACACCTTACCAACATTAATTCGACGAACAACGCAATAAAACGCTGGTCTAACGGATTGCGTTTAAGCTGGGTTTGATTACAAAAGCGAAAAAATACATCGCAAAAAAAAACAAAAGAACATTTCAGAACCAAATCGTTGGTTGGGAAAAAGGAAAAAGCAAAAATGAAAAGGGAAAATAGCCGTCTACCCGCCATCCATCGCTGGCGGTTGCGGTTACCAACGTCGACAGCGAATCCGAAAATTTGAATTCCAACGAGACGAGCGAGAGCCGTCGGATGGCAGGTGCTGGAGCGATCAGGGCCGTCCAGTGGAAACGTGGCAGCCCGTGGTTAGCCGATTAATATGATCCAGGCCGGCAAACCCTAGCAGCCACAATTTTAAATTTGCGTGTCCAAATTAACACTAGCCGTTGGATCCAACGCAGGGCCCCCCCGCGCCCCTATTTATGACGCCAGACCCTTACCCAACGTCTCAAAGCTTCTCCTTAGCGTCCCTGCTTCTGCAAAATTTGCAGTGGTTTAGTGTGTTTTCATTTTCGTTTGATTGCATGCTTGTGTCTGATAAGGAAACGACAGGAAAGGAAGCGCAGCGAAGCCGAAGTAGAAGAGAAAATGCGTGAGATCTTGCACATCCAGGGAGGCCAATGCGGGAACCAGATCGGTTCCAAGTTCTGGGAGGTTGTGTGCGAGGAGCACGGCATCGATCCTACGGGACGATACCACGGAAACTCGGATCTGCAGTTGGAGCGCGTCAATGTGTACTACAATGAGGCCTCCTGTGGCCGTTACGTGCCGCGCGCCGTTCTCATGGACCTGGAGCCTGGCACCATGGATTCCGTCCGTACCGGCCCCTACGGCCAGGTCTTCCGTCCTGATAACTTTGTGTTCGGCCAGTCCGGCGCCGGAAACAACTGGGCCAAGGGCCACTACACCGAAGGCGCCGAGCTCATCGACGCCGTCCTCGATGTTGTCCGCAAGGAGGCCGAGAACTGCGATTGCCTTCAAGGTACCAGTGCACTCTGTTCTATTCCGCTTTACCTTGCTCTTGTACTTTTGAGTGAGGGTTCCTAGGGTTTCTAGGGTTTCATTTGAAATTTTGTTCGTGCTTTTGGCGTTCTGGTGAAGATTTTGTGTCATGCAGGGTTCCAGGTTTGTCACTCACTCGGCGGAGGCACCGGATCTGGTATGGGAACTCTGCTGATCTCGAAGATCCGCGAGGAGTACCCCGATCGCATGATGTTGACCTTCTCAGTGTTCCCGTCCCCCAAGGTGTCCGATACCGTCGTGGAGCCGTACAATGCTACCCTGTCTGTGCATCAGCTTGTGGAGAATGCCGATGAGTGCATGGTTCTTGATAATGAGGCCCTCTACGATATCTGCTTCAGGACTCTCAAGCTTACCACGCCTAGCTGTACGGAGAGTCTTCCTCGTCCTCCTCCTTTACGTGCATTTCTGGTTTCTTGTGTATTTCATTCACATTTTGTTTTCTGTTGGCATCGTTTACTTCATTGTGCTTAATTTATTTTGCCCTCTTTCTCCGTTTTTAAATTTTGATTTCGTACGTTGCTGTTTTTTGTAGCGGCAGTTGGAAAATGCTACTACATGTCAGGGAATTACGTTTTGCAAGATTACGTTCATAGCAAGTGTCTGTCAGGGACATTCTTATGGTGATTAGCCACGCGTATTGATCCAAATTTCTCAAATTGT
Source organism: Gnetum montanum (assembly GCA_015680685.1). Lineage (NCBI taxonomy): Eukaryota > Viridiplantae > Streptophyta > Gnetopsida > Gnetales > Gnetaceae > Gnetum > Gnetum montanum. The sequence goes on along the minus strand of MNCI01009068.1, from coordinate 238,902 downwards.
GTCGGCAGGTTGATTTCTTTTTTGTTTTAGATTGATAGACTCTTCATCGATTTGAAATGTTGTTGACTTCCACATTACGATCTGTTCGGAAGGAACAGTTACATTGCAGATCGCTCTCGGTTATTCGGATGCTTTAGATTTACGGTGTTTCACAATTGAAAATAGTTCAGTGTTTCTTTCAAATTTGCCGGTGTGGTCGTTCTTTTAAATTTTGATTTCGTACATTGCTATTCTTTGTAGTAGTCGTTTGATGCTGCCACATTTTCCGGAATTACGATTTGCAAGATTATATTGAGAGCAAGTTGTTGTCAGGGACATTCTTATGGTGATTAGGCACAAGTATTGATACTAATTTCTTATAACAGTGATTAGATTTATAGGCTCCTTAGCGATTTGAAACGTTAGTGATCCGTTACTTGTAGATCGGTCAAGCGCTTGTCAATTAAAAATAGTTAGGCTGTGATGCTTCTTTGAAATGTGCCGGTGTACTCAGTCGTTTTTAGCAGTTTGGTCGTTATGTGCGAGGCGTTACGATTTTTAGAGGTTATTTTATTATAGCTGTTTTTCCTGGATCTTTGAGATCGTTAAATCCATTTGTATCAAATGAGCACGTTGTTTCGTGGTTTCGTATTTTTCTCCGCAAATTTAGCTGGCCGTGTTTGCCGAAGAATGCAATCATCCGGTTTTTCTCTGACACTTAGTTCCAGTCATTTGGAATCTTGAATTTGGCTGTTTAACGGTAGATCGGTTTGGTTTCTTAACGTATTTGAAGATTTCATTCTAATGATGAGTACGAATTTTTAGTTGTCCAATTTAATTGATGTGTAACTGGCGTTTCCGTCGTATACCAACAGTCGGTGATCTGAACCATTTGATTTCGGCGACAATGAGCGGAGTGACGTGCTGCCTGAGGTTTCCGGGGCAGCTGAACTCGGATCTGAGGAAACTGGCCGTCAATCTGATCCCATTCCCGCGTCTGCACTTCTTCATGGTAGGATTTGCGCCACTGACGTCGCGGGGCTCGCAGCAGTACAGGGCGCTGACCGTGCCGGAGCTGACGCAGCAGATGTGGGACGCCAAGAACATGATGTGCGCGGCGGATCCTCGCCACGGGCGGTATCTGACGGCATCGGCCATGTTCCGTGGAAAGATGAGCACCAAGGAAGTGGACGAGCAGATGATCAACGTCCAGAACAAGAACTCGTCCTATTTCGTTGAATGGATCCCTAACAATGTGAAGTCGAGTGTTTGTGACATCCCTCCCAGGGGTCTGTCAATGGCGTCCACCTTCGTCGGCAACTCTACATCCATTCAGGAGATGTTCAGGCGTGTGAGCGAGCAATTCACGGCCATGTTCCGCAGGAAGGCTTTCTTGCACTGGTACACGGGCGAGGGCATGGACGAGATGGAGTTCACTGAAGCCGAGAGCAACATGAATGATCTGGTCTCTGAGTATCAGCAGTACCAGGACGCTACTGCTGACGAGGATGCGGACTTCGAAGACGAGGAAGAGGAGCTCCATGACATGTAGGCAACTGCGACTGCAACTGTCGGTTGCTGTTGCTGTTACTGTTGCTTTTCTCTATGCATTGTCTCTGTCTCTTTCTACAGTCTTGTGCTAATTCGATTCCTGCCTAAAGCTCTCTACCTCTAGGCAGCAGCAGTTTGGCATATCTTCTTGTTATTGTTATTGTTTTTAGTGTTTAGAATCTACTACTCTGCCCCCTTTTGGCTCGCACTGGAGAGCGTCGAACTAGGGATCTTTGGTTGCACCTTTACTACGTTTTGGCTGGCAAATGCATATTTCTGGATCAGGGTTGTTCTTGTTCTGCTCCAAATTGTCTGGTACCCTTTTGTTTTTAGCTGTTAAAACACCGATATAATTTGGAAGCTGGTTATAATTTGTAATTGTGAACAATTTCCTGTGTACTATGCTATTTTTGATCTGGAATAACTGGAATTCATTTTGCTATTGCTGGAGTATATAGATTGCCAATTTACTAATCTTCCTTGCTACTTGGCGGCAAAGTGAATCTTGTTTATTCATTTCATCTATTTCACTGTTATTGCCTTTTTTACGCTATGCCAGTATTGAGCATAGCTACGCTCGCTCCGTAATTTTTTAATGATGCAGAAGGAGGTGCTTATTAGGATTTGTTTCGTGTTGAAGCTAACTCTGTAATTACTACAGACATCGTCCACACTATATTAGCAAATTCTAACTTCTCTTGCAGCAAGAGAAATTTACTGGTACATGATTTGACTGCAAATGAGTGATAGCAGTGATCATTATATTCTTGTTTTTTTTCTTGAGTCTTTATGATGAGGACCACTGTACAGATGTTACAGGTTTGAGTTGTCTTGGAAAGTCTGGTCAGGAATGCGATATGGGAGCCGATGTAGTAGGCCCCAATGGAGGGGATAGCATACAGGGGCACATGCATAGTCCTTGTCTTGTTGCTCGGCATGTGCCGAGTACCAAGCGTGACCGAAGTTTCCGTTCAGAGCGACTGCACGAATTGATGGGGGTATTTCCTGAGGTTGGGTTTACATGAAAATATTCATCGGGCTGATATTTACCATTGAGGATCTATCCTTCGACCCCTGTTTCTGTAATTGTTTAATTCGCCGGTGGTAGGCAAATTGCATACTCAGCAGCTAGGCTATTTTCCAATTATCAGGTACAAATTTCCGTTAGGGGGATTATATATATATATAGTCACGTTGTTACAGTAAGAACAAATCCTCTTCAAAAAATCCTTTTCGAAGAATTGAACATGTCTGGCTTGCAAATCCTTGTTTCGTGACATCCTAGGATATTGAAAAAAAAAGGAAAATTTTGCAGCATCACTGAGACATTTGTTGATAAATTTTAAAATTTTGAATTTTACCAAACCAGATAAATTACAGGAGTTGCAGTTGATGATTTATGAGCACTACCCTTGAACTAACGTTTAATTTATTGATTAACAGGAAATCTATGCAGTTGGTGACTTATGAGAATTAATAAGTTTCAATATCTTAATTAACTGAAAATCTATGGCTAGCATTTTCTATTTTTGAAGAGCATTATTTTGTATTCTTGAACATAAGACACTCGGTAATATTCCTCTGTGCATGATACTAGGGGGTAATTTTCCCCTCTTTTCTTAAAAGACAACCTGCCATCTTACTAGCGAAGAGATTAATGTGACTTTGTGGAAGAAAAGACAACGCGCCATCTTACTAGCTAAGAGATTAATGCGAGGAGACAGTAAATGAGATTCTGATTTCCAATGGATATTGCATTGTATTGACTTAAGTATTCGGATCCATGAGAGGAATATGCTCACATTGCAGTAGCAAAAATCTAACTTTTTGCATCGTCACAACATGATTTATTCTCAACGATATCCTTCCTACTATGTTTCAGAAAGTAGCAGAATCCTTCTATAAGGTAGTTCTCGTCTTGGTAAAGCAATTGAGCCCCAAGTCCAGTGCTTGCAATTCTTGCGGTAGTATTTCCTCTTTGAATAAGAGAAACGCTCACTCTTATACAAATTGCATATTGCCTTTTTAGTAGATCTGTGTGAAGTTTCACATTTCTTTGGATCTTTAGCTTCCTTGACCATTTTGTTTGACATTTCTTAAACGGTGTCTTCTAATGTTAGCCTGATACCAGCATTTTGTTTCTTTTCTCCAAATTTCATGTGGGTTGAAAGTGGGTATGCATGAAATGACTTTTTTAAAAATTTGTTGGTGCTAAACAATTTGTGAACGTTACCCATTAGTGGAATTTCTGAATGTTACACATTGTTATTGTTAGACTCTGGAATTGTAGAAAAAAAGAAAACTCTAATCACTTAACTGATTTTATTTTTATGTAGATCTAAAGGATTTGTTAGACAAATGAGCAATAAATTTTTATTATAAAATACATTAGTAACAATTAATGAACTTGTTGATGCGTAAATTTTGGACACACGAATATTTGTGAAAACTCGTTTTAGGAGACTATTGTCTAGGGCGCCTCCTGTATGGGTACGGAAACCCGAGAATAGTCTCAGCTAGAAAGGGCTATGGGGACAAAACAATAATAATAATATTTTTAAGCAAAATATTAAAAACTTAAATTTGATTTTAGGAAAGTTCTATTATATCTTGAAAAACATAGTAAAATAATTAAAAATCAAAATTAAATATTTGTGCAATTTTTGAGTACAATAATCAATACGAAACAAAATAGAAATTAAATTAAAGTTCCTGATGTGGGTTCTACTTAGGATCTCTTGCTCCTGCTGATTGCGAGAGAAGAGACCTCCTTTGTTTGCCACCACATTCGCTGCAACTATCGGCAGTTTTTATCAATCACATGCCGTTCGTGTGCACCGGCTGTCACGTCCTGGGTGCCTGCCTACTACTTCTGCTACGCGTCTGCCTACTATTTCTTGGTTGGCCACCCCTAGCGCAGCTGATCGATGCAGGCCAGAAGAAAGAGAGAACACTTGTTTCCTGCCGTCTGTTAACTGTTTGGACGCCTCTCATGTCTAGGAAGAGGTTGTGTCCCTTGTTCCTTCTTTGCGTGTTGTGCTGTGAAAGGGGAGGAAAAAGAGAGCTGTTTTCAGAGTTTTTCACCCATCACGGTGTTTGCCCGTCGCATCTGCACGTGCGTCTCCAAAGAGGCCTTGCCCGAGTTGCTATCACTGTGTTTGCTTGTGTGTGCAAAACACAGAAGATCGTCCTTCTGCTGTAAGGAACTGATGGCGTCGTCTGCTGTGCTGGCCACGTGAGGAGGACCGCGTAAGAACGGAGAGAAATGCTCACATCTATCCCTGATCATCGTCAGAGAATAGGCGCAGGCACTGGCTACGGGCTCCCTCGTTCTAATCGCTTATCCCCTCTTTATAGTGGCCCTGCGGGAGAAACCCTAATCCTAAACCGCCAACTGTCATTGCCACGTCAACCGCAACGCTGGAAAACAACAACAATTTCTATTGCATTTAGCTGTCTTACATCAAAGAAATAAAAGATTCGTAAAAAAACTAATTGTAAGAACTGTTAGAGTTAAAAAAAACAGAAACCTAAATTCGTTTGAAACACATGGTGAAAAGTTGATGTTATATCTGTAAAAAACAAATGAGATCGGGCCGTCCACCATCAAAAAGTGGATGTGTTTAAAACCACCAAGCCCGGCATGTTAAAGTTTCAATGGAAAACGCCACATACTACCACTTTAGATGTTTCTAGCGTGGCCTCATAAAATGAAACCCTCTGTCACGCCTACTATGACTTGTTTACTCTTTTTGCAACTATAGATATATATATATTTTAAATCTTTCTCGATATAAAAACCTTTTTTTTTATAGAAATATATCCAATATAAAAAACTCAATAATTGAACAAATATAAGATGTCAAGCCAACAACTACAATGTGCAGATGGTTTGGTAGCAAATGCATAATAGCTAAGATTACGCGGTATCAAGAAAATGAAGTAGAGATGCCCCTAAAATCCAGGACACCAGATAACTTTCCTAAAATAGTTGCAGTATCAGAGTTGGATGACAGGTTACCAGTAACAGGAAAATAAATTTACGGTCAGAAAGCATCATTGTCAAACCCATGAAGCATGCAATACCCATTCAATTTCTGGAAGCTTGTCAATTTGGCCAACTAGAAATTAGGACCCAGCCGCTGGCCTATTCAAAAAGTTGCTCGTGAGATACCAAAGTAGACTTAAAATAATAGCCTTATCTTAATAAAAAAAATATTGCCGTATTGGCGCATAATGTGTATAGTTACAATCGAGAATAATCGATCTTGTTAACTGTTGATGAAGGCCCTATGCCTAGCATGGGTGAGGTTGGCCTCAACACTTAGCCCCCAAACTACAGATTGCATGCAAGTGCAAGGATTATAAAATTTTGAATGAAAATGCAATAGACGAGGGAAACAAAAACAACATGAAACTAGAAATGCAAACTTGAAAGTAAACTATAATGTTCTAAACATGATCAAAATAACCAAATAATCGAAAGAAACACCGACATAGGCCATCCAAACAACCGTTACAATCTAAATATATAATTTAGTGTTATTTTAACTAAGATCTATAGAAACATATGTATAATTATGTATATATGTAGATATATGCTTAAGCTCTCATTCTCAATATTCTCACAAGGTAACAGTAAAAGTATGCAGACTATTTTGAGCAAGTGACTTATACAAAACTTAATGAGGAGGATGAGCTAAAACTCATGCTAGATCATAGTAAGTCACAACTTTCAGATTTTTCCTTGGTTTATTTTTTTTTCTTTGAACTTAAATTTAAAAGGGGAAATGGAGGTTAGGGTGAAGATTACTGCTAGACCCCATCAGACACAAGAACTTATTACACTGCCAACGAACATGGTCCTCATTTTTGTTTTGGTTTTTTTTAAAAGAAAACTTTGCTCATGGTGTACTTCATTCTTGAGGTAGGAATTCCAACAC
>MNCI01009068.1:167039-213726 GCA_015680685.1 Gnetum montanum | reverse complement strand
TGCTTGAAGTGGTCATACTAAGGCACTTAACTAGCCTAAACGTGATGAGCAGCCGATTCCTTGACTAGCCATACACATCCGTAGATGCTCGTAATCAAGTCGTACTCATCCTGCATTCTAGGAGTTGAGGGTGAGAGAGACTAATTGCGATGAGCAGCCGATTCCTTGATTAGCTGTACACATTCGTCAATGCTCATAATGAAGTCGTACTCATGCCGTGCTAATGCAGGTAATAAATAACAGGTAAGAAATAACATATAATAAAACCTATTCCATGCACTGCAAGGTTTATCCACAAAGCTCGTCTTTATTGTCGTACACAACTTGCGTTCAGGTACAAAGCTGCTCGAATAAAGATCCGTTCACTTGGGGACTCCTACTCTAGGCACATGGAAAATATTCTATCTCTGGAGTGATCAAACTACTAGAGTTTCCCTACTTAAAGCCTAGGATGAGAAATGAGGGGAGTGCTGCCTCTTATTTAAAGATTTGGCGGCGGACCGCAATATCGTGACGGCCGCGATATCGCGGTGCATGCGATATCGCATCTCATCAATGTGTCCAATATTCATGTAACTTAAACATGCCTTTTATATAATTTCCTAAAACTGACATTGGCAACTTGAATAGCTAATACAAGGATTGATTAGAGATTTGTTGTTTTGTTATGAAAAAAATCTCTTATGCAGCATTTTAATAATACATGTTACTCATCTTCTACTAAACATAGTCAACATATTCTATCTTAATGTTGTTTCATCCTCAAGTTCCAACTTGAACTTGAAGATGGTGTGCCAATTAGTGCTCTTATGGATATTGGAATTATTTAAATATTTTGTTTCATCATGTCTATTCCATTTAATATATATGAAAAAGGTTAATAAATCTTGTAAACACATTGTGTCATATATAATTTGCATTTTGTTTTCTACAAGCAAATAATCTACTTTGTGACCTACCTCTTTGTAAAGTTTTTGGATAGTAGATAACAATGTGTTGAGAACTTCTAAATTTTTCCAAGTGCCTCCATAACTTGCTTTGAATGATAGAAGCATATGTGCTAAATAAATCTACAAAGTAGATAAGAGTTTTCTTGTATGGACCTTTTACTCCATCAATAGGATATCTTAAAGTGACAAGATGATCTATAGTAGAATGTTGTGGCTTAAATCCTACTTGGGAAATTTCATGTATTTGATTTTCCTTAGTCCATCTTTTAAGCATAGATTCTAGAATAGTGTCCAAAAGCTTAGTTAAAAATGTAAATTCTAGAGCAAAATTGGAGTTAAGCAAGGTTGTCCATCTTCTCCAACTCTCTTTGGTATCTTTATTGATGAAATGCAAAATGGTTATGCAATGGACAAAATAGTCATGTTATCAAAATTGGATCCTAAGTAGTGAATTTTTTTTATATGTAAATGATGCTACCTTGATCTCCACTACTATAGAAGGTGTGCAAGATATGTTGCAAATTTTACAAAATTATTGTCACTCATTTGGTCTTCAAGTGAATGTGGATAAAACCAAATTAATCATCTAGAGTACAAGAAACACTTGTTATAACTTTCATTTTGGAGGAACCAATGTGCAAATAGTAGATTCTTTTAAATATTTGGGTCTCATTTATATGAACAATTACATGTAGGGGAAGTGCATCAAAGAAAAAATAACATTAGGTTTCAAGGCTTTGTATACTTTAAAATGAATACCAAAAACATTTAGGATCCTTTTTTATCATGTCTAATAAATTGTTCTATCTTTGTATAGATTCCTTCTTCTTGGAATTAGATTTTTATGTGATAGTCTTTGATCATTTTTGAGCCTTCGATAAAATTCTAGTTGTCTTATATTGTTCATCAAATAATTGTATATTATTTCTCTTTTGACCTTTGGGAATTTTCAAGGGCAACTATAATTAGAGCTTTCGTAAAAGTTACACTTAGATTTATGTAATAAGTAAAGATAAATCTATTTTGCATTAATTCATTAAAAGTTTTTAAATTAACATGCATGTTGCATTGACTTATCATGACCTTGTTGATGAAGCATCAGTGTGCATTGATGGACCCTTGTCAACAGTCTTCGTCGATGTAGCCTCATCGATGTGGTGTTGCCTCATTGACGAGGCCACATCAACGTAGTGTTTGTTGCGTTTACGAGGCCCCGTTGACGTAGCTCCACAATAAAGTCTATAAATACATACTCACCAATCATGTTTATGGAGGTCATATGATAGTTGTAGCAGAGCTTTTGCAATTTTGTCATTTGAGAGTTAGAATATTTCTTTGAGTGCTTGCAATAGGAGTCCGAAAGTGTATGGATCTTTATTTGAGCATTGATGTACCTGAGCACACAAGTGTGAACGGCAATAAAGACAAGCCTTTTGATCAAGCTTTGCAGCACTTGGAATAGATTAATGATTTATTACTTTTATTTTCATTAATTATGCAATTAATTAAGCTAAATTAAACTTCAATTGATTAATTAATTAAGCTTAATAGATTAAACATATAAATATGACTGCTTCAAGCATAACATACAACACTTGGTAATCCTAGAAGTGCTTAACACTTGGTAACCCAGCAATTTTGTATGCATTAAGGATGTATATGGAAAGTGGGACTAGATGCTTATGTTAAGACAGTTAATTATTAATTAGCAATTAGATTAGTTAAATTGATTATGCATACAAGATGTGTATGGAAAATGAGACCACCTGCTTATGTTAGGATAGTTATTAATTAGCAATTAGATTAGTTAAATTGGTTCATAAGTTAAGTTTCAACTTCTTGTTAATCATAGATGAATAAAATATAAAATAATAAAAATCATGTGCCTCAACTACACTTAACCATATAACTAAGCTCCACAAGTGTAGTCGGGGAAGCAACGATCGTCATGATTAAATTTCATGTCTTGTACGTCGGAACTTAAGGTTTATGGAATTCAACTAGATTGCATGTGGAAACTTAAGATCTACAGAATTCAGAATTGCACATGAATGCTTGTAATTCGTATGGTTAGGTGTAAGGTATACTTGCCACTCATCACCGGTCAAATTGTTTTCTTGCCATCAATCAATTTTATTTCAAGTTTAATAACAGTTAGCATTTAATTCTTTTCTTATCTTTAATTTCAAAAAAAATGTAAGATTGAATACAAAATTTAAAAAATGTACAACACAAAAAAAAGAAATTGCGTACATCTTGAAAAATCTGAAAAAGTGGAAGAAGTGTAACTTATTATTTTTTTTATTTTTAAAACCTGGTTAACTTGGTGAGTGTTTCTTGGTTAAAAGAAAGAGGGGGATTTGGATTTTGTTTTTGGTCGGAAAAATAATTTTTTTAAAAAATGCTTGGAATGAACGCGTCTATGGAGATTTGAAACTTGTGGCATGTGTATACATAGAAGAGCATAAGAGCATACAAACTTCTTTAAAAGCTCATTAATGCCATATTGCCAATGCATGTATATTTGACGTGAGCCTGCATACCTGATGTGAGCGTGCATACGTGAAAAATTTTTAACTGTTTTTCATTAGTGAAAGGGAAAATTCAAAAACAAAACTACTTTTAACATATATCATACATTTGTGAAAAATTATTAACTGTTTTAACTTAGTGAAAGGGAAAATTCAAAAACATACGACTTTCAACATTGAACCTGCAACTCCTGGTTTGTGTATCCTCAAATGTTTGTGAAAAATTCTCTGTTCTTCTGCCGTATGGGATAATCTTTCAACCTTGAACATTCCTGTCTTTCCAGGATGAGGTTGAAAATACTTTTTTCGTTATTGAAAGATGTGTTTGTGGGTTCCATCACTGCTGTTGCTTTAACATAGTTGCATTAAGGAAGTTCTTATGCTCTTTCTATGTATACATGTATACGATGATAAAATCAACAAAAAGTGATTACATGGCATGAGTTCTAGAGTATGTTCACACCAAAAAAATGGATCCAGTATAGACACAAATAGCTCCAACCTTTTGGGTATTTTCTTGGAAAAAAAAATAAATGAAAAAACAGAAGAATGGGCCTGGTGTAAACGCAAACTTTTGGGTCTTTTCGTTTAAAGAAAAATAAAAAACAAGAAAAAGAAAAAAAATTAAAAATATATTACTAAAGCTACCCGCCAGAGTTTCCTTACAATAACTACCAGTTTTTCTTATGGATAGAAGTTATGCTGCCAGCCTGAAATTTCTCAGGACTCTTTCCAAGAAGAAAAACAGGTATACATTCATAGGATGATAAAATCATTAGAAGTAGATGACACTGACAAGAGGCCCCCTTTGTCTTTATAGGAAAAGTTGGACCCATGTAGACAGAAACAACTTGGCTTTTTAGAGTTTCTCCTAACAACAAAAATCATACCAAGGAACACCCCTAACCATACAATGTAATAAAAATAAAATTAGTAGTGCTCCTTACAAAAAACTTGGCTTTTTAGAGTTTCTCCTAACAACATAAATCATACTAAGGAAATGTAATAAAAATAAAATTAGTGGTGCTCCTTACAAAATAAAATTAGCAGTGCTCCCTAGGAAACCGACTTTGCCAGAGGTTGTGGGTAACCTGTGGTTAAATTTTTATAGATGCCCAAGATCGCACATTCCAAGGACAGGACAAACTTTTTATTTATTTTCTTGGCTTTAGTTACTAGCAAAGATGTTTAATGGTCAAGAAAACAAACATAATTTGATCTACCTTGGAATTATCTTTGAAGGTACAATTTGCAATAAACAAAAACAAAACAAACTTGGATAAAGAAAAAAGACAATATGAACTTGGAAAAACTTGAAGTCCCTGTTTGGGCATCGGAAAAAGACAGCCAGCGATTTATATGCATGCCATAGTCTTGAAATTTTTGAAAGCCAAAGCAAAATTAATTTGGAGGAAAATTCCTTCTGCCGGTTTTCCTCCTCTTCATGATCTTGTTCCTCGCGGGCTTCAATTCTTCAGGAAATTGAAGTTGTTAGGTCCAGAAATCTGATGATTTTCAGGTGTTCTGGCTAGCCTTGGGAGAGCCACATTCTAATTCATAGTTTTATACCAGGTATATGTTGCAGTTAATTGTTTTTTTGGTTGTGGAAATTTGTCAATGAGAAATTTTGCTGCTTATTTGTGACGACAACATGAAATATATTTGGAATCCAACATTATTGTTTTGCAGAGTTTCGCTGGCAAAATGATCAGATCATTATCCGAGGAATCCTCGGAGAATCTTTTACCTATCCTGAATCCCGACGTTCTGAAAAATAGCCTCTCAAGAATCTCGTCTAGAAAGCGGAGTGCCTCAGATGTTTCATGGTTCAAACGGATATTCAATGTCATTAAACTTGTTCTTTGGCGTTCCAAAATAAGCATCCTTCTTCCGTTTGTTCCTCTAGCATTTGTTGCAGACTTTGTAAATATAGGAAAGGTTAAGAAAAAAAAGAACCAGAAGCATGCACTTACTGTTTGGTTTGCGAAACATATTTCCAATTAAATTTTGTTGCTGTTTAATGGTAATTCAAATTTGCAGGCTTGGGTGTTTGTATTCAGCTTAATTGGCTTGACCCCACTTGCAGAATCGCTAGCTTTTGTAACAGAGTGAGCAAGTTCAACGTTTTGAATGAACAGTTTTAGCATGGATTATTTTATTCATGTATATGTTGTATTGATGTAACTAATCTTGTTGAATTGAATGCCTTATGCCGACAGACAGATTGCTTTGCACAGTGGGCCGACAGGTACATGATAAAAAAATTGCAGAAGCTTTTCTATTGAAATAAAATTTTGTTAACAGTCAATTCATTTTGCAGTAGATATTGTGGTGATAAATTTGGGTTTTGCAGTGGGAGGATTGGTGAATGCAACATGTGGAAATTCCCCGGAGATGATCATTGCAATATATGCATTGTATCATAACAAGAATGATCTTGTCAAGTATTCTCTGTTGGGATCCATTCTTTCAAATGCATTGCTGGTACTGGGCATGTCTCTGTTTTGTGGAGGAATCGTCAAGAAACAACAAAAGTTCGACAAGGTAAGTGCCAATAAACAAAACCAATTAAGCAGCTTTTCTGAGTCTTAACTATTTTGAGCACAGATTTGATAAATTTATTCCAACTTTTCAACTCTGAAGAATTCAAATGAATGAAAATGAAACGACAAATTGAGTTGATCAAACAAAAACAACAACAGGTTGCAGCCGGCTTGAACATGACAATGCTGTTAATGGCGGGCATATGCGTGGCTCTGCCCATTTCAATCATGAATCTTACTTCTGCTACGACTGATCATGATCATGATGAACAACAACAGCGTATCAGAACTGCCATGCTGCTGTGTTTCAGCCGAGGAGAAAGCCTGCTAATGCTTGCAGCGTATTCAGTTTATCTCTTCTTCCAGCTCAAAACCCACCCAGAACAGCAGCAGCAGCAGAACGAAAATAATGGAGATGAAGGAGCAGAAGAAGAAGAGGAAATAATAAGTATTGGGTTGAAAACAGAAATGGTGAGCATGATCCTGATAACGTTAGGAATCACAGGAATATCACAGAATGTGGTGGAGACGATTGAGGATACGGCTAATTTGTGGGGAATGCCGCTCAGTTTCATCAGTATTGTGTTACTGCCTGTGGCTGGAAATGCTACCGAGCATGCTGGCGCTGTCATGTTCGCCATTAAAGATAAGCTTGACGTCTCTCTCTCCATCGCCCTTGGATCTTCCACTCAGATTTCCATGTTTCTGGTAAGTGTGTGTGTATATATATATATGAAATTATCGCTCTCACTTTCTCCTGTATCCACTTTTCTTACTTTCCCAATCTCGTTGAGAAGACTAATAAGATTAGAATTTAGGGCACAAATCAATGATTCTCAACTTTTCTTCTCCGAAAACTATCTCAGAAAAAGTAAGTGTTTCGAATTTAGGATATAGAATGGAGCGTAGTCAAGGCCACCACGTTATTTGCTCAGAAGCTTACGATTATGATTATCGCGGATGACATGGTTTTTTCAACGTCTAGTATATGTTTTTGATAGTCTGACATTTGTTACATAATTATTATATATTCTGCTGTGTTGATATTATGACAATGTTTTATATTTGAAAACGGTCAACTATGGTTCCATGTTAAAAGAAAAGAAAAAACACTAGGAAACTCAATGTGTTAGTATTTTCTGCTCAAAACATGTGATATGGCTTAGACTTAAAATTTCAGTAACGTTACTGTGAAATCAGATTTGTTTGCTACAGGCGAAGAGTCTGCAATAGTATGTGCAGATACCTAATTCTCTCTGTAATAAACATTCTTCTTCTTCTTTAACTCGCGAGTCTTGAATATTTTGCCAGCTTGAAAGTAAACTAGCAAAGCTGTAACCAATCAATATATCATGACCAAATTAATGTAGAATGTAACGCACCAGAGCCTACCAAGAGTTATGAGCGTGTTAAGCTTTTAATACAGAATTATACATCTGTTGGACTCATATGTCAGAACTGATCACCTGAACATCTCCAACCATCTTAATTTTGCAACACTGCCAAAATGTTGCAGACTCACCATAGAAACTACCTAAAATAGCAATTCTGAAAACAAGTTTCAAATACAACACAGTGAAGTTCATAAGAAAAACAAAAATTCTAAATATGAAACCTGCTCAAGATATACCAAAGCATGTGGATTTAGCGCTTGACTCCTTAAGAAATCAATCCAAATGTTGGAAACAAGTTTCATATTAGGTGAAACTGAATCTGAAAGACATTTATACATTTACTAAACCTTGTAGAATTTTGGGTTCAAGAGAATAAACACATTTTCATGTTAAGAAACCAGCCCAGTTGCATAGCTTTCTACAGCTGACGCAGACTAATTTATACCAAAAGCTTAATACAAACTTGGCATTGACACATTATAAATAGGGATGCAAATCTGTTTAATGTTTTAGATCAATAGTGCAAACCATCTCTAGCTTGCTTCAATTGTAGCTAAAAGATGACAACTGGAGTTCAACAGAAGATTGCAGACGTTTAAGAGATGTGCTGAACTGAAAACAATTTAACTATACATACACCTCGAGATATATAGCTAGCACCATACTTTACAGGAGAATACAACTGTGCCTAAAGTGTGAGTCCAATTAACAAGCTCTTGCCTACAAATGTAAGATTACACATGTTTAGTTATCATGGTAACCATAGAACGTAACAGTTTAGACCAGATCTCACTAGAAACCTGATTAACTACCTATACAAATACAATAGACCATATCTTAAACAGAAACCTGATTATTTGGTGTGGTGATTTTTATTACTGCAGATGCCATTGATGCCCATTATGGGATGGATAATGGGAAATCCAATGGACTTGGATTTCAATGGCCCGGAAACAGCATCTCTATTGGGGGCCATCATCATAACAGCATATTCACTGCAAGATGGCACTTCCAATTATATGAAAGGCGTATTGCTAATGTTGTGCTACCTGGCCATTTCTCTTTGTTTCTTCCTGGTCAAATAGCCATTTCTCCAGCACGGTAACCATGTCCAAATGAACATCAAATCACTATTTTAGTTTTCACATTTTTACCCTTTTTCTAATGATTATGATTTATATGTCACATTTTCTTCCTTGTGCTGAGACAGTATTTTGAACTTCTGATTTTCAGAGTACAGTTGATGCATATTGCTGCCCAATTGTAATTCATGATGGAAGCACTGACGGTTCATTCTTTTAAACTAACATATATGAACACCCATCACTCCACAAAGTTGCAGCTGGGGATTTTAGAACAATAGCAGACCTATTTGTCTTTGGTTTTTTAAAACTACGAGTCTTCTAAAGATGCTTGATGTTTCTTTTCCGGCTTGTTAGTATCATGAATGCTAATTTAAGCTTTGAAACTACTGTTATGGTCAACATCCCTGGCACTTGTAAAACCTTGAAACAGTGACTGGAGTTATTGGGGAAAACAAAGGATTCCTCTAGTTGGAGAGAACAATGATTTTTTAACGATTGAAAATTGTTATATAACTGAATGCAATTTGCTATATTTGTTGTAAGGTTATAAAAATTACTTAAGTTTGTCACCTGTCCTCTGAAGCTTCACATAATGCCTATTCATCCTAAATAACGATAAACTGTATTGATAGCTTTAGATGATAATCCCCAAGTAAACTCTCTGCTGTGAATAAAAACAATTAAAATTAAGGTTCGTGATCATAATTGTAACAATAAAAATCATGATAAGTTAAACAAATTCTTAGCAGAAATCTTATAGTGATTGGCTAAACACATGGCTATAACAAAAAGAGAAAAATGAAGAGCAGTGAAAGACCTTATTCTCAAACCTCAAACGGCCCAGCATACTTTGGTGCAAGCTTACCCTTTTTGTCAAACCTCGAAAGCTTTTTTAGCGGAGTCGCACGGAGAAACACCGTATCGTCTATTGAGAATTCAAGAGGTCTTCTTCTTTTGTTGGTGATTGTACGCTACATTTAGTCTCTCTCTAATATCCTTCACTTACTCTATGGTATGTACAACAATGTTTGTACCACCTTATATAGAATCCTAACATACAAGTGTACAAGATGGCCTACCATCAAGTACTTCATAAGACATTGGTTTTATATTGGCTTGTAAACTATTATGGTAAACAAATTCAGCGGAAATTGATCTTATCAGACAAGTTGGTATAGAAATTTTTTTATTGATGAAACTTAAGACACCTGATTTTGTTCTTTTAGATGATGTATATGAATCATTGGTTGCTAATCTTACATTATGATATATATTACATTCAAATTTTGGGTCATCTACCTCATAATCAAAGTTAAATAATATGATATAGAAGCATAACATTCAAATCATCAATGTTATATATTATTTTCATTTTTTGTACTTGTTGAGCTTAGCAATGCTTTGATGGTGTCGTATGCCTTAGATATGTGATCATTTATATATAAGCATTAATGTTGATTATTTGTAAATTGACTCTAAATTTTGATGTACAATTTGAAAAATATTTTAAAGTTCCATGTTTTGCCAAGCTATTTAACCTTCTGTTGAATTTTCAAGAAGTTGGGCAGGAAATTGGTAGTTTTCTTGATCCCATTTAGAATATAGAATCTATTTCCACACCATTTCATTTTCCCAAACATTTTTCTTTTGGTTAAAATCAATCTTACTAACTGGAAAAAGGAATTAATATTACAAGCAAGTGGGAAGATTGACATTTAGTCAGTAACAATAATCTTCATAAATTTTGTAACTTTTGTCATCATGAAGGATATTTTTTTTAATGCTATCAAGTTATAATTAGACTATATATCTTGGGGTATTCCTATATAACAATTATTTTGAGGTTTCAACACTACACCCCATCCCACCCCCTAAAAAAGATGTTGAGAAAACAAAAAGAATGTGTTGAAATTGAAGTCAAAAAATAATAGTCTAAACTAAAAATATGAAAAATCATGTTAACATTGATAATAAAAATGAACAAATTGCAATAAAGAAATAAGAGAAGACAAAAGTTTCTATGAATATTTTTATATATATACTATAGAAAGTATTAACCAATTCCAACGAATAACTTGTAAAACAAATTTCTTCATTGAAATGAATATTGTTAACTCAAAGATTAAAACTAATATTAATAAGAAAACTATAGTTGATGGTAAAGATTCTTGATGTACAATTTAAATAAAAATCATGAATGGTGATAAAGTATTTACACTATTATTTTCTAGTAAATTTAACATTCTTACAAATATTGGTATTTGCCACAACTTCATATTGCTACCTTGATATCCAAGCATAGATGTTAAAAAGTAAGTAAATGTTCTTATAACTAGAAGGTTGTGCATTTGAGTAGACATCCATGAAAATAAGGTTGTGCACTTGAGTTTTCATGTTTTCAAGTTAGTACAAAGCATGTGAAGTAAAGGAAAATTGTTTGCATCTTTGAAACAACGAGAACCTTATTTTTTTAATGGTAGATCCTTGACATGAAAATTTTGAAGTCATAAGTTTGATTTTAGACATTAAATTATAAATTAAAAGAAATAACGAAACTGCTCTATCTGATATATAGAAAAGGGTCTCAGCAAAAGCAAATTAATATTACTATAGATTACTTTGAATATTGACATACATAACATTGACTAATCAATTAATGCAAAACCACTAACTGCTTGAATATTTTACATATTCAGCTAGGATACGTTCAGAAGCAAGGATAATATCTTATCAATTAAGCAAAAAGTCTAGGATCAATCACACAATGTGTGCAATATATGTATCCTGGTACAAGTTCCTTCTAAGCAGCAAAAACAGTAGAAAATACAACAGACCAATTAGTTAGGGCCCATCCTTTAAATAAAAACTTGTTTTGGATATGAAAGTGCTTTGAAGACATCAATCTTCGGGAGCTTAGCATAATTAACCATCATTCACTAAGCCATTCAACGCAGGTATATTTTATGTACATGTTAATGTAACTCCAAGGTCTAGCATCATTTTGTGAAATGCATGTACAATAAGAACTCGACATCATGTCACATTTTTTTCTGCTAAATCTTTATTTGCACGAGATTGTGCAATCCCAAACAACGTTACTGTCGGTGACCTTCTGGAAGGGGTACCACATGGTAGAATGGGACAGATCTCTTAGGCAGCTCCCCATCTTCTTCATCATCATCAAACTCCAGCTGGTAACTTTCAAAGGAAGAAAATTTATGTTTATTATAACGTTTAACAGCAATTATACAATACCATATACTGAAATACACGACAGAAACATGAGAAAACGTATATATATGAGCCTTAACAAACCGACACTCATTATATGGACTTCAGCAAAACAAACCGACATTGGCTACTGTGTTGATGATTTTTTAAAGCGAATTGTGATTCTTGTCAGGGTTGGTTCTAAGTTGTCCTGACAATTGTATGCTACGGTTTCTTTTTAAAAGATTTTTAGGTTCATGATTGTGCTTGACCTGAGTTGTGCCTATGAGTGTTCGCTGAGATTTGATGAAATGAATTGAGAGTTCTTGGTTGCATCAATTTCCTAGGACTGTCACGCACACTTTTGGGCTCTTTCCATGGCAATAAACAAGTTTTGAGCTAAAGTTGAATCTTTATATGAACTTTTTATTTTAGGTTGCACCCCCTATGGATATTAATTCTCTCCTTTCTTTCTTGTTTGCATGGAAAGATGTTGCTAGGTTTGGTTACAAAGGTGAAAATCAGTATTGACACCCCCAAAACTGTTAAATTTCCTCTCTCTCTCTCTGTGATGTTAATGGTGTTTTGAAGCTCCTATGTAATGTACTTTCTGTCTAGTTGTTATCTTAGTCATGAACCAGGGCATCACTGACGTGGATGTATTGTTTCCGTTTATTTTATATATATGGGGTATTTAAGGGTCTACCTTATCATTCAAGGTGTGGATCCCAAAAGGAATTGAAATGCCTACAGCACAGTTGGGAAGGAGACCACCCACCCACCTTCAAGTCTAAGGGTTAACTGGACTTCCACACTACCCTAGGACCCTCAAAACCTGAATCCCCTTAGAGCCCAAACATGACTCCAACCACCAGAACAATGCAACTCCTAGGACATTGTCGGATTAACACTGGAAGACAGCTTTCTTTCAATAGTATACTTTAGGCCATTCATTACATAATTTGAAATTGAAGCTAGAACTTGATGACCTGCACCATTTCTATTTTTATGTATTTACGTAGTTTCATGCACTAGAAGTTTACTGACTCTTCAATTGGCATCTATCAGAGTTATGATTGGAAGGAACTTGGATGAGTGATAAAGTTAAAAACAATGCTAGTTTCTGGAGTTGTTACTAGATTATAACTAATCCTTATGTCGCAATCTGCTGTATTGTATAGGGCCTCATGGTTATTGTCTGGCTTCGGCGTTTCATATGTTTATGAGTTCAGTTATCTCGACTCGAGTAAAACTCCGGGACTGAACTTTTCATAAGCATGTATGTGTCAAAATAATTCCTTGCTAGCTTCTTTCTTTGGCATATCACGCACATTTGTATAAATATGTATCTAAATTTTCCATGAATAACCAACCAATCATGCCTCTCAAGCCATGCATCTCTGGAAATGGCATGTGACACAAGATAGTCATATCTTAAAACGTCAAAGGCTCTAATAATGGATCTAGAAAGAACTAAACGTCATTGAACGAGCAAGATATATGACAATGACCTTTGTGTCATGGCTAAAGCTGTTCACTTCATGTTTGTCAAGCTTGCAAGATTTCCATTGCAATTTAAATTCTATCCTAGTTATGACGCATATAACCCACTTTGGATCGGCCTTTCATTTTGGTTAATATTTCTTACCCTACATTGCAACACATTAGATTCAAGCATATACCACAAGTGAGCATTGAACTTGCAACTGATTGATATCCTGTCCCCTTACCATCAACTGTCTGCGCTTACGAATAGTGCTGTTCATCTTGGTTAAGATTTATCACGCTATGTTGAAACACATTCAATCCAATCATTTACCACAAGTGAGCATTGAACTTGCAACAGATTGGGGTTCCTTACCCTTAATGATTCTAAAGCCCAACGTCCAAAACATAAAATCCACATGGAAAAATGGGTTTGATCACAAGGCAGAATATTACAAACATAGGTGTCAAACAATTAGAACATTTAAAATTCAATGGATAGGTGATTGCCGAAAGAACACTATGATCTACAATGTATGGCTGGACTGTTTATGTGGTTATTATTACACTAGAAGGGGCAACTGCCTTACTTCAATAGTTGATCATCTCTTATGATGGACAAGACGAATAAGCAGACAACCTGCAAATGGAAATATTGGGCAGTTCATGGCGACTAGTTAATATATGCTTTGTACTAGTGAACTTCCTCTATGACCTAACTAAATGTATAAAAGCAACCTATCCCTATCCCAAAAAAATTCCAAAATACTAAAATCTTTTACAATATTTGCATTGTTGAGGGTTTGCTGAGTTTCAATTTTACTTTGGCCTCGGACAGGGACTGGGTCTTAATCAATAGCCCTTGGTTCTTTTTGGGGCTAGGGACTTGTGCTCGCGAGATGACAACCAGGGACACAATCAAATATGATGCTCTTCCAGAAAATCCTGATTTGCGTCGAAATTCCAAATTTTCCGATGGAGTTCCTAGCACAAATTGCTGATGCATTTGGGAAGTTGATTAAGCTCAACAAGGTTATTACTTCCTTGTCAAGAACAGTCTTGCCACACTTCTACGTCTAGATGCTGCTCCTGAAGGCATATGAATTAACTCGAATCAAGTTCAAAAGCAAATGCGGAGCCCTTACCTATCATATTCAATACAAGAATCTTACTTCGAAATGTTCAGTTTGCGGCCAATACAGACACCATGAGGGTATTTTGCATCCCTAGCCTAAAACTCTGCTCCCATGGAGGAAAGCAGGGACCCAACGTTGCCAACTGTAGAGAGAGACAAAAAGTTATCGCCTCAAATCAAATCAAACAGAACACACAGACGTGCTCTTTCTGCAGAAAGCCAGGCCATTCAGTCAAAATATACCGCTCACACCTAGACAGGGAAGGACAGAACAAGAATGGAGCAATTATAGCCCCCAGACTTCAAACTAATAAGCCTGGTCACCAGTGAAAGTACAAATCACAAAAGAACGAGTCCACCACATGGCAGAAGTCTAAATTTCATTGCAATCTCCGCCCTTACAGACTTAGGAGCACAAGAAGCAATCACAAGGGCCTTACCATGAGGTCTACAAAAAAATGAGTGATCTCTTAAGTTACATGTAAAAAATGGCTGACCATGTGCCTCTAATTCTCTGGCCCTACAATGGGGCAGCAGGTCACACTTGACCCAGTCCCCACACCCACATTCATCCAATGACAGTATGAACCCAATGCCACCTCCCCGCCTCTACTCTAGAGTCCGCTCCCTAGCAATATGAAGCACAAGCAAGCGCCCTGCCTAGAGGAGCAGACGGAAGCCTAGGATACCAGTTTGGGATTTGACATACTTGGTCCAAGAAAAGCCAGAGCATCCGCCAAAAAGTCAGGAGAGACTTCCCCAAAATCCAAACTGAGAAAATAAGGAGAACTAGGTCCGAAAACCATAACCACAAACATCAATTTTGATCTACAACTTGGGCCTGCTCATGTGCTTTTATTCTGCCTGTATCTTTTCGTTGTTTCTTGTCATTATGTGGCCATCTTGGCCCAATGTATATGGCAGCATGTATCTCTGTTTTGTTCTGCACTGTTTGTCTCCGGGTTTCTTGGGATTGCCCAAGTTCCCTGCTATCATCATTGTTTTGTTCCATGCACCGTAAGTTCCTTTTAAACAGCAGATATTTTGAACACCAGCCGGTGTTGTATTTTTCTGCTGACTTGCATTATGCTTGTTTACATCGTCAGATTTCCCTTGGCCAGCAGCCATTAAATTTTTGTAATTAGCATTCTATGCCCCTTTTTGAGAATTTACATAAACCTTGAATTCCTCTCCAAAGAAAAATTTGGGAATTACTTGATCCTCCCTGATATAATCTTCTCATAATTATCATCATTATTGTTTTCAAATATTATTGAGTGATGGCAAGGTGCTCATTTCTCAAATTATATGACTTGGGTCCAAGCTTAAGCATGGCCACTAAAAAACAGATCTTCTTTGCGGGATGAGCTTTGAGCCTCCCGGTGATGACCCTTTTTATTGCTTTCAAATATAAACTTTAGTTTCACTGCAGAAGCAAGTCATAGAATATTTGTCATATATCTTCGCAATTGTGTGATGGATTTCAGATAAACGAATGCTATTTGAGGATCCCATCAATCTACTTCTAGCATCTACTTTCATTTCTTCGGATATGTAAATGCAAAGACCCATGATGACTTCAGCCCTGACACATGATCAATTTTGAACCCAACATAAGTTTTGTCAATTCCTCATGTTAAAAATAATCCGTCCATTTTCTCGTGTTAGTATCTTAATTACATTTTTAAGCATAAAATTAACCTGAAGTTTATAAAGAAATATATTTTCAGTCAAGAAAATGTTGTAAGTCTACTCCCCAAGATACTCTAAATACAAACACGAAATCCGTTTTAACAATCAAGGCGTAAATTTAGTGACAAAAAAAATCTGGCAATCTAACATTTTGACCTTGCAATATATTTGCTATTTTGACTTAAACTAAAAGCTTATAATGAAAAGCTACTTATTACATTGAAAAAAAATAAAACCAATACACTTACTCTTCAGTCTTCTTCTGGAAACGATCCCACACCATCAGATAACTCACACCAAAAGGATGAGAACATTTTTATACAATGCAAAATGTCAGTTATCAATATCATTAAAAGTTAATGTCTTATATTTTTTCACATAATAAAGAATTGTCATAGAAAATGCAACAAAATACATCGACAGATAAACAAACTAAATTACACTTGCTTAAAATTCCGTAGAAAAAATTTCTTTGCTTTTAACACTCCACAAAATTCACATTGAAATGACAGACAAAATCAGCTCAAAAACCATAGAGCAGTATTTTCCAATTTTTATCTTTTTAAAAAATTACTAATGAAAGGCATTTTGAAAAGTAGGGCAATTCTAAAACTTCTGCATCAAATCTATAATTACAAAACATATTGTCTTTAATTTTAAATTTTGAAAACTAGTGAATTAAAATATTATAGAGATTACATACTCAGGTTTAAAATGTCAAAATCACATGACAGCAAAACAAAGTACTAAGAAAATGTACTGGAAAATGTGGAGTACTAAGAAAATGGTTGTGAAATTTCAATAAGTGACTGTCTGTAGATTCAAATAACTTTTCCAGAAAGTGAAATAGACTAATTCCGATATTAAATGTGTGCTACATGAATGCTTCCACATTATTGCTTAGATCCTCCTCCATAAAACCTCTTACAAACCATGATCAAATTGCTAAATGTCACGAGTGCTCTCTGATTAAGCATGAATGTTGTCATTTTGTCCGTGCAAATATTGCCTTCTATGCAGAGGTTTGAATTTTCCCTCAAAGTTATTTTGAAATTTGCATTTAAACATTGTTGATATCATGTTATCTTTAACAGACATAACTAGATATCATCATACTTCCTAGGAGTTAAATAGAAGATTTCTCAAACCATTTCGGATAAAATTAAACCATACAAAAACCCAATGTTCCCATCATACTTCATAAGCAAGCAAGTACAATCCACGAGGTGTGACTCGTTGTTTTCAGCTTTCAATTTGCATCCTAAAGTCACAGGTTCAATCTTAGTGAATTGTGCTGAAATATGCAGATTTGTGCAAAAGTTAATGGCTGACATCTCACTCGTCCAATAGATCCCTAGGGTCTATAATGTAATAAAAACAACTGAATTCAGTTCAGAATAACTAAATTTCAAATCTTACTTCCATCCTTTAGGTCACAGGGTCAATCACATTGGGCCTTTCCTGAGATATAACAAAATTATACTAAAGAAATGGCTGAAACTGAATTCTTTCAAATATAGCCAAAGGCATCCTTATGAACTTAATAAATAAGGGGTTAAAACAATTGTTACAATCATGTACTTTACCGGTACTTGTATTTTAAAAAAAATGTGATCAAAGTAATTCTGAAAAATGTTACCTTGTGATATGAAAACACCACTGTTGCTTTGTATAATGCTGTTGTACCAGGATACACTGCCAGCACTTGACTTCTAGCTGGAAATTCTGGTGCACTTGATGCTTCTGTGCTCTTAGGAAATGGTATGATACAAGAGGGTGGTAACTTGTACTTTCTGGTACACGAAAGAATAAAAACTTATTTGTAGCTATTTGTATCCCACGTTAATCACATCTTTACTGTTTTTCAAAAATAAATATGACAGCATAAAAACTGAATTAAAAATATTGTACAGCATTCATAGATGGCCAAGCTACTGCTTACAGATGCATTATATATCTTGACAAATTTCACAGAGTGCACTCTTAAAAGTTTTATTCAAAATGGTTAGTTATCTTAGAAGATTCCAAATCAAATAACAATTATAAAATATGCAATGAATTTTATGTCAAAATTCTATTAATTTAAGCCCATGTAGCTAAAGTTCAATAGAAAGTTATAACATGAATAGTAAAGTGTCATATTTTCATATAATCAACTCCATATTGCACTGAAGATCAAGTGAGTAACATATTGTTGCTGACTATTGTGTTTAACAAAATGATATGACCAACTTAGTATGAAGAATATAACGTGTATGCAGTGCAAAACATGCAAATTATTCTTTATCATACCTGAATACGTTCCTTGTTAAGGTAGGTTAAAAAGTAGGATGGATAAAATTATGCATAAAATAACAATCGCCAAATATATAGCAAACAAAATCATTACTACTGTGAGAAAGTCATAAAAACTAGAGTTTGAAGACAAGTTAAAATGTGATCAAAATACATTACAACAAGAGAAGAATTATTATGATCCTAATGACGACAGGAAATATTTAACATATGCTTTAACAATTGAATATATTATCTTAATAGTAGATTCTATTCTAGAGAGGGAGGCAAACAACCCTGCTTCTCCTCACTAATGAACACACTGACAGAAAACAAAGAAATCCAGACTTGACTACAAGAATGAAGGTAAGTTGAGAGTTAACAATTCAATTAAAGGAAAGAAAGGATTCCGAGAACAAATCTCATTAGAAAAGCAATGCTCCAATCCTTAGCTGAATCAGAATTCAAGATTCAAAATTTATAACCAGTATTAAGACTACGTCAACCCAGATAAAGATTCTGATTACAACTATAAATTCTTACATCTCTTTACGTGTCCCATATGACGGACTTCAGTGCTCCTTTCAATTAAAACTTGAATGTATCTCCATAGGATCATCTCAATGGAGTTCTTCTCTTCTGTACACAATGTACTTAGAGTGATGTTTCAAGTGATTTTTCCAATTCATTTCATGGTCACAACACTGATCTAGCTCTTCTATTTATAACTTGCATGAATCATGTGTGATATTAACCCATGATGAATATTTCCTTATAACTCACTAACAAAATATAAAAATATACTTTTATATTTACCTGTTGATCACTTTTATTTTTATTTCTATTTTTTTTATTCAAACAGAACAGCAAGAGAACTAATGGAGTCATGAGGAGATGGTACATCAAGAAACAGAAACTAGGGTTATTCCAAACCCCATTTGGCTAATTTCGTTTCAGCAACCTATATAGCATTACCTACATCTTAGGTTGCATATTCTACAAGGAATTTTATAGATGTCTTCTTTCTCATTCAATTCTCTCTCGTGCAACATCACAACTTTTGATACAATGCATACACATCTGATAACTTGGGGGACAACCCCATTGTGTAATTATGGCCTAGTTTTAGCCTAGACGCCAACTACCAATCATAGATCAGTAACACTAAATAATATTCTGTCCATAATGCTTTAGTGAGAGCCTACAAGTACCGCTAAATAATATTCCATCCATAACACCAACATATTTGCTACAAGAGAATCTGCAGCTTCTATGTTTATGTCTTTGTATTGCAATGCACAATGAATAAAATTCGAAAGGGCAAGGGGAGAGCATGCATGAAAAACAACAATCCATGAAAATTTAAAAAAATATTTTGCAACACAATTTATTCCTAGACTTGGAATTTAGTTATCCCTCTCATCATGCAATCACAGAAATCTAGCCAAAATTGTTAGGGAATAGATCAAATTTAGTAAAATGGCAACTTGGATAATTTTCAATGCAATAGATGAACTAAAATTCAACTTGGTTTTTGTGAGATTCTTTTGGCCAAATTATAGATATATATTATAAATATACAACTAACCTAACCTTTGTACAGATAACTCAAGTTCTATAGTTTTAATACAAAATACCAAGCTTTCTTTTTACAAAAAAATTATTTTAAAAAGCATTCACATCTTATTATTTTCTTCCATTTTTCAATTCATTTAATCATTTGGCCTTCACTAATCACAGCAGAAAAGTTTGTAAATTTAGAGATATTGGACACATCAAATATCTTCACATCATTAATTTCCTTGTCGTTAATTGTACCTCTCAACTAATGCACCATCATTAATTTTGGACTGAACTCTAAAAGAGCCAATTTTCTTAGAATGAAGCTCGTGAGATGTTTTACCTCTGTTTTCATAATCTGTGTCCAGATAACTCAAGTTCTATAGTTGTAATACAGAATTCCAACCTTTCTTTTTGTTTAAAAAAATTATTGAAAAAAAACCTTCTCTCTGTGTCCAGATAACTCAAGTTCTATAGTTCTACATGTTGCACTCTCTTTGTAAGTACCAACGCTGAAATTAACCACATTGTTCCATAATGTAATTAGGGGATTTTCAGTACCTCAAAAACTAATTCTTATGTATCACTTAAATCCAGGCAGATGTTTTGCAATTATTTTTGGCTAGAATTTAGGCTAAATAGTTGCATCCCAGAGATAAAGTAATGATTTTGGGAATATAGCAGCAGGAAATTATGCAACGAAAGTAACATCTCATTGTTTGTTTGAAGCCTTCTTTGAGAGACCGTACAAGCAAACCATGGTGGATGAATGATTCTTCCCTTGTTTGAGAACAATGGTCCTACAAAATCTTTTTCTATCACTATTTGGTCTAAACCTGAACCCTATTCTTTTTATTTTTGTTCCTTGTTGGAGTTGGATCTCCATGCCCATCCTCACACTCAGGCCTAACTAGCATGGATGATAAATGTGTCCAGATTTACCTGCAAACACCCATAAAGATTTAGGGCATGTTTGGTACCGATAAGTCAAAACATCATGTTGTAAAACTTTCAGGGCCCCCTCTAAGAGAAATCATGACAATTGAAGAATGTGCTCAACAAATATTACATGATAGGCTCATGCAATAATAGCTGGTAGGAAACATTACTAGTATTAGTTAATAAAGCTTTTGTACAAGATAGCTTACTTGTGAAGAAAAACTCGAAACATAAAGGAGAACAAATACAATAGGGCATCTCTCTAAGGAATGTAGAAGATTTCTGCAGTTGATTCTTTACATTGTCCCTGAAGGTCAAGAAGTGATCAACAAAATCATTTACGAACTCAATTTCTACCTTGCATAAATTGCTTTACACCTAAGCTACCAGTCTGATATGTTGCTACTAATTTTGATCACAACTGATTTAGGTTCAATTGTTAATTACACATTCATTTTAGCTAGTGAACAAACATATTTATATGGGGCAATATATTCTCGGAAATCATCATCATCATTTCCTTTATATCATCAAATTGTAGTGATATATTAACGTAGATGAGTGATTTAGTGATAGTTTCTACAGTCAGCTGTATTCTTACTGCAGGTATATTTTTGGTGTGTTCTCAGTGAACTTGCAATATTTCTTTACATGCCCACATTAATCCACTCTAAGAATGGAGTTACTCCACTCTAAAAATGGTGATGACTTCCTCATAGTCCATTGCTGTTAAGACATTGCTACTAATTGTTGTCACCACATGACCCCAACTTCCTAACAATGCTCCCAACAAGATCAACAAGTGTCCATTGCTTGAAACTTTGTGACCCACTGGTTCTAGATCTACTGATGCAGCATTAAATTTTGCCAATAATTCAAAGAGGATTCCAATTTCCTACATTTCAGGTCAAGGTCGTTTCCTACACACAAAAACCAGATTATAAGATGTAGTAACTTGAAACCTTGAATGAGAAGGAGCCATGAAATTGGCGAGCGAAGGAGCAGAGGNGTGGTGGAGGGTGGTGGGGGCGCAGAGAAACAAGTGAGCGATGGGGCGAACACAGGTACGACGGCCAACGGTGGAGCGACAGGTGCGGGAAATGCAAACTCGGTACTCAACGCAGGACACGAGAGCATGGGCGAACCGACAAAAAACAGGAATGACCCAGACCACGGGAGGGATGAATATTGAGCACCAAATGGGGAGATTGAGGCACACTCCCATACCGACAGCACCATGCGCCTCCGAGTCCATGGACCACCGATGGAGGGGGTGCAGACTATGCAATGGAGCCTTATTGGCCGTTTCATGTCCCTGGGAGCTCACCCCCAGATGGAGTTAATCCGCAGGTGGGTACAAAAAAACAAGAAGATTGGACAAGCTGAGGTCCAGAGTTTATCCGAGGAGTTGCTTCTGTTCATTTTCCCGACCCAACAAGATCGGGACACGGTGTTGCTTGGGGGACCGTGGTTCTATGGTGCCCGAGGGCTGGCTTTAACGCCTTGGTGACCAAGGGCACACCATGAGAAGGACATGTTTGCTCGTGCCCCGGTGTGGGTAAGGGTGTTCGGGATTCCATGGGAGATGTGGAACTTGGGGTTCCTGGAATGGATGGTGGGGTATTTTGGGGAGTTTATCGCTTTCAATAGAGTCACGCAGTCGATGGCACGAATGAGGTTTGCCCATTTTTGCATGTGGTGGAATCTATCTGCCAAGGACCTCATCAGGGAAATAGTGTTGGAGCTCCCAAGAGGGGAGGAACACCTCCAAGTTGAGCTTCAAAACCTGGAGGTAGAGCCAAGCATGGAACGAGGATCGACGGCCCCTTCCTAGTCAGGAAACGATTGGCCCAATATCCCATTCGTCTTTCAACCTTTTCCAACAGCATTCCCCAAGACATACACCACCCCCACTGGAAAAGTGGGATACCTGGGTAGGTATCTCTGACTGTTCCAAACAGAATGTTCAGGACTTGTACCCCCCCCCCTCTTCGAATGCGCCTCAATGGTGATTCTCAAGCCACACTACCTTTATGGGTAGCGTGGAAGACGAGAAATCGCACAATCTTCCAACAACACAGACTCCCCGCCCCCCCCCCCCCCCCCCCCTCTCCACAGGTGGTTTCCCAGGCCAAAGTGGCGTGGAAAGAAATTGAGGCAACGATGGGAGTCACGTCGCCGTACGAGCCTAACTGTGCATTGTTCCAAGCAAAGGAGGAGCTGTGGCAGATGGTGGAGCAATGCAGCTGGAGCAACACCCTGCAACGACTTGTCGGTGACCCGGACCTCACAAACGACGCTTTCTTCGCCAACTGGCACAATGACCGAACCTACTTTAGGGGTACAGAGGTCATCATCATGGAATCCTCGATTGCCACGTGTTTGGGGGCCCAGGCCAATGGCAAAGTCATTCTGCCATCCACACGCAAGCTACAGGACGCTGAAATCTTTGTCAACAGGCTGATGCCATGCATGCAGAGCAGACAAGTTCCCAGATCCTCGCTGCCCCAGATCTAGGTTTGAGCGGCCGATTTAGTGGACAGATTTTTCGTCCAGTATGGCAACAAGTCAAAACTCCAAGGCATCCACTTCACTTTCTTCAAATGCCTTAAATTGGGAGTTAGGGTTAACCTACCCAGGTTTTTTTTGGCGGCTCTACAATAGCAAAAGTGAGGCCGCCACCCTGCGCTCATCCTGGCCTTGTGGCAAGGGGCAGTGGGGGGGCAACATCCTTTGCGGCCGAGAAGCGCCCCCCTGCTGGGAGGCTCCCTGTCTAACCCATCCATTCGACCGGCTGGGAGAGTCTATGGACCCAGCCCACGGTAACGTATACTAGGAGAAGACATAGTCGTCAGGGACGGAGGCCCCCAAATCCCATGGCAGTGTTGGAGGTGTCACCGCTTGAAACGTCAGGGTGCAACGATAGCAATGACGAGGCGCTACAATGAGCAACGTGGGATGCCGTAGCCACGGCACACGACGTAGAGCACCGAGAATGGGAGGCAAAGTGGGAGGAAGCCCTCGAACAAGCACGGACCGAAATGGAAGCCCATTTTCACGAAAAGGAGTAGGAGATAATTCGGCAGCAAGCCCTACTAGTGGATGTGGCCTAGGCCCATTTGGTGGACAAGATCCAGGCCCAAGTGTGAGATGAACTGCTCCAGGAGGAAACCGCCCGAAGAGAACGCGAGGCGGCTGAGCATGCTTAGCAGGAGCAAGAACAAGAGGAGGCACAGAGACAACACCAACTAGACCAGGCGCACGAGCAGAGTGCACACTAGTGGCTTAGAGCTGGACGATGTCCATACATCATCCTGGGTATCAACTGTGACTGCACATGGGGGGAGCTCCAGCGCCACATCCGTCGAACCTCGACGTGTTTCCCACCCAGACACGAGGACGTCGACAGAAGATCGAAATGGCGTGAATCGGCCATGCAAGGATTCCAACAGGCCGCTAGCTTTGTGGACACAGAGCTCCATCATAACACATTGGACATTCTCCATGCTCTTGAACGTCCACACTACGCCTGTCACAGGCTGCCGACGAGCCCATAGCGGGGTGGCGGTGTTCTATTTCCCCCCCCCCCCCCCCCCCCAATGGCTTGTCTAGATTAGAGTGAAGTAAACAAATGGTGCATGGTTGGTCACAATGGGTTGAGGTTTTAAAAACCTCCTGCCTGGGCCAATGTCGTTGACCCACACTTTGTAATATCTTGTATTCTATTTTCAGTAATTTAATCCCGAACATTTCCTCAAAAAAAAATTGAAACCTTGAATCAAATTTCCTGAGAAAATCTGATGTTGATTTTGATCCTGATATTCTACCAGCATGGAATCTGCATTGCAACTACAAATCAACCCTAGTGCCCTTCGATCCAATTTCTGAAAAATTAAGCATATTGATCATGGATATTAATTATGTAAGTCAACATCAAACTCAATTATTTTAAGATTAGAATTATGTTGGTAAAATATTCACATATTGGAACAGCCTTTGCAGAAAAATGTGTGATTTGAACCCGCTTACCCAAGATGCAAATTAGAAATGTAGTGCATGTATGTTATATGACTGCTGAGAAAAAATAAGCATATGGTTCTTATTTGCAACTTGCAAGCATTTTTTAGATAATATTCTGAGAATTTTAGAATGAGCCCATTAAGGATTATCAGTAATGATAACAATGTATCCAGCCAGCTGCCTACCTATGCTGATGACTAACAAGGCTTTGGCAGAACAGCCATTAAGATTTATGTGGCTATGGATCGTGGTGTATGCATAAAAGAAAGAAACTGCCATGAAGCCACGGCCTAAGCAACCAAAATACACAATTTAGAAACTTTTGCTTAGTCTAGTGATTTTATCATGTTGATGGACTGTACATCAAAAGTCCATTCGCAAGCTTGGAGTTCAATTAACTGGAAATACTCAGCATCTTCAAAATTGTTACTGAGAAAACTATCAAAAAGTGTTAAAATCAATTATCACTGAAACACAATACCTTTGGCCACTTTCTTCATCATCTCCTGGTTCTTCGTCAATCACCTCATATCTGTTGGATTATTAAAAACGTGAAGCCTTGAGATGTCTTAGAAATCCTAGAAAGACTAAATAGCAGAATTTTCACAAAATACCACCTACTTTGCAGAATCCTTGTCATAGCGAGTAACCTTCACAACTATCCACTCATCTTTCTCGGCATTGTCTGTTGTGACTCTGGCTGCAACCTGAAACACTGAAATCTTTAGAGTGACCAGAAAAACAAAACGTAAAAGAAAACAAGCATTATCACAATGTTCAGAACAAATAGTAAACAGTATACAACGCTTGGCTGATATCAAAAAA
Organism: Gnetum montanum; assembly: GCA_015680685.1. NCBI lineage: Eukaryota > Viridiplantae > Streptophyta > Gnetopsida > Gnetales > Gnetaceae > Gnetum > Gnetum montanum. Next base: position 188,083 of record MNCI01009068.1, on the reverse strand, counting down.
ACAATCAACACACTAAAAGATGGTACGCCATTATGTTAGCTATATCTGCACTTACTTGATCTCCTACAACAACGTTCGGATGCTCAAGTGACATGCGTACTGAAATAGGAGAAGTCAACCTTGCAGGATCTGCATCTGCTTTAATCCTTTTACGCTTTTGTTCGCTAACTTCTCCTATAGTACAAAAAAAATAAAGCTTTTAGTATAATAAAATTGTATTAATTTATGAAATCATTATAAATAGGAAGTGCGTATTGCTAAATCTTTAAGTTATAATAAATGTGAATCTAAATCTTATAGTTCTAATGTTTAATTGGTAAATATGGTCTTTTTCTACTGCATGAGAAATTGTTAGTTAATGCATTCTCTCTAGATGGTTCTATAGAGTCCCTTTTTTTATCTAGAAGTGAATCCTTCAAATGTTCTACATTGTTGAGATCCTTCTAAAAGGATAACTTCTAAATGTTTCTAGATCAAAGTCTGTAGCATGGATTTGCCTATTTAAGGGTTGGATCCCTTGGTCATTATCTATGAATACCTAATTTCAACCAATTGGTCTCTCTTTTCTTGAGGTTTTTACCTCGTAAATCTTGTGTTTCTTATTTGTCATTTTACATCAGCTCTTGTTCTAATTATGGTTTGGGTTTTGCACTTCCTTCATTATTTTTAAAATTTTTCCTGTCTTTGTGTCTTCTCTCACATGTTGTTATTTCTTGTCCATTTGCACCGTTGTGTCCTGTAGTAAGAGCGGCAGAACAACAGATCCAATCATACCAAAAACATGAAGTTGTTGTCTATCACAGCCAACCGACAACTAGAAAAAACGATAGCATCAAGCTCCACTGAAAAACTTTACTAGTCTGTATAGCTCCTCTATGTTCAAATCATACTAATGAGGATTTGATCAGGATTGTGAACCAAGCAATTCCAAATCGCAATCTAGTTCAGAATCATTAAGTCAAATTAAAAATCACAATTCCAAATTGCCATATAGTTCAAAATCATGATTCCTATTGATTCCGGAATTGTCAATTTAAAGAATAATATATATCTTTTAAAAAATGAAATCTTTAAAGGAATAACAAAATTTGAGACTTAATACAACTATAAATGTAGAAAGAATGAGCATAGAGCATTCTAGATATGCATCACCAATAATTTCAAGGCTTTCATCACTTTCAGTGCACACTCTTATGCAAGGAGCAGTTCATTTGAAGCACAACGCACTCTTGGGGAGCTGTGCAGTGCATTCTTCAACTTATTTTGAATCACTTTAGCCACAGATTTCAGACATGCTTTAGCTTATTTGTTTTAGTTGATGGTGAAAACTGCATATTGCAGTGTAACACCTCCAATGTAGCTTACATTTCAAACTTTTTGTAATGTATATGGAAGTATAAACAATGAATTTATGTTGCTGTTAATGCTTGATGCAATGCTGTTATATTAATGTGCAGAAATTTCTATTTTGAAGTTGAATCTATTGTATTCTTATGCATTTTCAAGTTTTTGTCTTCTTGGTTGCATATACTTTTGAAAATGATTTAAATTTGATACTTTTTAGTGTTCTTTAATATCGGAATTCCAAATTGCAATCCACAATCCAGAACCTTAGGAATGAAAAAACAATATGGAATCTGATCCAATCTTCATAAGTATGGTTCAGATCATTGGAAAGAATTGTCCAAATGTTTTGGATGTTGGGGTAACATTGAAGAGTGACACACCTACCTCACCAAAAAGCCATGGCCAGAGGTGCACTGCCAAACACATGAACATGTGCTACTACCTGAAACATCCACTACACTACACTACATCTACTATGTCAAACACAAACATGCCCACAAAACTATAATCTGCTGTTGATACCAATTTCAAACTAGACAATGAAGATAAGTTGTAAGCTGAATAAATTTTTCTTTTGAACTACACGTGTATTTATAATAGATGAGGAATACTCTTTACATAAATGCTCACTCAAATACAGCTGTCATAAAACTGTTAATAATAAATGCCATCCTATTCAATTATAGCCGTCAACAATAAACGCCTGCCTACTCAGTTACAGCTGTCATACAGTTTTCATTAATTACATCTGTCATCAGTCTACCACAGTTTTGAGCCTACTCTCCATCACACTCCTTAATGTATCTGGGTGATACCGTACCCAAGGGTAAGTGTTAAGAGACCAGATTCATGCATATTTGCTACCCAATTTTGTTCCACTTGGTTTTAACAAATTTCATTTCTGTGCACTGTTTGTTCAAATAACAACATCGATGTTCTCTCAAAAAGCATTAAGAGAGACTTCTATCCATATACATTCGCAATCAAAGGATAACTCTTTACCTCTGTTAAAACAAATCACAAATATCAAATGAAAAATATTTACAGAAGTCAGCACATTTCCATTGCATCAATGGCATGAGATTTGATGTCTTAATGGGGGAAACTATATCTTTTGCGGATATGACTTGACCATTTAGAGATTAAGATTCCAATGGCAATTATATCAGCATTTATAAAATGTCTAAATTAAATAAAAGGCTCCAAACACACACCCATTCTTTTCCGTGTGGGTGCAGATTGTGCAGATTGCATGTATGCATCCAGGTGACTTATCACATTTTTTGAGAGACTGTAAGCATAAAATAGGAAAATTTAGATAATAAAACAAATTAATAAAAATGATGGCTACAATCTTAACAGAATCTCAATCAGCAAACAAACAGAAAAGTACATATGAAAAAAAAACAATAACTCTACAATTTTGCTTAAAATGCCATATTTCATGTTTAAACTATATTTATCAGTTTGTATTTCATTGTACTTTGTAAAGACAGAAATTAACCAAAATACCATAATAATTAAAAAGTTTCCTGACTGAAGCATCAAAGGAATGGAATTAGACCTTTCATCCCGCTGAAAATCTGCTGCCAATTTGCAGACATAAACATGGATTTCTTGAGAACTAGATTTAATATTTTCCAAGCCACTAGACAGATACTTTGAAATCATTAGGTCTGAATGTGAATTCTAAAATATCTATTACCAAGTAATTATGTGTTTTTCCAAGGCCAGGGCAGCCAAAAGTTTCATTGCGATGAAAACTTTTTAAATTGTTATTTTCAAATGTGAAAAATTCTTCACCACAACAGCATTCAACCAGAGAAAAACGTGTGGGAGAGAGAGAGAGAGAGAGAGAGAGAGAGAGAGAGAGATTTCATATGCTACAACATCAAATAGGTAAGCAATTCATCAAATAGGTAAGCAATTCATATGCAAAAAAGCAACGTGAGCCTGAAGAAATAACTAAGGGGGAGATCACTGACTGAAACATTTCATATGCTACAACATCAAATACGTAAATGATTCATGTGCAAAAAGGCAATGTGAGACTGAAGATAGAAAAAACATTGATCTGATGGATATGTTGCAAGGATGGAGCAATTTATTATTTTCCACTGTTGCATTAAGATACATTTGCTGTTGTTGTCTAGCTTTCCAAGAAACTCAAATTTTACAGCACTCTCCTCTCTAAGATTCATGTGAGGGATTTAGGAGACTATTTTTGCTACACGCTGCATGATTGGATAAGAAATTGTGTGTTGACTTGTAAACAGATGAGATTTTTATAGGGCTGATCCTATGAAAAAGCTCATGATTGATTTTAAGAGTTGGCGGTGAACTCCTAGATGTCTAAAGGACTTTTGCCCAGTCACTTAAAAACAGCTGTGTGTTATGTGCATGCAATTTAATTCAGTGCTTGGTCAGATAAGATTTACATAATTGATTTTAATGTTTTGATTGCTTAAATGAGCCAAAGATTTATATTCTAGGACTGCTTGTATTATTTTTAACTGTTAAATTGCTTGTACAATGGACTGTATCTTTTGATTTCAATGGACTGTATCTAAGGAGCAAAAGATAACCACTAAGGCCCCCAAAACATTGCCTAAAAATGCAAAGATAACTTTGCTCATCAATTAGCCAATCAACAGTTGTTCAACTTGCAATGAGTCCAAGATCGGCAATAATTAATTTAGCATAAGAGTGAACCAAAAATATGGAAACTGTATTGTGTAGGCAGCGGTCCAAGTATCCTGGCCCAAAGAGAATCCAAATATGACCATTGAAATTTACTTAAAAAATTCAATATATATTCAAAGAGCCAAATAAAATGTAAATGAAATAACCCTAAATTAGATTCATTGACTTACAGGACATCAAGTAACAAAATAATGCAATCAATCTACTTCAACAGTACACAGCCATGCACACTCAGTCATATAGACGGAAAGATATTGCAAAGTGAAACATCAGAAAAATAAAGAAGCTGTTAACACCTTCTTCAAATTTGTTTGTAGCATCATTATCAATGCAACAATATTCATGGTTCAGAAAAATTGACCAGAAACTAGACAATGCTCATCAACAAACCTAAACAGCTGGACAGATATGACAAGAATCACACAAATCATCTATTCAATAGTGAAACAATATTTCATTTTCCCCAGCAACAATACCAATACAAACTCATGTCAGCCTATGTGCAGCCTCTATAACCAACCTCTAAAACTTCACTACAATTTTTCCCCAGCCTATGTAAGAAAAAAGGGTAGACTTATGTTAGCAGCTAATGAGTATACAATTTCTTCCCCAACTCTACGAACAAAGGCTACACTTACGCTAGCAACTAATGAGTACTGTAATTATTATAATGATGGTTGGATTATAAAGCATAAGTCACCTCTTATCTTCAGTAACCTAACAATGAAGTGCTAGCGTAGTGGTAAGAGTCTTGGCATGGAAAGCCCAAGTCACAAGTTCAATTCCAATGAACAACACTGAGTTATAGAAAAAAAAAACCTATAAAAGAAATTCCAAAACTGGTGTGGCCTAACAGATCCAAGAGGGTCTCAACACTAGCAAGTGAAAATTCAATTTTAATTTCAGTTTCATAATTCTAACAATTAATGCGTAAATTGCATATTGCATATCTTTTGCTAGTACTATAATCATCAAGGAGATGCATAGCCAAAGATGAAGGCTATCATTGCCATTCATTTAATAAGCTAGAAAGAAGCAAATAATTATATGACTTGTTAGAGCTGCACAGCAAAATAAAGTCACTTAGAGCTCCCTGCCTTTAAAAGTTTGGCTCCCAAATCACCTTGGAAAATGATCACAAGTGATGCTATCAATCGTGATGAGCAGGGTATGAATTTGATGGCCCATTCACCCATTTTTTATAATTTTTCCCATAAAAAACTGGTAAACTTCAAATTTCCTGTTTTTAGAAACATGCAAAAATACAACAGACCATAATCTACAGTGTATATAATATATATCTTCCAAATATGTAATACATTTGTCAATTACCTGGAATCTATATGCTAAAGAAGTAGAGCAAACTTAGCCATATATTTAGTATGTTTCTAAATTGCGTTTACAAGTACATAGTAGCAACAAGATATTTGATATGTGATATATCTTTCTAAATTATCTTTACCAATGCATGGTAGTAATAAAACATTCAATGTAAATTAAAAAAATAATGGATAGTTTCCTTTTGAGGGTAGAGTTTCAACACCACGTCATACCATAAATTGCGGACAGGCACTGCTGCCCATCAAATTCACACCTGCTGGTGAGATTTTCTTCTGACCACAAGTTGTGGTTAGCTTGTGGTGAAGCAGAAAAAAATTCAAACCAAGTAAACCACAAATTATGGTGGCCATTCTGAACCCTTTGTACTTCAAAATGAAATCCCACAAGTCATCATGGTCAAAAAGTCACAGACCACGAAGTGACCACAAGTCATGGTCAAGAACAAATTCAGAAATCAACAACCACAAGTCATGGTTCAGTTGCGGTGGCTCACCGTGAGTCATGGTGAGGCTGCGGTCTTGCAAAAAACAGAGAAATGACTGAAACAAGCACTTCGAATGAAATCTAATGATGGATGAGGTCTCCGAGCTTACAAATCAGGGTAAAAACATCATGATAGGCCTCTTAAGAATAAAATCAAGGCAGAAAACCTAAGGAAGAATCAAATCTATCAGAGACATCTCCAATTGTGTAACATGCACAAGAAACATGCAAAACCCTTCTCAACCTCTTCAATTGGCAATCAAAACATCATGATACTAAGATTAAAACATGGGAATGCACCTTCACAAGTTTCCAAAGCTTGGACAAAGCTCATGCCAAATGAAATATGAGCTTGCAAATTGAGAGGAAGGATGTTAAAACATGCATATGGAAATCAAAGAGAAAATGAATTGAATATGATGTATGGGAGTGAATCCCTTCAAATCTACACATAAATCTATCTTCTACTCCTTCAATTCTTCCACATAAACACAAGGAACAACAGAAAAAACACAATCAACAAACTTTTTTTAAGGGATAGAAAACAATCTAGATAAGAGTATGGTAGCTAGCATAAGAAGTTCAAAAGAGAAGTGAATATAAAATGGAATTTGACTTCCAATCTTTGAATCTTATGAGATCTTAATTTTTATTTCCAATGATTTTTTTTGGGGGTGTATTATCACTATCATTTTTTTTATAGCTTATGCAATGAAAGTTTGATCATGTCTCTTTGTTGATGGTTAGGGCCCCAAGACTACTTCAAATCCTATTTCATTAATAAATTTATAAGATTCATTGGAGGTGAATCTATTCATTGTTTCTGCTGTGCATTTTATGAGTGCTGATGAAGAAGAAGACTGCACCAAATAAACACTGTTGCAACATGTTTGTTGCTTTTACTGTGGCTTATAGTCATTCTGCAGAATCTTTTAGTTTTCTTTAGGCCAAAAAGCTTCCAAAATGATGAGCTAGCAACTTCATCATTAAACAAAATTTAATTATCATTAAACTCAAATGATGAAGTCCCGACTTCAGCTTTCATTTAGGTGCCCACAGAAACTTTTTCAAAAAGTTAAATGCAGTTAAAACACAATAAGTTCAGACTTTACAGTTGCAAATGATAGGCATAGTTTCAAAGAAGTAAATCTATTTCAGTTTGGGTTTAAAGTTGAATTCTCCATTTATTTGAAAAAAGTTCCATGGGCCCAAAATGCTATCAACTGAACTCAAGCTTTAAGTTATTTCATCAAGTGCTTGAGCAACAGTTAACCTATCTCCATCAAAAACACTAGATCATGAAAAATCTAATCAAGCCAAATATTATGCAACTATTAATAGAATTAAGTGACAAGATGAGATGTGGCAACTTACAGAATTTGAAAACGATCAGAATGATAAGTGTATTCATGACAATTAAAAATTTCTGCAGGTCTTCAATTCAAAAGTTCATCTGCATTCAGTGGAAAAACAAGTTCTTCGCAAGCAATTTTGTCATAAACTGTTATCACAAGCAATTCAGATTCTTGGGGTCTGTCGTTCAAGAGGATAGTGAGATTCACAATGATGTTTCAAACTGAATTGAAGCAGGTTGGAGGAAATGGCAAGAAGCTATTGGTCTGCTTTTTGATAGAAGAATCCCTGCTAGGTTGAAGGGTAAGTTCTATAGAGCTGCTATTAGAACTGAAATTCTTTATAGTGTGGATGTTGTTCTATTAAAAAACATCAACATAATGTGTGCATGTGGCAGAGATGCATATCCTAACGTGGATGTTGGATATGATTAGGAAAGATCAAATAAATAACTTTTATATTAGGGGAAGTCTGGGAGTGGCTCCCATGGACGAGAAGATTAAGGAAAGTCATCTTGGATGTTTTGGTCAGGTATTAAGAAGACTACAAAATGCTCCTATTAGAAGAGGTCATTTCATTAAAGTAGAAGGAACCCAAAAAAGAGAGAGACCAAAATACACTTGATTTGCTTGCATAAAGAAAAACATCTAAGATTTGGGTATTAATGTTTATTTAGCTCTTAATAGAAGAGAATTCATGTGGCCAACCCATGTAGTTGGGAAAAGGCTAAGATGATGATGATATTATTGTATACAAAACTGTTAATATAATGGAGAAGATTTATTGCAGTACCAATAATTATTTTGGGACTTTCTAACTAAAATTAACAAATCTGAATTTCATCATTAATAGAATCTTCATGTAACCTGTTCCAGACAAATGATTACCATGATGAAGAAAACAACTTACTTTTCCTCCATATCAGCAAGTTCCTTAGCCTCAAACAGCGAAGAACGAACCTTCTGAAACATTTTATCCCCATACTTTGCTTCAGGACCTGGATATAGATTATTAACACAAATTAATGAATTCCCACAAAGCAGGCAATAATAAATGATGTGCAGAAAACTCAGAACCCACCATTAACTTTTAGTAAAAATAAGGACTTAAGAAGCCGATAATATCAGAAGTGTCAATCAAGTCTATATTCAATGATTCAGACACATGATGGCACCTTAGGAGAGAACAGCAATCTCAAGCATGTTGGCCACTCATATTACATTCTTAGGATAAGGTACACGGTTCCAAATCAGTATCGCTTTCTCAAATGTTAATAAACATTGCCCATACATAAGCCCTAAAACAATGCATTGAGCAAAGGTTTGCATTACTTGACAGTCTTTGAAGATGCAAATTGCTACAAATGCTTTAACAGCTGTAATGTTTTTCTAACATGTACGTAGCAGCCTTAAAGCAAATTGCAGATGATATAACACATTGATCCAGAGATAAAATATATAACATCAATTCCAAATTAAATGCTCCCACGTATAAAAGAGTAGTTTAAAAATTTTCAAAAAATGGTGGGCAGTTGCTATAGTGTGGTAGAGATCCAAATGGTTGCTAGTAAAAAAAATCTGGTGTTTATTCATGCATTATTTAAAAATAAATAAATATTACTTCATCCTATAAAACCACCATCAGGAAACAGATTGTATAAATTATATACATCCAAGGGACGCAGCCTCACAAAATGTTAAATGAGTCTGTTATCTCAAAATAGTAAAATCAAGATTTCATGTGCAGCGCTTAAGATATTTCAGCTGAATTCAAATATATTGCAGACAGACAAATATTGGAGTCAATTCTGGTTACCGTTTTGACTAATCTTTTGTTGTATATCCATCAGCTTGGGGAAGACAGCTTCCTGCCTTGTTTTGATGCTTTCCAGCGATTTGAGAGCCATATTGACCTTTTCAAGCAAAGCCATTTCGGCCCTAGCCATTCCCAGAGATTACACACTCACCCTTCAAGGCTGAGCTATATCATCCCAATGTAACTGCTTGTTACTCACGCCAATACCTGCTTCAGCTGTTCCATCTCTGTTTCCCTTCACCTAAAGGCCATGTAGATTAATTTTGAACCTGCTTTGGGGCCCAGCATTTAAGATCTGATTCCATCATCTGTGTTGACCTCCTGCCAATACAATTTTCCAGGATTATTTCCATATCCAAACAGTTAAAAATTGTAAAGAGATTTTGAGTTGTTCTGTATGTACGAAGAAATGTTGACGTAAATGGCAGGTTGGGCGTACATTCTTGAAGCTTTTGCTATATTTTAAGAAATTACTTGTTATTTTTTGAGGTAGAAAGCACACTCAATTTTATTATTTTTTTCTTATTTTTAAAACAAATTCAGTTTTGAAAAGGGTTGTTTGGATCTTTGAGGTTCAATTCATTGCACCATCATCATCATTAAACGAGTTTAAAATGACCAAGTGTTAAAGAAGTTGCATGGTTAAATTATATTTTTACCGTTGAGATGCATTCACTGCCCCATCATCATACACTTTTACTACAATCAAGCCAAGTGTTAAGGACTTTTATTACGATCAAGCTATGTGTTCAGAGGGTGTATAATTAACTTGAAGGTGAAAATTTAGCTATGTGTTTACCATGATGGATGGCTGACTTACATTTGTATCGTGCTACAAGCAGCTCTAGCTTAATTTATACATTCTTTATTTATATTTATCTAATTGTATGCAACATGTGATCTCGAGCGAATTATCCATTATTGCTATCTACACTATTACTTTTATGTGAAATACTGCCAATTAATTATTAATGATAGAATGCAATTTCATTTCAATACAATATAACATGAACAAAATAATAAAACTGAAATTTTATTGCATCTATAGAAACTCAGGATCAATTACACTAATCAATTTGTAAAAAATACATAATTGATATTTTTAGAGTATATCACATATGTCCACTACTCATGCCGATTGAACAAACCTTCAAGATATTGCTCTAATACAAATGGTGATATATTAAACAATTCATGCAATGTTCTACCGGTAATATCCCATTTGCATTTGAAAAAGTCAGTTGCACAATAGTCCAAAAGAATATGATGTTCATTTTTACCTATAATATAAATAGTCAACATACTTGATCTTCCTGTTTTCACCTTACCATCCTCAGCACCACGCTGGATTGCACTGCTATTTTCTATAGAAAACTTTTCAACTTACGTTCATTACTACTGACGATGAATTCAGAGAGGATTCAAAACTAGTGTAGTTTCAGATTGTAAGACGCAGAAACTCTCACCAAAGAGAAAAAAAATCTCATTTCACACTATCATCTACACCAAGCTTTACATACTAACAAATGAGAAATGTACATGGGTTAAAATTACATGTCACATACTGAAGCTTCATTGGACACACAAGGTGCTGAACATAAAAAATTTTAGAAAAAGATTTAGGCATGCTATTACATTTCCTTTTCAGTATGCTCAACATCCATGTGTCACTTGATAAACGACATTTTAATATATTCATGCCAAAACCGTTGAAGCATTTCTATACTGGATTGGGCTGCATCAGATTCAACCTTTTGACATAAACATGTACACCTATTGAAACCTGTTTGGTTATTATCATTAACTTTGATTAGGAAACCAATTCAGAGTATTGCAACTTGGCAGTAATTTCTTCATGTCATTAATTTGCTAGTAAAAAATAAAAGTTTGTACCATCTCAGAAGGTACGCAGATTAAATAAAAATGAATGCCTGCAAAACGGTGGAATGCACAATAAAATGTTGTAAAATATTGTAAAATGGTGGAATGCATGTAAAACAAAAGACCATTGGAAAAAGATTGCTAATCAAAAAAAAAAAAGAACTGAATTGAGAGAAAAAAATTATCTTTTACATAAGTCCGCTTAACTTATAATGTTTAAAATTCGTTTGCATATTTTGCCTGCGAGATTGTTGATAATTATAACTAATATATTGTGAATTACATTTACATGATCCTGCTATTAGCAAGAGCAATATGATATAAAGCAGAGCTTTCACTATATTCACGATGCCATATTCTATTCAATATGATATTAAGAACTCCACAAAATCAGGCATGCAGAAATACAAAGGGGTTTAGGCACCAGTATGCTACCCATTCTGCCATGATTTATAAGCTCTGCCAGGCCAAACAATTTTCTAAGATGAATGCCCTTCAAAACAAACTCTATTCACAACAGCTCAAAGTAGATAAACCCAGTATTCTGTTCTAAATGATCAACTTACTAGTGCAAAAAGCATCATATCAATTTTACCAACGTTGATATACCATATCAACGTGATTTTGATGTCTATTTTTTGGGCAACCAGATCCAAAAGACTGTGTATCTACGTGGATAACTTTGAGGACAATATGACTACAACTTGACTAAAGAAACTGTGTGCTCTTTAAGCAATTGAAGTTCTTCAGAAAGCTGCATGACGAGATGTCTCCAAAAGTAACTAAGAAAAACACATTGCACATCTTTAAAGAAAAATACACTAAATATCCTTAAGCTTTCTTCACCATTATTTTAGACAGTTGAATTTCACCTTCTATCCTGAATTGGTAAACTAAGCTGTCTGATTAATCCGGTTAGGATTTTATCTCTTAGATAGCAAATTCTGATTAAGCTGTCTGATTACAATTGAATAGCCATCACATTTAACAATGTAAAATTTTGTCTTACTTTTTCACATTTAATCATAACTTTACCTGTGAATAGGCAAGCACTTCCCATCTTATAATCTCAAAAAAAAGATATTAACAGAATAATTTTAAGCATAAGAATTAAAATGCAAAACTCAGTCGCTGCTAGGTGGCTTAACTACTGAATCCACGGAAAATCCCAATTTCATGTATGTCGATTCAAATTAACATAGCGCTTCCTTAGTAGATATCGCAGCACAGACTCCAGACTAGGGTTCAGCTACTTCACTTGAAGCTCTAACTTCGACGAAAATATTTGAAATCCCTATGAACCCAAGCAAATAACATTCATAGAAACGAATGAAAATAAAAATAAAAAAATCGATCCAAACTAGAAATGAGTGGATACGAAAACAATAATTCCGACGGAGATTTTGGCGAAAGGGGGTAGAACAAACGCGAAACAAATACAGATATGAAATTACATACCTCGGATGCAGACGACGAAGAAAACGTCAACACCACTGAAAGCAAGTAGACGGCAAAAAGATCACGGAGAGCAAAACATAAAAACAGCCAAGCAACTTCGACCTCGAACAGGACCTGGATTCTTCTGATTTCTTAGTTTCAGTACGGAATAAGCTCTTCGATTTTCTTTGATTTAGAAAATGCAGGAGAGATATACCGGCATTGAAAGCACAGTATGGCAGCGTGCGCGTTGGTCTATGTGTATATTCTTATTTATCTGTTTATCCTGGCGAAAAAGTTGCTTCTGTTTTGCTTTTCTTTTTTTACTGAAACATGTATATATTATTTCTTTTTTTTTTTAAGAGGGGGTTACGATGAAAAGGTTGCTTTTGTTAACTGTAACTCAAACATCGTAATTTTTTTTACTCCTCAAAAGTATGCATTAACAAAATTAGAGGGGGTTACAAAACTGGGTACATAGGCCCTAAGCTTAACAAAACCGGTCGTGGATGCGAGCAAAAACAAAAGGCCATTTAGCATTCATTAAACATTAAGAACTTAGAGATAATGCGGCAAGATTGGTAGACGGTTGGAGGTGATGAAGCAGTCAAGTGGTGGTTAGGACATCATCATTGTCATGCTCCTAGGGTAGAGAAGGCAAGCTAAATGCTCCTAGGTTCAGCATGTCACCTTCCCAGGGTTCATCAAGAGGTCATAGTATTTGTTATACACTAGGGCATCATCAAGGTGAAGAATAACTTTTGGCTGGTTGTTAGCAAAAGTAAAGCCAATGAGGGAGTTGATTGTACCAGGTGGGTGGTAGGAATCAAAAGAACCAGCCATGCTATCAAAAACCCAAAACTATTTTGATAGTCACCAACACATTAGTGTTTGGAAATGCATTCTTTAGTGTATAACAAAACCAAAGGATTATGGAATTGGGCTCAAAGGCCCTAAGCTTAAGAAAACAGTTCATGTGTCCAAACAAAAACAATGGCTACTAACACAACTATACCATTTAGCATTTTTCTAAACATTAATAAACTATAGATGTTAGTGATAGGTGTCCAGAGCAATTATCTCATTATCTTGTTAGGTAAGATGTTCTCAATTCACATCATTCTTAAGGCATCATTATATTCTTATATAATTCTTCTAAAATATCATGTTGGCTATATGTACTGGGGTGTACTTATAGTCATTCATCTAGGTTTCAATATCCTTCATCCCCTATTAATAAAGCATAGATGATGTGGAACGAATGATAAGTGGCTGGAAACAAGGGAGTATTCAAGTTAGTCAGGTGTTGGTCACGGCATCATCATTGTCACACTCCTCAAGCAAAGAAGCCCAACACCATTAGGTTTAGTATGTCAACTTCTTAGAGGTCCATCAGCTAGAGGCCATAATATCTATTACACATTTTTGGCATCATAGAGGCATAGCGCAACTCCTAGTTGATCATTAGGGAAAGTAAGGCTAGAAAGAAAGTCAATTGCACTATGTGAGCAATAGAAATCAAAAGGACTAACAATGTTATCAAAAACCCATCCCTATTTATAATGGTCACTAACATAACAACATTTGGGAATGTGTTATTCAATGTGATCATGAGGTTGCAATGGCTCATGCTTATCGAAGCACATGAACAATTGGGAACTATTAAGGCCTAGTGGCCATAAAGAAAGGAAAGGTAGTCAGGCAAAAGCAAAGGGGAATGAGTTGAAGGTGGTATGGTTTAAGGAAGCTCAAGGTCAACATGAAGAGGTTCAAGATCATCTAAGATGTCAATGTGAGAACATGTGTCAATATGGTGAGTGTGGAAACTAGATTGGTTACAAGTCTAGCAGTGGTAGCCTAATGAGATTTGAGTAGAGGTGGTGAAGGTGGAGCCATTGTTAGGAAAGGAACTGAGGGTGGGTGAGTGTTCCGAATGAGAGTATATTAGAGGGGAGGCAATAAAGAAGTCAATGACAAATGAGGATGGTTCTAGCCAGTGATATGGGTGACATCCTCTACTTTAATGAAGACCTTCTTCTCACCAACAATGAGAGAGGATTCATTTCAAGTTTAAATGGTAGTTGTAGCAAAGCCAGAAAGCAACAAGGTGAAGAGGCCAATGAATTTCTCATAGCCACATTGGCAATTCAAACATTGCCTTTGTTTATTACCTGTGATGATCAAATTATTCTATTTCCAGGCCTATTGTATTATATCTGAGAAAATATGTGAGTTTAATTATAATTAAAATAATAGCATGGCACTAATGTTTTTTTCTATCATTAAAAATTAAATTTTTTCACTTGTTAACTAGTTGTTTTAATTTAACTTTTGTTGTTGTTTTTTTCCCCCCCACTAATAAGTATCATCCTCATCATCATCATAGCCTTGTTCCAACAAAATGGAGTTGCCCACATAAGGTTTTTTTTGTCATTTGCCTCTATGAAGAGTTAGATCTTTGTTTTCTTGTAGTTTTTTCAAATCATCTTCAATTGTTTTTTTCTCATGTCTTTATAATCTTCCTTTTGGTGGCTTTCCTGGAATATTAACCTAATAGCCTATTTTTTATAGGCTTACAATTTGATCTTCTTTGCATGTGCTCAAACCATCTAAGCTATCATTCTTGTAACATATCTAAAATAAAAGCCACTCCAAGTCTTTCTCTAATGTTTGCATAATGTACTTTATCTCGTTTGGTAACATTCAGCATCCATCTAAGCATTTGCATTTCCACCATAATGATTTATTGTTCATGCCTCTTGTATACTACCTAACATTCACAACTATATAAGATAGCAAGCTTAATTGTTACCATGTAAAATCTACCTTTTAGTTTTATGGGTACACTTTTATCATAGAAAACACTACCAACTTGTCTCAATTTTGGTCATCCTACCTTAATTTCATGTCTTATATATTTATCAATTTCATCATGTAATTCGAGGATTAATCCTAGGTCATAGAAATGTTTACAATGATGGACATTTTGGCTTTGAATTGTCGCTTCTATTCCATCACTATCTATGTTGTTATTAAAATTACATTTCATACATTATATCTTAAGTCTACTAATTTTTAAGCCTTTTGATTCTAGAGCATGTCTCCACTTCTTCATTTTAGAAGAAATACTTTCAAGAGTTGGATCCACTAACATAATGTCATCTTATATTTACTTTGTTAATTCCTCCATAATAATAGCAAATAAGTATGGGCTAATTGTAGACCCTTGATTGGAAAATCAAATGTTGTTCCAAAAGCTATTCTAATTTTAGTAGTAGTTTCTTCATAGATGTCTTAAATCCCTTTAATACATTTATTAGGGATGTTTTCCTCTACAAGGCCCACCAAATACTATCTCTAGGAACTTTATCATATGTTTTTTTCATATCAATGAAAGTCATAAGTAGATTTTCTTTATGTTTTTCGAACTTTTCCATTAATTGTCATATCAAGAAAATAGCTCTTTAGTAGATCTCCCTAGCATAAATCCAAATTTTTTTTCTGATACGTTGATTCAAATCTAAGACATTCCTCTATGACTCTCTCCCAAAGAATTATAGTGTGGCTCACTATCTAGATCCCTCTATAGTTTGTCCAATTTTGCGCATCTTCTTTATTTTCGTAGATGGAACCAACAATGCCTTTTCTCCAATTGTTGGGGATTTTTCTATTCTTCAAGATTTTGTTAAATAATTATGTTAGCAAAGAAACTCTCATATCTCCCAATGCTTTCTAAGCTTCTATAGGAATGTTATCTAGTCCAACATCTTTTCCATTTTTCATCCTTGATAAGGTTGTCTTCTCCTCAAAGAACAACTTCATCTTAGGGACTACCACTATGTTAAATACCCATTCTACATAATCGATAGCCTTAATGAAACCTACTTAGTAGAGCTTTGAGATTTCATCATGAACTGCCAAGGCCAAATCAGGTTTTATCTTGCACACTTTTTGCTTAACTAGTCTAATGCTAGGATCTAGTATGATGTTGTGTTGGGCTAGACATGGGTCTAGGCTTGGCATATCTTCATATGACCAAGCAAATGCATTAATGTTACTTTGTAAGAATTTAGTGATGTCTTAGGCATATTGAGGCTCTAGTGTGAAACTTAATTTAAGGGTTTTCTCCTCACCACTATATGTTGTGATAGGAACCTCAACTGAAGGATCTTCAATTATGTCTCCTACTTCTAAGTTAAGGGTTTTGGCTAGGTTTTTAGCCCATTCTAGAGATTTCTCTATTGAGGCTATGTGGTTTAAAAGACTCTCATGCTCAAAATCTAGCCATCATAGTCAATACACCATTTAATATCACTATGAGGTCCATGTAGACACAAAGGTAAATTGATTTGCTCCCAAGTACTCATACTTTGATCCTGCATATCAACTAAAAGCATATGAAGTGGCACCTGGGTAAAAGTGAATAAATAATGTTAATACGCCATAAAACATTATGAAGCATCCATGATGTCNCACCTGGGTAAAAGTGAATAAATAATGTTAATATGCCATAAAACATTATGAAGCATCCATGATGTCGTACATTAGCCTTTCCTCGAAGAATCCATGGCATGGGCAATTGTTTAACAATGAATAGTATCTTTCTAAGGCCATGTCCAAGGGTTCATGCTACCCCTATTTTCATTCTTGGATTTGTCTCCTCAAGGCTGACACTCTTGCATAGGTTTGATATCTTTCATTGAAGAGTTCTACCATTGTTAGCCAATGTCGAATTGAGTGTGGTCTTAAGGACCTATACCACACTTTTGCTTGGCCAGCGAGTGTCATAGGAAAGAGCTTAAGTTTTTGTCACCCATTATTGATATTATTCCATACACAAGCATCATAGAAGGCTTGTATATGTTGTTGCAGATCTGAATCATAGCCTCCTGTGAAATTGGGAAAGTTGTTTAAATCAAGCCTGGGTAGACAACTTTCTTTGCGATGCCTGCAGGATATTCGAATGGCCTCTTGTTTAGGCATTAGGCTCTTAGTGGCCAGTAGGGGTTCATCGTCACTAAGTAGGTTGTGAGTTTACGAGTTGAGATGATGTTGTCCTTGTTCATGTTGGCGTTCTCGATTTTTAGTTCTACGCCGATCCCTTGAAAGATAGTCATCCGTGTCACAATCTAACGTTGAAGGAGTAGAGGAAGAGAAAAAGCTAAAAACCTTGTCCTGGATTTTGCGAGTTTTCCAATCATCCCCTAACAGATTCTTGTTAGTTATTGAGAAGGTCCTAGGCCTTTCAGGCCTCCTCGTTCTATGGGCTATCCCATCCTTACTAGAGGTGTCAGAGTTGGTTGATAAGAATCCTTGAGTATCGTTGGGATAGTCATGAACATATGGAATTCCTGCATAAATCTGAGTACTCCAAACTTTGTCTTCATCGTATAATTACCTCACTAGTTGTGGCGTTAGCATAGTCTTGTGAGAGAGACATTGTTGTGTGACTTAATTGAATTGAATTTAATTTCTTTTCTAAAGGATATATTGTTAATACTCATTACAGTGATCTTGTATGATATAACTAATCTAAATAACTAACATTGTCTTTGGCAATGGCACCAATGATGAGTGGCGAGATACCCCTACACTCAACCATACGAATATGAGCATTCACGCATGATCCAATCGAACTTCGTGGACGGGCTAGTTGTGGCATCTAAATCGTTACATGTTGATCGTAGTTCGCTGCCTTCCCACCTGGACTAGTATTTGCTTAGTCCAGAGTGAGGTGTATGATGTGGATCTAAACTAGTGCTACTCCTAGAGGCAATGGAAAATAACTTTGTTTTGGCTAAGAGGGAGTGGGAGAAGAGAATCCAAGCTAGCGTAAGTGCGATGAGCATCTATTCTTAGTCATCCATACACATCTTGGACCTCGTGTACTACTTCTGGGCTTACCAAGTGTATATTACTTCCGCGCTACTAGATACGCTACTAGGTTACCAAGTAGTTACACTTCAATGTTCGTGATTAAGTCGTACTCATTTAGCATTTAACAACAGGAATAGTAAATGATGGTAAAGAAATATTAACTAAGAAAATAATAAATAACAATAATAATTAACAATAACAATTAAATAATTAAAATTAAGTGAATGCTGCAATGATGGAGTAATCTTGATCTTTATTGTCGATCATGTACTTGTCCAAGTACATCATACTCGAATAGAGGTTTCATACAATTATAAGCATCACACTGCGGGCATCCACTTGGGAAAATAGTCTAACTCCCATAGAAACAAACTGCAAGAGCTTTGCTACAACTTGAACATAAGATGCCTAAATGTGATAGGTGCATGCATATTTATAGTGAAAAATGAACTTTGCGTTAATGAGGCCACGTCAACACATGGAAAGATGCGTCGACGAGGTCACGTTGATGTGGCTACATTGATGGGGGTTCGTCGACGCAACCCAGTCGATGCTATCCACTGGATGCTTCATCAAAACATATGCAAATCTAATGCAATTAAGGCCATCCAAGGTCATTAATGAGATGAAGTCAATTCAGAAAAGTACAATAGAGGTGAACAAAGGTTACATAAAGGTTAAACAAGGGAAAATATAAGGAGCAAGGCTATAAATGATCAATAAAGGTTAAAATTTCACCAATTTAAGGCCTTAGTGGACCATGATGCCAATTTAAGGCCTTAGTAGGCCATGGTCATATGGTGGTCAAGGAAGGTCAAACCCCACTATTTGATACCATTTAAAGGCCAAACAAATGCAAATAGAGCTATAAGAAGATAAATAAAGAACATTTAGAGCTATATAGAGGCCATAGAAGGTCAACCATGTCCATAAGGCAACATAAGTCTAAAAAACAAGCCAAAACATTACATAATAAGTCAAAAATCAAGTAAAATAGATCATATATAATAAAATTTGGTTAGTATAGGTCAAAATGGTTAAGTTTTGCTAGTTTTAGGCCTTAGCGGGTCATGTTTTGAGGCCACAAGGCTATTAGGTGAGTTCAAACATTAATCAAGGTTGTTTCTAGGTTGTCTAGACCCAAAAATCAAGTGCCTTGAGGCTTTCACATTGGGCTCAACATGGAAACAAGGACCCTTAGTGTGGAAACTAAGGAAAATATATTTTGGGATGTTCAAAGGTCCAAAATTGAGGTCTTGGGATCCATCAAATCCTTCCCAAGGCAGCACAAGGTCAAACCCATCAAAATTGGGCTTCCTAGAGGTCTATAAGGGCCAAAAGCAGGTTTTGAAGCCTTCCCCCTTTGTTTCCATGTTGGCCAACATGAAAAAAAGGGGGATTAGCATGGGTGATGAGTGGCGAGGTACCCCTACACTCAACCATACAAATACAAGCATCTCGCGTGCGATCTGGTTGAACTCCAAGGACTAAGTGCTTACACGCCTTAATGGAACACTTAGGGTTAATCAATTGTTGTCTTCCCAAACTTACTTGTATTGTCACGATTATATGGTTAAGTAAGCTTGAGGTACATGATTTTGATAAATTTTATCTTTTTAATGTCTTATGCTAATAGGGGAAGGTAAGGAGAACTAAGTGACTAACTTTCATTAACTATTCACTAACTAAGTTCTAATTGTCCTAACACTAGTATTTGTTCCCACTTGCCGCACACATCCTGAACCAGTGCAACGCTGCTGGGATTACCAAACGCTACTCATTACTGGGTTACCAAATGCTACACACATGCTCAAAGTGGTCGTACTGAGTGTACTTAACTAGGAGAGTCAAGGGTTGAGAGAGAGATTAATTAACTAGGAAAGCATTTAAACATTTAACCATAATTAATCACTATTTAGCTTAATCCGTATGCTGCAAGGTTTATCATAAAGTTTGTATTTATTGTTGTACACAAATGTGTGCTCAGGTACAATTTGTTCAGATAAAGATCTGTTCACTTTAAGACTCCTATTGTAGGCACATGGAAATTATTCTAACTCTGGAATGGTAAAACTGCAAGAGTTTAGCTAAGGGTTTAAGTCTAACTCTTAGAACAAGGAAAGTCACCTCTTATTTATAGAAATTGAGGCAGGCCACAATATCACGTACTCGATATCACGGCTCATCATACCCCCATGACTGAATGAAAACTCGTCCTCGAGTTCCTTACAAAATATCGAGAAGGTATGGGATTATTGACTTGAATGACACTAATGGTGAATGGGGTGACATGTGAACGGATCATCATTACAATACATGACAATATTAGTGTTCATGACCATAAGAGTGAACACTATACACATTTGACATCCAGCCTTATTTGGTAGTTGAGAGAGAAGAGAGAGAAAAGAAAAAGATGTGTTGCTGCCGATGCCAAAATCATTGTCCATCCATAACTATGCCATCAATCTTGTTCTTTGCATGATTGTTCCAGCACCAGTCCATCCTAAGTGTTTCCTCCAACTCCAGTCCATTGTTGTATGATTACCATCTGTACACACAACACAATCTCATATTAGCAAGGATAAATAAATCACAATGCAATTGATACCTTGCCTCGGTGTACGGTCCATTGGCTGAGTCGTGATATGGCTAATACGGATTCTAGAGATGTAACACTGGTGACTACTCGAGGTGTAGGGGTTAGGAGAAAATTGAAAAAATTGGACCAGGACCCCCATGACTAAGAGCGATCCTCCAGTAGTGATAGAATGGAAAAATAGAAGGAATAAGAAAGATGGGAAAAA
>MNCI01009068.1:141631-157644 GCA_015680685.1 Gnetum montanum | reverse complement strand
CAAGCCAAACGACATTTGTTTATATGCAAACGTTCCCCAAGGATTGGTGAATGTTGTCTTGGCTTGATCTTCTGGGGCTATTCGTATTTGGTTGTATCCACTATAGCCATCTAGAAAACTATAATAGCGATGCCCTGCTATGGTGTCTAAGACCTTATCAATGAATGGCAACGGAAAGTGATCCTTAAATGTTGCCATGTTTAGCAGCCTAAAATCTATACACACCCTCCATTTGCCTCCTTTTTTAGGCACGATCACCAGAGGGCTAACCCATTCGCTATCAGCAATGGGATATATGAACCCAGCCTTAAGAAGCTATTCTATTTCTTCTTTTACTATTTACTTCAATTTTGGGTTCAGTTGCCTCTGCAGTTGTTTTCGAGGTTTCATGGAGGGGTTAGTGTAAATTCTATGCTAGCATAGCCTAGGATCTATTTCAGTTAATTTGGGGTATGACAAAGTAAAGGCTTTTGACCACTTATTTATCACTTTCAACAATCTTTCTTTTTGTTTGGGCACAAGTTTTGCATTGATGATCACCGATTTTCCATTTTCGAGGGTCATATATTCCAGACTGGTGGGTAATGGTTTCAAATCTAGGGGCTCTTATTTAAATTTTTCAGGAATTTCCAACTTCCCCCAGTTGATGTTTTCAAGGTTAATGCTTGGAAGTTGGCAACGGACTTGATCTAGTGTATCTATGCTTTCAATGTAAGCACTAGTTATTCCCTCAGTTAGTTCCATGCATGTTAGTGAGTTACTTTCCTGATCAGCCATCAGCCACTGGGTGTCTTCTTGTCATGTGGCTGCTACATATAGGCACTTTTGTATATTAATGTCTTGTGCACATCGATTGCATGCAGGCAATGCTAAACTTTGCATAACCCATGATCTCTGCATGCAATTGCACCATGTGTCACTGTATGCGATGCATGGAACTTTCTTCTTTTCAATCTTTCCAAAAATGTTCTTCTTGGATATTTCCAGGGAAAGATCGCAGATTGTTAGGCATGCATCTATAGTACTTAACTATGCTCTTCCCATTATTATTGGAAAGTCCCCTTTACTATTGTTCACTTGTATCACTAGGAAATCAGCTAGATACGATCACCCACACATAGTGGTAACGATATCCTCCACCAGTCCCAAGGGGACAGTGATGGACTAGTCGGCCAACTCTAGTTGAATATTACTCTTCCTTAATGGAGGCAGGTTCCAGGCTTTGTACATCTCTTGTGATATTAGGTTGACTCCGAAACCTGAGTTCAAAAGAACTTTACATGGCTCATTCCCAACTACTTGGAGATAGATTAGAGGGCTTCTAGGATCAAAGAATTTCCTGGAAAGGTGACCCACCTTAATCTAGTTAGTAACGACATGTGTTAACATAATCATATGCGTTGAGCTCAGTTTTTGGTGTGAAGGGAGCTCTGAAGCCTTAATTGATGGAGAGGTGTTCAGAGGTTCAACCGCTTGTGGTTGTGAGGGCTTGGTTGGACTACTGGTTTTGAAGAAAGGTCTTTTCTTCATAAAATTGTTAGAACTAACTACGGGTTGAGGATTCACAGCCCTCGTAACATTACATTGCTGCGGTTGAATGGGGAGTTCCTCTTACACTGTTGAAACGGGTGGTAATGGAGCTATCTGTGTGAGAGTTGCAGATGGATTTAGAGGATGGTATGTCTATTGGTTGTCTCCCCTAGGAGAAGGAGTGCTATAATACTCCCGAGCTTGGTAGTGATGTTGTGGTGTCACGTGACCAACAGTCACATGGAGAGATTAGTTGCTGCATGTAGTAGCCATATGGATTCGGTTGCCAATAGGGGTATTTCTGCCTTGGTGGTGACATCTCCCATGACTATGGATATTACCACTGTTGGTGTTGCTCAATAGGTTGTGGTGGAGTTTCACTTGGATAATACGTTGAAGGTTGGTGGAATTGCCTTGGGTTACCTTGGGGATCAGGTAACTGTCGGGGTGCTTGCCATTTGTTAAGTCGTGGGTTGAGTGCATACACCCTAGACTCTTGTAGATGTGAGATTACCGGGCAACATCCCTTAGGATGGTCATATTAGCATATCTCACATCCACTGTCATTGTTTGTGTCTGAATCCACAACCTCTTCTGTGATGGCCATTTTTTCCTTACCCTTGTTACGTGCATTGTCCACTTCTCTCTTTTTCTTTTTGTCACGGTCACTACCTCGCTCCCTAGACTCCTCTACAATTTTAAGAATAGTTTCAAACCTACTATCCAGGGAGTTGACATTTGGTCTACCTTTGTCGATACCTCTGTTAATTTTTGGAGCGGCAAAGTTTTCCTATTCACCATATCCTTGAGTGGTGAATCTTCCTCCTCCTCACAGAATCTCACTCCCGTTTTTCGGAGGGAAGGATCTCGATTGTACTCTTCTGCACTTTCTCTCTTACGTAGCTCCCCTTCTTCCTTAGTTACTTACTCTAGCAATCTATGAACTTGATGAGACCTAAGCTCTAATAATCTTGCTTGGGCATATGTTCCAAGGATTCTCCTGGTTTCATGACTAAGTCCATCCATGAGATGACGTAGTTGATCCTGCTATGAATAACCATGGCCTGGGAAATGATGTAATAGTGCATAATAATGGCCCATGGCAACATCCAAGGGTTCATGATTTCTCTGCTTCCATCCTTGGATTTGCTTTTGTAGGTTAGATACTTGGGAGTACGTTTGGTACTTATCATTAAATAGTTCTAACATTGTACTCCACCTCTGGATGGATTCCAGTTCTAAGGACTGGTACCAGCTTTCAGCTTCTTTTACTAGTGTCCTTGGAAACAACTTTAGTTTTTGCCATTTTTTTTTCTATGTTTTGCAAGGCACATGCATCATGGAATGCTTGTAAATTATTTTGAGGATTAGCGTTGTATCCCCCTTCAAATCATGGGATGTTGTTCATGTTTAACCTCTTGATCCTACTATCCTTTTGGTGCCTTGTTGGAACTCTTATAGCCTCCATTATATCTAGCATGCTTCTAGTTGTGAGTAGGGGTTCTTTGTGATCATCTCGTTCATAGCGTCTATGGTGTCTACGCAGTTCCCTACTCTCCCTTCTTCTATGCCTTGATTCCTTAGAGTGCCCTTGTCCTTGTTCTCGACTGTCTCGTCAATATCTTTCACTTCATTTTCCCTTATCCTCACGATTGGTTTTCCTATGACTACGTTTGGACATTCAAGGAGAGGATGAAGGTGATGATGAAGGTGAAGAAGAAGGAGAACCATCACCATGACGATGTTTTCTACATTCTCTTTGGTGACCTTGGCCTTGATCGTGATTATGATCAGAATGTCTGTCCTTATCGTGTGTCTGTGTTTCCTCTTTGAACACTTCGTGTTCGTGGGGATCAGAACTAGGGTTGTGAATAGTGGAGTGGAGGTTCTGATACACCACCTCCTGACCATCATTAGGAGGGGGAACATCATTTTGTGGGGAACCTATTGAAATTGGTTCATCATCCCCAATTTCGCTTAAAACGTGCGAGGCGTTATGGGGCCATTTACCCTTCAAGGATGTGTGGTAACTCTCCTGTCACAAGTCCCGTTGACATTGGGCTTCTGTGGGATGATAGTCCCTTGTGTCATAATCGCATGCAACATATTTCGTGTATAAAAGCAACATGCCTATTCGTGTGAGAGCATGAAGGAGCATGTTGGGGACTGATCGGTCTAAAGGCAACACTATGTTACCTTCTAAGTCTCTGCAACGTAGTTGTTCATCTTGATGGAGAATAAAGGTAAAGTCAGGTACATACTCATCGTGATGAGTATATACCACACGAAACTATTGAGGAACTAGTGGATCTTGGTTACGTGTGTTATGCCGTCGATTGTCTCTTGTGTTAGTTGTAGGCGATGAAGTGCTCTTGTGCGAAGAAGAAGACATTTTCGTCTTGTTCGGTGTGTGATTTATTGTTGTCTTATCTTTCCTTGATTAATCCTAAGGCTTCGTTCTAGCGTCCTAATGATATTAATGATTTCCTATGTTCTACGTAGTGCATAAAAAACTAAGTCCCCGGCAACGACGCCAATGATGAGTGGCGAGGTACCCCTACACTCAACCATACGAATACGAGTGTTTCACATGTGATCCGGTCGAACTCCAAGGACTAAGTGCTTATGCACCTTAATGGAACACTCAAGGTTAATCAATCATTGTCTTCCCAAACTTACTTGTATTGTCACAGTTGTATGGTTAAGTAAGCTTGAGGTACATGATTTTTATAACTTCTATCTTTTTAATGTCTTACGCTAATAGGGGAAGGTAAGGAGAACTAAGTGACTAACTTTCATTAATTATTCACTTACTAAGTTCTAATTGTCCTAACACCAGTATTCGTTCCCGCTTGCCGCACACATCTTGAACCAATGCAACGTTGTTGGGATTACCAAACGCTACTCGTTATTGGGTTACCAAGTGCTACACACATGCTCAAAGCAATCGTATCGAGTGTACTTAACTAGGAGAGTCAAGGGTTGAGAGAGATATTAATTAACTAGGAAAGCATTTAAACATTCAACAATAATTAATTACTATTTAAGCTTAATTCGTATGTTGCAAGGTTTATCATAAAGTTCATCTTTATTGCCGTACACAAATGTGTGCTCAGGTACAATTTGCTTGAATAAAGATCCATTCACTTTAAGACTCCTATTGCAGGCACATGGAAATTATTCTAACTCTGGAATGGTAAAACTGCAAGAGTTTAGCTAAGGCTCTAAGTCTAACTCTTAGAACAAGGAAAGCCACCTCTTATTTATAGAAATTGAGGCAGGCTGTGATATTGCGTATGTGATATTGTGGCTCATCAATGAGGAACCAAAATCCAAGCAAAAATGAGGTCAAACATGATCAAATAGGTGGCTAGAGCCCATACCTAAATTTGTGCATCTCTCAACTTTCATTTCGAGGCAATTCAAGGTTATTTTGGGTGTTAATAGGTGTTGAAACAACTTTCCCCCTTTCTTCCATGCTAGGTACAATATCTTTAGCATTAAGAGATGGGGGGAAACTTGTTTAATGAATCCATAGCAGTTTTAGATCACTTTGATTAGGTTTCTAGGCCCCCAGGGCTGCAAACTTCAATTTTGCAAGCTTTTGGTTAATTTTGGGCATGTTTGAAGGTTGTTTAAGGGTACTTAAGGTGTTCCCCCATGTTTCCACACTCGGGAGTTACTCTAGCTTGGAAGAATGGGAGGAATGGGTTTTGGATATTGGGACAAAGTCAGATAAGCAAAATCTTGAGGTTGTGAGGTCCTAGGCTTCTCCAGCGAAGATCTTTGATTTTTGGGAGTGTCATCTTGTCCTCAAAAGTGGAAAAAAAAATTTCCCCCTTGTTTCCATGCTAGGGAGATTACTCTATCATCAAGGAAGCAAAAATCCTAGACCTAGACCAATTTGGGTTACAATTGATTGTGCATGTTGCCTCTTGAGATTGTCAAGGTCAAGGACTATCCATGTTAAAATTTTATAGTTTTGGGCATTTGTAAGTGGTTTTTTGGCTTCCCCCTTTCTTCCATGCTAGGGATAGAAAGCCTAGCATGAGAAATAAGGGGGAGTAAATTTTTGACCAAATTTAACCTCAATCAACTTTGCATGTCAAACTTTTGGGCTATTAGGGTCAAGGATTGGGGTTCGGTGTCAAGTTTTGGTAATTTTGAGTATCCCTAAGTGGTTTTTTGGCTTCCCCACGTTCTTCCATATTGGGGATAGAAAGATCAGTGTGGAAAATCAAGGGGAGTGGATTTTTGACCAATTTTGACTTCAATCGACTTTGCATGTCAACCTCTGGGGCTACCAGGGTAGAGGACTGGGGTTTGAAGCTAAAATTGGTTATTTTAGAAGTTTTTAAGTGGTTTTTGAACTTCCCCCCCTTATTCCATGTTGGGGCTTCCATGCTTAGCATGGAAAAATGGAGGAAAAGCTTTTTGGTGCTTTATTGTCACTTTCAGTCATGCATGTAGGTTCCTAAGATTGTTGGTGAAAATGGTTAATGTCTAGTATCAAAATTTGGCTATCTTGAAGAATGACAAGTGGTTTTTGGGCTTCCCCACCTTTTCCACACTAGGGTTTCCATGCTCAACATGTAAAAATGAGGGGAAATATTTTTGGTTGATTTCGACCATGCATGTAGTTTTCTAGGGTTACTGGTGATGATTGTTGCTACTTGATGTCAAAATTCCATTATTTCAAGGTTAACAAGGCATTTTTTTGACTTCCCCTCCTTTTTCCACACTAGGACTTCCATGTTGAGTGTGGAAAAATAGGGGGAACGCTTTTTGGTAATTTTTTATCATTTTTAGGTGAGCATGTAGGCTTCTTAAGTTGTTGGCATTAACTACTGACATTTGATGTCAAAATTTGGTCATCTCAAAGGTCATAAGGTAATTTTTGAACTTCCCCTCTTTTTTTTACCTTGAGACTTATATTCTCAATGTGGACAAATTGGGGGGAATACGTTTTGGTTACTTTTGGTCACTCTTGGGCATGCATGCAAGCTTCCTAGGTTGCTGGTGATGATGACTGCTACTTGATATCAAGGTTTGGTTATTTCAAGATTAATAAAGCATTTTTTAAACTTCCTACCCTTTTTCCACACTAGGGCTTCCATTCTCAGTGTGGAAAATTGGGGGGAAAACATTTTGGCCATTTTTGGTTATGCATGCAAGCCCCTAAGGTTATTAGTGTCACCTATTGCCATTTGATGTTAAAACTTGACTGTTTCAAGGGTTATAAGCCATTTTTGGGACCTCCCTACCTTTTTCCATGTTAGGGCTTCCATGCTTAGCATGGAAAATTAGGGGGAAATATTTTTTGGTCATTTTTGATCAATGTGGCCATGCATGAGTGCTCATAGGGTTACTAGCATTGGTGATCAGTTCCTAAGGTCAAGATCTGGTTGTTTTGGAGGTTGTGAGGACATTTTCAAGCTTCCCCCATTTTTTTCACATTGGGGGTGGAAGGCTTAGTGTGAAAGAGGTTCCCTAAATTAAGAAAGTCAAATCTAGGCTAGATCTATAGCTAATCAACAATGCATGTTGACCTCTAGGGTTACTGGTGTCGATGGTCAATGTTGGGTGTCAAGATTTGATAGTTTAGAGGCTTCTAAGTACCTCATGCAACCTCTCTCCTTTCTTTGATGGTGGGAATGGTGGCCCTAGCATGGATGAGAGGGGGTGATAGATTTGTACCATTTTTGACACATTTTGGGGCTTTTAGAAGCTTTAGAGGGTTTTGGTAACGTTTAGTGGTCATTGTGCCTTAAAAAATGGTGGTTAAGTCATCAAATTAGGTTATTTTTAGCTTCCCCCATCTATCCACATTGAGGGTGAAAGGCTCGACATGGAAGAAGTCTCCCCTAGCATGGAAAATACCAAATCCTAGGTTTCGACCAATTTTGACTAGTTTGGACTAGGTTTGGTGAGATTTTGAGGTTGCTGAAGATACTTGGAGGGGTTCTAGGTCATGTAAGGTTCACTTTGGAGTCAAACTTGTGTTAAATGGATGTTGGGAGGCAAGACTGATTATCACCCCCCCTTCTCCCACACTGAGGACTATTGCCCTAGCATGGATCCATGGTGGTTAGCCATGCTCATGTTTTTCCTAAATTTGGAAACTTGGTGTTGCAAAAGGTAACTAGGTTGCTAAAAATAGAAAGATATTTGTAAGTCTAACAAATTTGTAAAATGATAAACATGTGTCCACGCTGGGTATGGTATTCCTAGCATGGATGCATGGTAAGGTTGCCATGATGTCTTAAGTACTGAAATTAGTAATGATCTCAGCGTTGAAGCAAGTTTGATCAAAAGGGAAGGCACAGTGTGGGGCCCATAATCCAAAAATTTAAAATTTTGAAAAGTGAAGTTGTTTCCTCCCTAAAGCCAATGCGGACTAAACTTTTCCCACTTTTTCTTTAGTGCACTTGTAGTCATGGTGCACTAAATTAGCAGTTGGATTTTCTTTAGGTTTAGGTGGGTTTTATAAGTCAAAATTTGCAAAATTTTGATCATAATTGTCATTCTTCAACAATAGCACATTGGAGGAGAGCTCTGAGAGAAATTCTTATGGTAGCCACAACAAATTTTTAGCATGGAAGCCTCCCATATCCCATGCTGCTAGTGTAGAACTCTCATCTTTTTCATATTTCCCCTTTTTCTCAATGTTGAGCCTACCATGGCACCTAAATAGAGAGGAGGGAAAAGAAAAAATCCCACAATTCAAAGGATGGATGAGCATTCAAGGGAGTTTTTAGAGGTTCCTAGGCCTATCTCTATCCAAGCTCCATCTATCACTACTCCAAGGCAGGCAATTCTACCTATTTTTGCCTTTGTTTTAATGGTTTTTTCTAGTTTTTTGCCTTCTAAGTGTTAGGGCCATTTTTTCAAATCTACTCCGATAGGGGGATCAAGTTAGAATTTTGACAAGATCCCACCTCCTATTTTGGTTGNGGGATCAAGTTAGAATTTTGACAAGATCCCACCTCCTATTTTGGTTTCTCCCATGTAGATCTATGGTTTTTTTATTGCTTTAGCTTTTGTAGATTTGCTTTTGAAAATAGGCCTTATTATTTTGTGCTTTTTTCTCAAAATCTTGGGGTATAGCCAATTTTTTAAATCTAGGCCTTAGGATTTGTTAAAATTAAATTTTAATAAAATCCTACCCCATTATTTTGATGTGAATTTAAATGGGTTGTAAGNTAAAATCCTACCCCATTATTTTGATGTGAATTTAAATGGGTTGTAACGGATTTGGCTATTTCGATTATTTTAATGGCCATATGAAGTTTAGGCTTTGGAATTTTCGAGGTTTTGTTACAAAAAAGCAAACCAAGTTGTATATTTTTTCTCAGTAAAAATACTATGTATTTGTGAAATAAAAGGTTATGGATTTGTAGCCCTTTATTTAGGCTTCATGATGGTTATTGTCTCTTTTAATTTGGCTTTGAAATGAGGGAGTTATGGCTATTTTCTTAACATTGCACAATTAGGTTGTTTCTGCCACTTTTGTAATTTCATGTAGATTTGAGGAATCTTCATAAGAAAATGGCTAAGGTTTTTGCTATTTTCTGGTCATGGCTACATAGGATTTTGCTTCAGCTTTCCAACAATGGTGGAATCACTTCAATTGGATTTAAATTGAATTTTTTATGAATTTTTTGCTAAGGTTGTGCAGATCATGGCAAAACTCATGGTTGTAGTACATTGCCCAAAATAGAAGTGGTTGATATTTTGCTTTTTCTAGGAGAGTAAAAGCCTTTTCTATTTTAAATAAGTTTTTGTTATGGCTTCATGGATTTTCTAAGTTTATCATGCTTTTTCCAAATTTCTACATAGTTTAGATATTTTTTTCCAAATTTATGCATGCTTTGCATAATTTAGATGCTTTTTCTAAACTTATGCTTGCTTTTGTCCAAATTTATGCATAATTTAGATTAAGACATAGTTTTGGCCATAATGTTTTTGGTTATTGATGAGTGGCGAGGTACCCCTACACTCAACCATATGAATACGAGCATCTCACGAGCGATCTAGTTGAACTCCAAGGACTAAGTGCTTACATGCCTTAATGAAACACTTAGGGTTAATCAATTGTTGTCTTCCCAAACTTACTTGTATTGTCATGGTTGTATGGTTAAGTAAGCTTGAGGTATATGATTTTTATAACTTTTATCTTTTTGGTGTCTTATGCTAATAAGAGAAAGGGAAGAGAACTAAGTGACTAACTTACATCAACTAAGTTCTAGTTGTCCTAACACCAATATTCGTTCCCACTTGTCGTACACATTCTAAACCAGTGCAACACTACTAGGATTACCAAACGCTAATCGTTACTGGGTTACCAAGCGCTACATGCATGCTCGAAGTGATCGTACTGAGTGTACTTAACTAAGAGGATCAAGGGTTGAGAGAGAATTTAATTAACTAGGAAAGCGTTAAACATTCAATAAAAATTAATTACTAATTAGCTTAGTCTGTATACTGCAAGGTTTATCATAAAGTTCGTCTTTATTGCCATACACAAATATGTGCTCAGGTACAATTTGCTCGAATAAAGATTCGTTCACTCTATGACTCCTACTGCAGCCACATGGAAATTATTCTAACTCTGGAATGGTAAAACTGCAAGAGTTTAGCTAAGGGTCTAAGTCTAACTCCTCCGAGAACAAAGGGCGTCGTCTCTTATTTATAGAAGATGAGGCAGGACGTGATATTGCGGGGCGAATGCGATATCGCGGCTCATCAGTTATAAAGGCTAAAAAATATGGTATCAATGCTTTTATGGAATTTCTCAAGTTAAATTAGATAAACACCTAAGAGCTTTTTACAAAAGCTAATTTTACTTCTGACTTAGGAAGTTTTCTCTAAATTTGTAAAGAAATTCCAATTGGTCATAATGCAAGGTTATGTAAGGTTGTGATGAAATTACTAAGGCTGATTTAGAAAAATACCTTAGAGCTTTTTACAGAGGCTAATTTCACCTCTGACTAGATGTTTTGTCTAAATTTGCTAAGTAACTCTAATAGGACATAATGCTTTTGTTTTGAAAGGTTGTAACAGTGCCTTTTTATGGAATTTCTTAAGCTTATTAGATAAACACCTTAGAGCTTTTTATAGAGGCTAATTTCACCTTCAACTAGATGTTTTCCTAACTTTTTAAGAAATTCTTGTTGGTCAAAATGTTTTTGCTTTACTTTGTGCATGGTCTTCTTGAGGCTTATGCTCATTATAGTGGAGCTGGTAGGAATTTTGTGCTACATTGGTCATCCCAAGACCAATGCTCCACCACATGACATGCCTCTTGGGAAGCTCTCATTGTGGTTTTGGCTTGGGACAAGGGACTTCCTTGCCTGCCTCCTCAAGAACTTTAGTGTCATGTTGTGGTTACACTTGTTCGCAAATGTATCTAGGGTTGTTGTAGAGAATGGCCTTCCACATCTACCCTTGGAAGTCATTTAGTTGGAATCTCCATAGGTTAGATGTATGTTATGTTTTAGTTTTTGTTTTAAGTTATGATCTTGGCTATTTGTTACTAAATGGCTATATGTTGTTGCATTTTAGGCCTTAGGAGACATTGGTGGCCTTAGCGATGAGGGTGGGAATGACCAACCCACCACTTCCTCCTCCGGATGCCACTTAGTAGCCTCCTTTAGTTTAGCTTGTTTTTGTTTTTTATGTTGATGGCTATGGTTAGCCAAAATTATGTTATAGATGGTTATTCTTTAGCATCATTATTACACATTATGATTATGGCTATGTATGTTATGAACATTTAATTTTAAATTTGAATTTTTGGTTTTATTTCTTGGCTATATGTATCTCTGTTGTAAATGATGAAAATGGCTATGTTGATGTCTTTGTTGTAACATTAAATCAATGTGATAATAGGTTAAAAAAAAGAAATATCATAATGAAAGGAACATTTGCTAGTTTTAGGCCATCATGGGCATGGGTTACATTGTGCGATTATGGCTACTTTGCTAGTTTAACATCTTAGCAAACAAAAATGCCAGTTTAAGGTCATAGCCGACTATAGTGCCAGTTTTAGGTCATAGTGGACCATAGTGCCAATTTTAGGTCTTAGCAGGCCATAGTGCCAGTTTTAGGCCTTAGTGGGACATAGTGCCAATTTTAGGCCTTAGCGAGCTAGTACTGCTAGCTTTAGGCCTTAGTGGGCCATGGTTATATAGTTTCACTTATGGCTACGTTGTTAGTTTGACATCTTAGTGGACAATAATGCCAATTTAAGGTCACAGTGGACCATAGTGCTAGTTTTAGGTCATAGTGGACCATAGTACTAGTTTTAGGCCTTAGTGCCAGTTTTAGGCCTTAGTGGGCCATGTCTAAAACATAAGTAAAAATAAAGAGACACTTTTTTAATGTTTAAA
The DNA here is from genome assembly GCA_015680685.1 of Gnetum montanum. Classification (NCBI taxonomy): domain Eukaryota; kingdom Viridiplantae; phylum Streptophyta; class Gnetopsida; order Gnetales; family Gnetaceae; genus Gnetum; species Gnetum montanum. The sequence continues at coordinate 145,723 of MNCI01009068.1, read as the reverse complement.
ACATAACTAAAAGAAAGAAAGGTTGTAGCAAATAGGTAACAATGCAAATAAATTTATGGCTTCATGCATAGGCTACATGCATAACAAAGATATAATAAGGTCATTTGGCTATAATAAATTGCAAAAGAAAAATAAGGTCATTTGGCTATCATGGAATCCAGTCATAGAGGCATGGGAAGCTTAAGGTGAACTTCACTTATCTAGATTCTTCCTAATCTTTGCAAAATTAGGAAATGAGTAAGGCCTATTTTGCACAAGGTTGTATTCGCCATCTCCTTCACTTATGATGTTAAAACGGAGTTCATCCCATAATGTATTGCATTGCTTCTCATTGTCATTGTTGGTTGTCTTGGGGTTTTACTCTTCATTGCTAGGAGCTTCTTCTTGAAGCTCCACTTTGGATCCCTATTCTATGCCCACGCTGTTGACAGCTAGGGGAGTTGCATTATCACCATGAATGATGATTTGACCTTCCTTGTAAGAAAGGTGAGGTAAGGAGATAGCTCGTAATTGAGCCAACTAAGGTCTTCCTAGGATTAGGTTGAATCTTGGTGTTTCTTTTACCACCAAGAAGTTTATGGTTGTAGGAAATTATTCTCTAGCTACAAACTCTAAGGGGATAGACCCCTTGATGGTAACTCTTGATTCATTGAAGGACTTAAGAGTTACAGTGGTCGTAAATTGTACTTAGTTAAGCCCAAGTGTTCAATGATGGTGCATGGGATGATGTTGGTTGCTGCTTCATCATTAACATGCACCTGATGTATTTTAAATTGTCCTATGCGTATGGTTATGAATAAAGGGGTTGTAGCCACCTTGCCATTCTAGGAATTAACCTTAATTTTGCTATTGCAAAATGTTAAGGGTGTTGATTTCTCCTCCCCTGGTGAGGGAGGAATCATTACTACATGGATAGCTTCCTCAGTAGCAGTGATATCTTCACTAACAGGTATGGAGGTCAACATTTTGACTAGCACCTCACAATGTGTGGTAGAAGTCATAATCAAGTCATATAAGCTTAAGCTGGTATTTTTCTACTTCAGGGATGGCCTAACATGATCCATTGCACTAATGAAGTTTCTATCATTGGTTGTGGGCTTGTCACCCCAGTTGTGCTTTACTTTCTCCATATGTTCCAAAAGTTAGACTTCAGTTTTAGGTTGTGAATCTTCTTTGTTATTTTGGTTGTGGGCTTTTGTGTCATCCTATGGCTTGTTGGTTTAAGGAGACGGGGTAGAGGAGGTCATAAGTATAGCCGAGATGGGAGTGGGCTTTGGTGGACCCACTTTCTTTCATGCTTCCATCTACTTGTCTTTCTTGTTGTCAAGTTTTTGCCTATACTTCCTCCTTTGGTTGGCTAAAATTTTCTGGTTGTCAGCCATTGGTTGTAAGGAAGAGGTAGTAGCATTGGCTACCACAAGTGTTCGTTGTGTGGTTGGTTGGGCTACAACTGTTCAGGTTGTATTGGGTTGGGGAACCTTAATGACAAAATTTTCCCTTGGAGGCATTCATGATGGTACTCTCATAATGAAAGGAGGTCTTGAGCTATGGGAAACTAAAGAAGCTCTTTCATTATAGAGGAGTACTTGGATCATGAATGGTTCTCTTACAAGTCTCTGATTATCATCAATGCTAAATGCTAAAATAACATAAGGGCTATCATTGGCATTCAATGGGTCTTTATAGACCTGCATTGACTAGTTTTGTGGTCAAATTAGATTAGAAGCATCTAAGACTAGTTCACCCCTATCTATCATCCTTTGTAGGTCATCCTTTAGTACTAAGCAGAAGTTTGTATCATGATCAGGTAGTTGATAATGATGGCAAAAGTGATCTACTTTTAAGTATCTAGGCAATAAGGAATCGTCTTTTGTTGCCCAAGAGGGATCTTTAGCTATTTCACATAGTCACTCGTGTTTCTTTCAAGCAACTTCAGTCATTTGTTTATGTTGCATGCGTCCACTTCTTAATAGTTGATCAAGCAACTCGGATGGTTTTAGTGGCAACTTAGTGTACTTAGACTTGTCCTTCCTTTTGAAGTTAGATCTATTTGTTATTGATGTATTGGTCCTAGAAGTTGATAGTTAGTTACTGCGGTCATTGGTGGGGGCCTTAGGTGAGTTGACCTTTAGCCCTTGATTCATGGTCTTGTTTTCTTTGGTTACTAATGAGTGGCGAGGTACCCCTACACTCAACCATATGAATACGAGTATTTCATGCACGATCTAGTCGAACTCTAAGGACTAAGTGCTTATGTGTCTTAATGGAACACTCAGGGTTAATCAATCGTTGTCTTCTCAAACTTACTTGTATTGTCACGGTTGTATCGTTAAGTAAGCTTGAGGTATATGATTTTTATAGCTCTTACCTTTTTTATGTCTTCTGCTAATAAAGGAGAGGGAGAGAGAACTAAGTGGCTAACTTATCTTAAGTATTCGCTAACTAGTTTCTAAATTTTTCTAACACTAGTATCTGTTATCACTTGTTGTACGCATCCTGAACCAGTGCAACGCTACTGGGATTACCAAACACTAATCATTACTAGGTTACCAAGTGCTACACGCATGCTCGAAGCGGTTGTACTAAGTGTACTTAACTAAGAGGGTTGAAGGTTGAGAGAGATATTAATTAACTAGGAAAGCATTAAACATTTAACAATAATTAATTACTAATTAGCTTACTTTGTATGCTGCAAGGTTTATCATAAAGTTCATCTTTATTGTTGTATACAAATGTGTGCTCAAGTACAAATTGCTCGAATAAAGATCTGTTCACTCTATGACTCCTATTGCGGGCACATAGAAATTATTCTAACTCTGGAATGACTAAACTGCAAGAATTTGGCTAAGGGTCTAAGTCTTACTACCCTGGAACAAAGGGCGCTGCCTCTTATTTATAGAAGATGAGGCAGGACGCAATATTGCAGCTCATCATACCCCCATGACTGAATGAAAACTTGTCCTTGAGTTCCTTACAAAATATTGGGAAGGTATGGGATTATTAACTTAAATGACAACTAATGATGAATGGGGTGACATGTGAATAGATCAACGTTATAATACATGGCAACCTTAGTGTTCATGACCACAAGAGTGAACACTATACACATTTGACATGCAGCCTTATTTGGTAGTTGAGAGAGAAGAGAGAGAGAGAGAGAAAAAAGAAGAAGACGTGTTGCTACCGACGCCAAGATTGTGCCTTCCATTGTTCATCCATGAGTGCGCCATCAATCTTGTTCCTTGCACAACTATTCCAGCACTAGTCCATCCTGAGTGTTTCCTCCAGGTCCAGTCCATTGTTGTATGATTGCCATCTGCACACACACCATAGTCACATATGAGCAAGGATAAGTAAATCACAATACAGTTGATACCTTGCTTTGGTGTAAGATCCATTAGTTGAGTTGTGATATGGCCGATACAAATTCTAGATATATAACACTGGTGACTACCCAAGGTGTAGGCGTTAGGAAAAATTGAAAAAATTGGACCAGGGCCCCCATGACTAAGAGCGATCCTCCGGTAGCGATATAATGGAAAAAGATAAGGAATAAGAAAGATGAAGAAAAAGAAACAATGGCAATACCGATAAAATAGATGTTAGAGGTGGGAATGAACAAAAAAAATGTTGATTGTGAAAATGTTTAAGGGAAAGAAGTTAACTGATGCACCAAATAGGAATGCCAGTGGGTCCTCCCCAAAGCAGGCTCATGCCCTTTATGCCCTGACAAACCCACATTCAAAGAGTCTATAGGCTTTGGAAATGTCGTTTGGGAGCAAGAGTTAAAGACTTAACCCCAAGAATTCACCAAAGAGAAAGCAATGCATCAACAAAAATATATACTACTGATACAACTAGCAATGGGGTGAAAGATGGAGAAAGAATGATGAGAAGAAGAGAATGGAATGGAGTCCCAAGAGCAAGGTGGTGTACAGTTCCTTGTGTATTTATGGTTAACGTGACTAAGTAGATTTCATTCCAAATCCAGCCTTAAACAATCCACATCTAGTAACTTCACATTAATACACTTGGCCAATCCATCCACTTGAAGTAACAAGAATGCTTCCACCAAAGAGTCACCACCATTCC
>MNCI01009068.1:131305-141572 GCA_015680685.1 Gnetum montanum | reverse complement strand
GTTTTATTATTAAAGAAGGGGATTGTATAGTTCCAAGCCAAGAGAGACCATAGAAATTTATGGATGCATGGATGACATGGATTCATTGCCTATTATATCAAAAGAACCATACCTTAGTATCAACATTATAACTCAAAGGTAAAAACCAAACATTAGCAATCAATAAAATACAGTTCATACCACCATTAGAAGCACTTATTAGATGATGAATCTAATGAAACAAACAAAGATAAAAACAAGAACAAAAACAAAAACAAGAACAAACAAAACAAAAATAAAAAAAATAAAACAAATTATCACACAAATAAATGAAAAAGTATAAACGATGTTGCAAGAAAAAAAAAGAAAAGTTAAAGAAATTTGTAAAATAAAAATGTGTAAAACAAAAACTGAAAAAGGAACTGAGGGCCTCGATTAGTTAGTAGAGGCGACCATCTCCCCCATGAATGAGTTGGAAGGGGGAGATATAAAATAGTGAGCAAGGTCGTCCCTTCTCAAAGGTATTATGTGCATTGACCATTCTAAATTCATGGAAAGGTTTGGTCTGTTGCACATTGACTAACAATCTCTTATTAAGGCTCTTTTCTGACTTTTTAAGGAATTTCCAACTTCCCCCAGTTGATGTTTTCTAGGTTAAGGTTTGGAAGGTAGCCATGGACTTGCTCTAGTGCATCTATACTTTCGATGTAAGTGCAAGTTATTCCCTCAGTTACTTCCATGCATGTTAGTGAGTTACTCTCTTGATCAGTTATCAGCCACTGGGTGTCTTCTTTTCCTGTGGTTGCTGCATACATGCACTTTTGTAGGTTAAGGTCTTGTGCACACCAGTTGCATGCGAGTAATGCTAAACTTTGCACAACCCATGATTTCTGCATGCAATCGCACCATGTATCACTGTATGTGATGCTGGAACATTCTTCTTCTCGATCTTTCCAAAAGTATTCTCTTTAGATATTTTTAGGGAAAGATCATGGATTCCTAGGTGTGCATCTATAGTACTTAGCCATGCCCTTCCCATTATTATTGGGAAGTCCCCTTTATTGTTATTCACTTGTATCACTAGGAAATTAGCTGGGTACGACCACCCACACAGAGTGGTAACAATATCCTCCACTAGTCCCGAGGGAATAGTGATGGACTAGTCGGCTAGCTCTAAGCGAATATTGCTCTTCCTTAATGGAGGCAAGTTCCATGCTTTGTACATATCTTGTGATATTAAGTTGACTCTAGAACCTGAGTCTAAAAGAGCTTTGCATGGCTCATTCCCAGTGATTTAGAGATAGATTAGAGGGATTCCAGGATCAGAGAATTTCTTAGGAAGGTGGCCAACCTTAATCTAATTAATAATGGCATGTGTTAACATAACCGTATGCGTTGAGCTTGGTGTTTGGTTTAAAGGGAGCTCTAAAGCCTTACTTGATGGGGAGGCGTTCAAAGGTTCAATCACTTGTGGTTGTGAGGACTTAGTTGGATTGTTGGTTCTGAAGAAAGGTCTTTTCTTCATATGGTTGTCAAAACCAGTAGCGGGTTGAGGATTCATAGCCCTCGTGGCATTGCGTTGTTGCGGTTGAGTAGGGAGTTCCTCTTGCATTGCTGGAATGGGTGGTAATGGAGTTATTGGTGTGAGAGTTGCGAATGGATTTGAAGGATGGTATGTTTGTGGGTTATCTTCCCTAGGAGAAGGAGTTCTATAATACTCACAAGCTTGGTAGTGATGTTGTGGTGTAACGTGACTAACAGAGTCACGTGGAGAGATTGGATGCTGCATGTAGTAGCCATATGGGTCTGGTTGCCAGTAGGGGTATTGTTGCCTTAGTGGTGGCATCCCCCATGATAGTGGGTATTGCCATTGTTGATGTTGCTCAATGGGTTGTGGTGGAGTTCCACTTGGATAATATGTTGAAGGCTGGTGGAACTTCCTGGTGTTACCTTGGGGATAAGGTAATCATTGGGGTGCTTGCCATTTACTAAGTCGTGGGTTGAGGGCATACACCCCAGACTCTTGTAGATGTGAGATCACTGGGCAACATCCCTTAGGATTGTCGTATTGGCATATCTTGCATCCACCATCACTGTCTGTGTCTGAATCCACAACCTCTTCTATGATGGCCATTTTCCCCTTACCCTTGTTACGTGCATTATCCACTTCTCTCTTTTTCTTTTTGTCATGGTCACTACCTCACTCCCTAGACTCATCTACAATTTTAAGAATAGTTTCAAACCTACTATCTAGGGAGTCCCACATTTGGTCTACCTTTGCCAATACTTCTGTTGTTAACTTTTCGAGCGGCAAAGTTTTTCTATTCACCATCTCTTTGAGTGGTGACTCTTCTTCCTCCTCACATAATCTCACTCCCCTTTTTCAGAGGGAAGGGTCTTAGTTGTATTCGTCTACACTTTCTCTCTTTCGTAGCTCACCTTCTTCTTTGGCTACTTGCTCTAGCAATCTATGAATTTGATGAGACCTAAGCTTTGATAATCTTCCTTGGGAATACGTCCCAAGGGTTCTTCTTGTTTCATGCCTAAGTCCATCCATGAGATGACGTAGTTGATCCTGCTGTGAATAACCATGGCCAGGGTAATGATGTAATAGTGCATAATAGCGGGCCATGGCAGCAACCAAGGGTTCATGATTTCCTTGCTTCCATCCTTGGATTTGCTTTCGTAGGTTAGACACTTAGGAGTATGTTTGGTACTTATCATTAAATAGTTCTAACATTGCACTCCACCTCCGGATGGATTCTAGTTCTAAGAACCGGTACCATCTTTCAGCTTCTTTTACTAGTGTTCTTGGGAACAACTTCAGTTTTTGCCATTTGTTTTCTATGTTTTGCAAGGCACATGCATTATGGAATGCTTGTAAATTATTTTGAGGATCAGCATTGTATCCCCCTTCAAATCGTGGGATGTTGTTCATGTCTAACCTCTTGATCCTACTATCCTTTTGGTGCCTTGTTGGAACTCTTACAGCCTTCGTTATATCTAGCATGCTTCTAGTTGCGAGTAGGGGTTCTTCATGATCATCTCATTCATAGCGTCTATGGTGTTTACGCGGTTCCCTACTCTCCCTTCTTCTATGCCTTGATTCCTTAGAGTGCCCTCATCCTCATTCTCGATTGTCTCGTCGATGTCTTTCACTTCATTTTCCCTTATCCTCACGATTGGTTTCCCTATGACTGCGTCTGGACATTCAAGGAGAGGGTGAAGGTGATGATGAAGGTGAAGAAGAAGGAGAACCATCGCCATGATAATGTTTTCTACCTTCACTTTAGTGGTCTCAGTCTCGATCATGATCATGATCAGAACGTTCGCTCTTATCGTGTGTTCGTGGTATTAGAACCAAAGTTATGAATAGTGGAGTGGAGGTTCTGATACACCACCTCTTGACAAACATTAGGAGGAGGAACATTGTTTTGTGGGGAACCTGTTGAAGTAGGTTCACCATCCTCAATTTCACTCAAGACGTGCAGAGCATTATGGGGTCATTTACCCTTCAAGGATGTATGGTATCTCTCCTGTTGTAAGTCCCTTTGACGTTGCGCTTCTATGGGATGATAGTCCCTTGTGTCATGATTGCATGCAGCGTATTCTACGTATAAAAGCGGCATGCCTATTCATGTGAGAGCACGAAGGAGCATGTTGGGGACTGATCGGTCTAGAGGTAACACTATGTTACCCTCCAAGTCTCTCCAACACAATTGTTCATCTTGGTGGAGAATAAAGGTGAAATCAGGTACATACTCATCGGGATGAGTATATACCACACGAAACTGTTGAGGAACTGGTGGATCTTGGTTATGTGTATTATGCTGCCGACTATCTCTTGTGTTAGTCCTAGGTAGTGAAGTGCTCTTATGCAAAGAAGAAGACATCTTGTCTTGTTCGGTGTGAATGAACCGTTATCTTGTCTTTCTTTGATTAACCCTAAGGGTTCGTTCTAGCATTCCAATGATATGAATGATTTCCTAAGTTCTATGCAGCGCACAAACAACTAAGTCCTTGGCAACGGCACCAATGATGAGTGGCAAGGTACCCTACACTCAACCATACAAATACAAGCGTTTCATGCATGATCCGGTCGAACTCCAAGGACTAAGTGCTTACATGCCTTAATGGAAAACTCAGGGTTAATCAATCGTTTTCTTCCCAAACTTACTTGTATTGTCACGGTTGTATGGTTAAGTAAGCTTGAGGTATATGATTTTTATAGCTTTTATCTTTTTTATGTCTACTGTTAATAAAGGAGAGGGAGAGAGAACTAAGTGGATAATTTATCTTAACTATTCACTAACTAGTTTCTAAATGTTTCTAACACTAGTATCCATTCCCACTTGCTGTACGCATCTTGAACTAGTGCAACGCTATTGGGATTACCAAACGCTAATTGTTACTGGGTTACCAAGTGCTACATGCATTCTCGAAGCAGTCATACTAAGTGTACTTAACTAGGAGGGTCGAAGGTTGAGAGAGATATTAATTAACTAGGAAAGCATTAAACATTCAATAATAATTAATTACTAACTAGCTTAATCTATATGCTGCAAGGTTTATCATAAAGTTCGTCTTTATTGTCATACACAAATGTGTGCTTAGGTACAAATTGCTCGAATAAAGATCTATTCACTCTATGACTCCTCCTGTGGGCACACAGAAATTATTCTAACTCTGAAATGACTAAATTGCAAGAATCTGGCTAAATGTCTAAGTCTTACTACCTTGGAACAAAGGGCACCGCCTCTTATTTATAGAAGATGAGGTAGGACGCAATATCACGGCTCATCAGTTACGGTTGATACGGTAGTGTTTCTTTGTTTACTCTTTTCTTTGTCTCTTTGAGCATGTTGGTTTGATATTATATATAGGCCAGATCATGGTTGGCCTTTGTAGCATCCTCTATGTTTTTAGTTTGTGAGAATGCTTGGCTAAGAGACCGTGGATCAAGGTAGTACAGTTTTGACTTGATGAAGTCATTAACTACTCCCTTGAATATAGCTAACAAGTGGGCTTCACTTGTGGCCTCTAGTATTTCATTCAGTAGTACATTCCACTGCTAAATGAATTTCTATACAGGTTCTAAGAGCCCTTACTTGACCTTCATGAGTTGGTCAATTGTTATGTCAGGCTCTAAGTTATATTTGAAGCAGTTAACAAACATGGCTACTAAGTATTCCAGAGAGGATATAGATCCTTTGGGTAATGCGTGATACCAATCAAGTGCTTTCCTAGACAAAGACATAGGGAAAATCCTCATGATGGTATGAGGCCATGGCTGTAAGAGCAAACATTTAGATCGAAAGGTGATAAGATGAGCATTAGGATCACCTTCTTTATTATATTTGCTAAATTATGGAATGGGGATACCAAGAGGAAGTGTCAAGGGTGGGACCATAGAACTTATGGGATCGTCTTGGTAGAAGTCCATAATCTTGACGATTTGTGTGGTAGAGGCTTTAAGCCTTTTCAATTCCTCTGTTAGGTCTTGGATCATTTGAAAGGCTTGATCTAAGCCTTGCGGTGGCCCCATAGTTTGTGAGGTTTGTACATAAGGTGGTGGTATCCATTGTGAGGCTTGTGGCCTTACTATGGATTGCATGATAGAAGGAAAAGGTTGCACTATGGTTGTGGCTTATGGGCCAAACAAAGGAAAAGATGTTTGTGTGGGTACTTGAGGAACAAATGGGATAAACGTAGTGTGTGACCCTTGTGTTGTGGGGGGATCTCATGATGGACCCCATGTGAGTAGTTATCAAATTTGCAGTGGTAAAACCCACCATTGATGGTTTTTTATTTTCTGGCTATGTTGCAAATGGCATTAATATGTTATAATTTGTTGTTTGTGGCATTGACTGAGTGTGATGTGTTGCTACAAGTAGTGTGGGGTTTGCTGTAGTAGGGTGTAGAGGAGTGGAAGATGTTGGCACCATGCCCATGAAGAAAACAAAAGCATTAGGGTAAGGTTTCGTGACCTTGGGAAAAGTTTGTTCAAATGGCCCTCCAAGGATGTTTTCAGGCTTAGATTCTACCCTAAATTCATCCTCTTCTTCTTGTTGTTCCCCAAAGGTAGGCTTGTCATCTTCCTCCTATGGGGTAATTAATAAACATCATTAAGGGGAATTTCTTCATATGGGGAAGGGATGTACTCTTTTCCACCCCTGTGTATGAGCTGAAACTTCCTTTTGGCCTTGGATTCAATTTGTGGAATTAACATGCCTGCCTATATTTTAGCATAAATGAAGCTATAACGATCTTCCTTTATAGTTGCAAAATCAAGACTCTCCCCTCTAACTTTCAACAATTGCCTACACTCAACGACTACAGGGTCTTTGGGATCATACATCCTCATGACTTGTTGGTTATGATCTTTGCTAGTGAAGGTGAAGGGAAATTTGGTGGATTTTCCAAAAGACATGGTTATATTGCTGATAATTGCTTAAGAATAGGCTATAAATGTTAAGATAGGAGTAAATTCTAGTGAATGGAATTTAAAAACTCTTAGAGAAAATGAAAATGGCAAAAAATGATATACTTACTATAATTAGTAAGCGAGGGATAAGCGGGGTTTACCCCTTTACCAGAAATAGAATATTGGTAACGTTGGCTTTAAACCTTCCCTAAGTTGGCTTCCCAAGTGCCTCTACATTGGGTATGATAGGGGGGGTGGGGGAAGTGGCATGAGATAATGGAGACATCACACCTTCCTATTTGAACATTGGAGAGAGGGAGGCAAGTTTGAAGATCAAAATGGAAACTTGGCAGTTTCCAAAGATGGTTTTGGTAGGTTTCCAACTTTTACCAAAAAGGAGGGAACAATGGGCTTGGTTGGTATGGAAACCAACGTTGGTTTAGTGACAAAGATTATGTCAACAAAAATTAAATGTTTACCAAGGCTTCCACGCTAGCTTTGCTCTAGGAATTCACAATAGATGTTGTGAAATTCTAGTATCCAAACCACCTATAGCTTCCATGCTAAGGTTTCTACCACAAGGAGGGAAGGGGAGAATGGTAGCATTGGATTCCTTGGGAGTTTTGGCTAGAAAATGTCTTTCAACTTATAACAAAAGCAGATTTAGTTATAAAATTGGTTTCAACCTTCATCAACGCTGGGTATGGTAGAGGGGGGAAAGAAGCAGGGTGAGATGATGGGAATCTCACACATCCTACCTTAATGTTGATAGGGGAAAAGGTTGAAAATGAAAGTGGAAAGTTAGTATTTTTCCACTAAAATTGGTTTCAGGTAGCTGCTAATTCTCTCAGCTTGGAAAAATGGAAGGGAAAAGTTAACTCATGGATGAGTTGAACCACCTACTTTTAGAAGCTAGAAAATAAACTTTTGGCAACAAAAACAATGGGGGAAAGAGATGCCAATGCTGGCTTTGGGGTTTAAAATTTACAAGTGTTGTGAAAAACCAAAACCCAACCACTTGCAACTTCCATGTTGTAGTTTTGGTCACAGGGGGAGAAAGACTAATGTTGATTTTCAAAGGTTTTGGCTACAAAAATTAAGGAAAAGTTTGCAGATGGCTATGAAAATGATAGATCTAGCTAAAAAATTTAGGTGAAGGCCCTCCTTCTAGTGTTAAGAAAAGTTGTTGTGATCGAAAACCTCAATTGTTAGAACAGGAAGAAAACCAAGGATTCCTCGTGCAAGCAGTTCCTCAACCCTGAATCCAAGGCCTTTGCAATAAAAATGGGATTTAGACCACCTTGGTCAGTTGAGCAGATCAACTAGGGACTTGGGAGATGCAAACATGGAAATATAAATAGATCTAGATAATGCACAAATAATAAATTTAATTCTATTAAACACAAAACTCAAAACTCAAAATTTTATTAAGAAAAGAATAAAGAATAAGTTAGAGAAATGTGTACAAAAAATGGTGCCTCGATAAGCAAAAAGTAGGTTCACTTGTGCAAGAGTTCAAAGCCTGTTGAAGCTGAGATGATCTGCTCCATGATCTGGGTGCTAAGCCACTCTTAATGTTATCGAACTTTCCTTTGTTGCTACAACCTTGGATTTGCCAGTNGGGGGGGGGGGGGGGGGAGCGTGGATTGGTGAGAAATGTGGAATGTTTGAATGCCAAGTTGCTCCATGCTAGGTTTGGAATCCTAGAAGTGCAATGTTAACACCAAAATTCACCAAATCTCAAGGCCTCATTGCTTCAACATTGGGCTTCAAGAGATTGAAAGTATGGGAATTTATAAGAGCTCTTGAGTGCTTGAAAATGCCCCAAGCATGGAGTTGTGTATATGCAAATTGTTGTAAAAAAATGTGTGGAACCAATTGCTCTAACTTTTGCTTAAAATTACTAAACCTTGTCAAAAAATCTGAAACCTATAAATGGTGTTGGAGTTTGGCTTTTATAGGAGTTTTGGCCCATGAATGGAGTTAGAAATTGGGTATGATTAGGCTACGAATTTGATGTGATTTTTTTGCAAATTGGTTGCCAAATTCAGGTGAAATGGGTGCCCAAATTTGAGGGGTTACTAAACATAGTAAGTGCTTCACCCCATGTCCATTTCATTTACTAGTAATAGTAACTAGGGCATCCTTTCCACATTGGAGATGAATCTTCCACATTGAGCTCTTCAAGTGGCTAGTCAATGTTAAAGTGCATAACTTGATGAATTTTGCTTTTTGTGGCTTCCATGTTGGGGGTTCTAATCCCCTGCATGTGTTTTCAATGTAGAAAGATGTCTACCCCCCATCAAATTACCTTTTTTGGCATTCCAAAAGGCATTTTTGACCCCCCAAGCCCAAATATAGACACTAGGTGACCTTTTTCACTTGGGGAATGAGGCTTTGACCACTTATGAGGCATTATTCAGCCCCAAAAGTATAAAGTATGTGAAATTGCCCATTATGGGTTACAACTTTCACATTTACAATGAAATTTTGCCTTAAGTTCCATGGGGTGAAAGCTACATGATGAAGATTGGTTATAATATGCAAAATTTTATGAGGTTTCAAATGTATATTTTATCCAAGCATCTCCAAAGGTGATGAGTAATGAATTTGTTGGCTGTGATATCGCTGCTATGATATCACAGCCGTGATATCACAATGGCCGCAATATCACATACGCGAGATCGCATCAGTCGCGATATCACATACGCGATATCGTAGCCTGCCTCAATTTCTATAAATAAGAGGCAGCTTTCCTTGTTCTAGCAGTTAGTTCTTAGTTCCTTACCCAAACTCTTGCAGTTTTTCCTTCTTAGAGTTAGAATTATTTCCCCGTGTATGCTCGCAGTGTGGTGATTGTAATTGTACGGCATCCTTATTCGAGTGTGATGTACTTGGACACACACATGATCAAAAATAAAGATCGAGATTACTTCATCATTGCAGCATTCACTTAGTTTAATTATTTAATTAATTTTTATTTACTACTTTCCTAGTTAATCTCTTCTCACCCTTAAACTCCTATTGAACGCGGAATGAGTATGACTTGATTACGAGCATTTAAGTGTGACTACTTGGTAACTCAGTAGTGTACCTTGGATCTGCACTTGGTAATCCCAATGGTAGTCGTGCATGAAGTCCAAGATGTGTATGGATAATCAAGGAACAGATGCTCATTGCACTTAGGCTAGTTTAGATTCTCTCTCACCCTTTCCTCCTAGCTTAGTTAATCTTATTTCCATTGCCTTTAGGAGTAGCATTAGGTTAGAAACCATATCATACACTTCACTTTGGACTAAACCATACGTGACAAAGCCAATACTAGTCCAGGTGGGAAGATATCAAACTGCGACCTAAGGCTAACTCTCTAGGTGCCACAACTTGTCCGTTTGCGGAGTTCAACCGAATTGTGCGTGTAACGCTCATATTCGTATGGTTGAGTGTAGGGGTACCTCACCACTCATCATTGGTGTCATTGTCGAGGATGGTGCTAGTTATCTAGATTAGTTATATCATACAAGGTTGTTGTATAGGAATTAATGATATATCTTTTAAGAAGAATTAATTACAAAAAGTCACATACGAATTCACACACAGCTTCACAACCATGCCTCTCCTACAAGACTATAATAATGCCACATCTGGTGAGGTAGTTCATTGGAGAACCAACGAATTAGATGACAATGAAGATTGGAGTGCTCAACCTTATGCAGGAGTCCCCTACGTTTATGAACACCCCAACGATACTCAAAGACTCTCGTCATCCAACTCTGACGCTTCTAGTGAGGATGAGACATCCCATAGAACAAGGAGGCCCGAAAGGCCTAGGACCTTCTCAATAACTAACAAGAACTTACTTGGGGT
>MNCI01009068.1:49959-121442 GCA_015680685.1 Gnetum montanum | reverse complement strand
GGGAGTGCCGCCTCTTATTTATAGAAATGGCGGCGGGATGTGATATCGTGTACGCGATATCGCAGGAGAAGACGCGATATCGCGTACGCGATATCGCGGCCTAGTGCAAATCGCGTCCCATCAGACATCTTTAAGGGTAATTAGTTGTAAAATTAAGAATAAAATGTGTCAAAAACTATTTCATCCCCTTAGCTATACTAGAAAATTAAATTTAAAAACCACCTAAGCAAAGAAGACTCAACACTATAATCTTTCGAGGACATGTTCTTCCAATAATTAACATCACACAGAAATAAAGTAAATCTATTAAGGCAAGCAGTAAGGTATAACCTAACTTTGGTAACAACCTTACTAACGATTGGCCCCGTGTGATTGCAGATGGCCCCAAAATGTAGACAACAAGAAGGTCCTACTCAAGGTGTGGTCAAATGACCTAGGAGAGGTGGAAGACAAGATCCTACTAGACAACATGCAAAACAGGAGGAACAATCGTTTAGCATTCATCAAGAAGACCCTCTTACTGTACAATCAAGGCAGGCGAAAGGAGGAGCTGTTGCAACATCTGAACATGGACGATATCTCACGCTGACCTAGGATTTTGTTCAGACCATCCATGAAAGGTCCATATTCACTGTAGTGATCATGGAATTAAACTTTGGACCTTTCACAAAATTTTCTCCGGAGGCCGTTAGGGATCACCTCGAAGGATCCCCATTATTGCCTATCCTCTTTAAAAGCAGTGCCTGGTACTTAGGGGAAAAGTACCAATTTTGGCACAACAATGAAGAAGGCATCACAGTTAACATTTGTGGTGTGACTATTGATTTCTCTATTTAAGCCATTTTGGAAATATTAAACCTTCCAAATACATGGCCAAAGATGGCTCAGAACTAACTAAACACTTGCAAAACCGAGCAACTTAATAAACTGTTGATAGAAAATAAAAGGGTGGCAAAAGAAAAAGAGAAGGCTGACTAGGATGCCTCTATGGCACAAGCACAAACTTACACGCGTGCCAAGGCACTCAAGGCCTTACAAGAGGAGAAACTCCAGGCCATACTTCAACACCATCAAATCCTAAGACCTGGAGCACAAAAAAAGGGAAAGACACATATGGAGGAGCCACCACCACTAGGAACTACATGAGTTCCACCAATTTTGTAATCATAGGATTTTATTTTGTGTTGTGTCTCAATTTTTTTCTGACTCCACACTGCGGCATGAATCCATTCTAGTCAGTCAATAATCCCATACCTATCCACTGTGTAATCAATGGAGCTTGTTCTCTCTGTAACTAGAGGACGAGTTTTCATTCAGTCGTGGGGGTATGATGAGTCATGAATTTGCTGGCTATGATATCGCTGCCGTGATATCATAGTGGCTGTGATATTGCTACGTGATATCACAACCGCGATATCACATCAGCCGCGATATCACATATGTGATATTGCAGCTTGCCTCAATTTCTATAAATAAGAGGCAGCTTTCCTTGTTCTAGCAGTTAGTTCTTAGTTCCTTACCCAAAATCTTGCAATTTTTCCTTCGTAGAGTTAGAATTATTTCCCCCTGTATGCTTGCAGTGTGGTGATTGTAATTGTACAACATCCATATTCGAGTGTGACGTACTTGGACATGCACATGACCAGAAATAAAGATCGAGATTACTTCATCATTGTAGCATTCACTTAGTTTAATTATTTAATTAATTGTTATTTACTACTTTCCTAGTTAATCTCTTTTCACCCTTAAACTCCTATTAAATGCAGAATGAGTACGACTTGCTTACGAGCATTTAAGTGTGACTACTTGGTAACCTAGTAGCATACATTGGATTTGCGCTTGGTACTCTTAGTGGTATTCATGCACGGAGTACAAGATGTGTACGGATAATCACGGCCCGGATGCTCATCGCACTTAGTCTAGTTTAGATTTTCTCTCACCCTTTCCTCCTAGCTTAGTTAATCTTATTTTCCTTTGCCTTCAGGAGTAGCATTAGGTTAGAAACAATATCATACGCCTCACTTTGAACTAAACCATACGTGACAAAGCCAATACTATTTCAGGTGGGAAGACAGCGAACTATGGCCTAAGGCTAATTATCTAGGTGCCACAACTAGTCCGTCTGTGGAGTTCGACTGGATCGTGTGTGTAACGCTCGTATTCATATGGTTGAGTGTAGGGGTACCTCGCCACTCATCAGAAGGCTAGGTCTTGGTCATTTTCACTACCAATAGGAACCATCAGGTCTTGGAATAACCTCACTACTATCATTAGATTAGCCTCGTGATTCCAAATTAGTCACTCATGTTTGGGTCTTGGTGATAGCCTCACTACTAACATTCTCAACAACCAAGGCACACGTATCATTGGAAGGATAGGTCTTGACTATGTCTCACCACAACTCCACTAGACTCAATTGCTTAGTTCCATGCTCTTGACTAAAGCCATAGCCTAACATGAACTTACGAATCAAAATCCAGGGCAGGAAATCTATCCAGCAACCCTTGTTCCTGTGGAGTGCGTCCCACTAAAAAACATTCTAGTAGATGAGAGCATAAAAAAAATTCATGGTTCCCACTAACAACTGAGCAAAATTGGTCACACAAATATTATTATTTTATTTTAAAAGTCCAAAAGATGTCAAAAATGATGAAAAATCCACAAAAGCTCAAATTCTTGAAAATTCTTACCACAAGCTAAATCATGTCAAGAGGTGATCAAATAATCATAAGATATATGAGAAGCAAGCTCCCAAAAATTTCCACAATTTCAAAGACACAAAATATGGAAGGAGGTTTAGACAAGACCTTAATAATAAAAATTCAACAGCATCTCAGCATAGAATTCAACATTGTAGAAGAAAATTGATGAGTAGAAAGAGGGAATAGGAAGGGATAACAACATAACACAAAATAGGATATCTACATAAGAAGGAAAAAATAAAATAATCTCCATCTTAGGATTTACAAGAAAATAGGACAATCATATGAAAAGAAAACTAAAAGAATATTTCTTACAAGATCTACAACAAAATAGGACAACTATGTATAAAGGAAAATAAATTAATCTTTCTTATGTGTGTTGGCAAAGCTCTCAGAATTTTCTTGGCATCTTTCTTTTCTACCTAATGCTCTCAAATTGTCTTAGCTATGCTTGATCATATCAGAAACACTTTTACAAATCACAATAAGATGTATCTAAGGCCATTGCTTATTTACAGGGAGAAAAACGAAAGAAACTGGACTCAAATCAAGTTCAAAATAAAGAAGAAAGATAAAAAACATCATTTTGGAAATGAAGAAGAAAGGACAAAAAACATCTTTATGAAAAAATGTGGTAATACACTAGTTTACAAAACGGCAATTGCAAAGCAAAGGATGAGAAAACAAAGGTGGAAAATCAACGGCTGGTGAGGGAGTGCGTAAAGACATGGGCTATGGGAAAAGTTACTTTTCTTAACATAACATATAACATGTTATATGTTATATGTTCAAAATATAACATATATGTTTTACTTTATATTTGCACACGAACGTGGGTAATGGTGGTTTTTGACCTTTCTTTCTTCTAAAAAAAACCTTGATTTTTACTTTTCAGTTAATTTTTTTTTTCAAAATCAATTTGATAAATTCATTCATAATTTTTCTCTATTCTTTAATGCCCTTGCACATAATCACTCATAACATGCATACCAAATTCTGTTTGAACCTATGGGATTCTCATAAAGTGCTCCACTAAATCATACACTAAAGTCTCATCTAAGTATAATTTTTTATGGTTGCCCAGTTTCAATGTCGAAGCTTTTACAGTATTTTAGCAAATTAGAAAATATGATATCTTGAGAACCATAACTCTAATTCTAGTGAACCAAGGGTCAAAATCTACATTTTTGAACATTCCACACACATTGGTAAAGTACAATTTTGAGTTGGACATCATCCTAAGGTACTTCCTTAACAAAGTTGATTTATGCAATATTAAATTATAATTAAAAATGAACTCCAAATCCTAGTTTAATGAAAAAAAGTAACAAGGAACATGATTTGGGTTGGGAGAGGGTTTAGAATTGCTTCATGAATAGAGTATTAGATAATCACATGTGCATCATAAAATATAAAAATGCATAATTGAATGTGCATAATAAAGATTGAATATAAATAACTAAATGTGCACAAAGAATAAAATATGCATGATCAAGTACTTGGAAAGGCATAATAATTGACATAAAAAAAACTTACTAGGGTAATTTGATCTCAACACTTAATCATAAAATATTCAAAAGATCTATGATTGGGCTCCAATAGTAGCAAAACAAAGGATACATAACTTTAACAAATTACTCTAGCAAGCAGATTGTATTCATTTATGTAGGAAACTAACAGGAACAAGAATAGTAATTACAGTAATTACAATAAGTTAATTTATTGAAATGCATCTGATAACATTAAATAATTAATTATATGCATTAAATTAAATAGTTAAATTTTTGCAAATTTCTAGGTTGTGACACTTAAGTTCTCTCAAATTGCTCAAGTTGCAACTACAACATCAAATGTACATACATGAAAGCAACAAAAACGAAAGCTTGGAGGTGGAGGTGCTTAAGAGCATACTCAACCTCTTAGAGAGATCATTCCTCACTTGACTCTCTCTTCTTCTCAACAAAATGCCCTCTTGGATCTCTAGGATTTGTATTGTATATTTCCTACCCAACCATGCATCTCCTTATATGGCCTTTAGAGGATGGCTAACTCAATCTTGGTTAAGGTAGGTGACCTAGATTAGGTTTTGGTTAGATTAGAGTTAGGTGAGAGTAGGTGACCCATGTGATCTCATGAATCTACCAATTTGAGAAAATGGATGTGCACATGAGATCTTAACCACATAGACTTTCAAGGTACATGATTTTATAACAATACATAAATAGGTACATTAATATCCTCTATTGACTTCAGAAGTTCTTTTTCTCTCAGCATCTTGATCTTTGATGAATCATCACTTGGTTGGGTTATGCGATAACAAGGCTCCGATAACAGGGCTTCGATAACAAGGTCTCGATAACAAGGCCTTGACGTTGGATACCCAATGTCGAGTAACAAGGCCTTAACGTCAGGTATCCTATGTCAAAGCCTCGACGTCGGGTATCTGACGTTGGAGCCTACATGCGACGTTAGGTATTTGACGTTGGGGGGTATATACTAGCTTATAAATATAGCACATGGGCTCCCGTTTTGGCATCAGTTTTTCATAGTCTTGTTAATAGAGTAGCCAAATTCTTGCAGTTTTATTTTGTAATCTTATAGAATAGTTGGTGAGTGGCCACAAAGTGGATCTGAGTCAGTTGTATGGAGTCTTATTCAAGTGGCAATGTAACTGGACATATTCCATGAATGGAAATAAGATCGAGACTAATTCTTATTTATTGCAGCACTTTGACTTAGATTAGATTTACTTTCCATGCAATTTACTTTTCATGTACCTAGTTAATATTTACATTTTAATGCATGTTAATTAATTAAGCACATAAGTATGATTGCTTCAAGCATGCGTATGAATCTTAGTAGTTCCAGCAATGCTGAACGTTTGATAACCTAGTAACATTATATGTGTTCAGGATGTGCACAAAAAGTGGGATCAAATACTTATGTTAGGGTAGTTAATTATTAATTAGCAATTAGATTCATTGAATTGATTATAAATTGAGTTTCAACCTACTGTTAATTGTAGAATAATAAAATATAAAATAATAAAAACCATATGCCTCACTTTGGACTAAACTATACGTGACAAAGCTACCACTAGTCCAAGTGGGAAGATAGTGAACTGTGATCAAGGCATAGAGATTTAGATGCCACAACTAGTCCCATCCATGAAATTTGATCGGAATGTGCGTGAACGCTTGTGATTCGTCTGGTTGGGCGTAGGGGTACCTCGTTGCTCATCATTAACACTATTGTCAAGGATGGTGCTAGTTATTTAGATTAGTTATATTATACATGATTGCTATAAATGTATTAATGATCTATCTCTTAGAAAACATTAATATTTTAAATCACACACATTATTAGACAAAACCATGTCTTCTTCAATAGGACCAAGATTGCATCACATGATGAAAGCACTCATAGGAGAAATGATAGGATCTACACTGAAGAAAATTAGAGTGAACAACCTTAAGTAGGGGTTTCCTATGCTCATTTAGATCCTTACTACACTCAAAGACTACATTCAACTGGTGTAGACAATTGTAGAGGAGATGGAGTAAGTCCTAGATCAAGGAGGGCTCCAAGGCCTAGGACCTCCTCTAAACATAGACAAGATAAATCAAGGGACCATGGGAAGAATTATAAAATCCATGACGATTCTCCCAGTTCCTCATATTCCTCTTCCTCTTCAAAATCTAGGTCTGTTGAAGATGAACGTAGGTATAGAGATACAGCTCCACTATGAGGTCAAGATAAAGATAAGAATTGGACCTAAGTACAAAATCGAAGACATCACAATGAGCATAGATAAGATCGTCACAATCAAACGAATGGAAATAAAAATTTTCATCACAACATGTTTGATGACGATGAACCCTTGTTGCCCACTAAGAGCCTGATGGTGATCATGGAGGCAGTTAAGATACCTCATAGGCATCGTAGGGACAGTCGCTTACCCAGGCTTGATATAAACAATATCCCTAAGTTCATGGGAGGCTATGATTTTGATCTACAACATAATCTACAAGCCTTCCATGATGCCTGTGCCTTATACAACATTGAAAGTGGGTGAAAAAAGCTTAAGCTCTTTCCTAAGACACTAATCGGCCAAGTTGAAAGTTGGTATATATTGTTGGAACCAAGTTCCATTCACCAGTGGTCCACAATGCTAAAACTTTTCAATGAAAAATATGAAACCTATGCAAGAGTGTCCAACCTAAGAAGAGAAATCTAAGAGTAGAAGTAAGAAAATCATGAACCCTTGGAAGTGGCCTTAGAAAGATACTATTCGCTACTACATAGATGCCCAGTCCATGGTTTCTCTGAGGAAAGACAACTTTTTCACATCATCAATGGGCTTCATAATGAAATAAGGGAGACCCTTGGGATATATGGTCTAGGTCAATTATACAAGCCCCAAACCCATCAGATCAAAGAGTTAATTAAGCATGTGGAAAAAGAAGAAGGAGAGCTATATGGACGAGAGAATGTAGAGGAAAATAATTGGGACCCAACTCTATAAAAGAAAAGCATCCATATCTATGATAAAGAAAAAGAGGTAGCTTGATGAGATGATTTTACAACGGACCTTACCAATACAAAATTCTATCGTTGAGATTAAAGAAAAGTTGGATAAGATGTTCGAATCAATGAATGAGAAAGGTAAAAATTGCAAAGAAATCATAGAGGAGAGAGTGGCACAAAACAAATCAAGTGAGCACACCAAAAGGAGGAAAAAGAACCAAGAAATAGCTAGGGACACTTTTTGGCAAGAAGGAAAAATAGCCGTAGAAGAAGAGGCTATAGACTCAACCATCAAAGAGGATGGTGGATGTGACATTTGCCTATATGACTATCCAAAGGGCCATTGTCCAGTCTTGTTGCATCTACATGAGTATTGGGTAGGGGCATTAAATCCAAAGTTTGTATAGAAGTACATGCCCAAGAGATTTGCTCTTCCATGTAGTAATTTTAGACAACCCCAAAACCAACCGTACTATCCTAGGGGGAACTTATTACCAACCTTAACACTGGCATCAACTGTAGTGGCAACAACCATAGTTGTGGGGGAGGCCACCACCAAACCAACCCTACTCTGACTACTAGCTAAACCCATACAAATATTATGTTCAATAATTTGTTTCCTCGACTAGTTCTACTTCCTCTACCACTCTTCCAAATATCAACATTCCACAACATCTTATATGAGGTCACCACCTCACACCTCTCATCCTTTGGCATATCCTCAATATTCTCATACTCACATGTCATCGCTAGCAACATAGGAAGGTTCGACACCATAATATCAACAAACAGATGTCACTTGTGTTGTGAATGTGCATAGACATGCTAATACCAATGGGCCTCAACTACAACGTAGGAAACGTCACTTTTGGAGAAAAGGCCATAAGTTGAAGCAAACCACGCATGGACCCACCACATCATCCAAGCCAACACAATGTCAATTTTGTGCAATGCCTTCCTTTTCACAACTAATGTCCTCTAACCTACACAAAAACCAACAACCATCACCACTCCAACATAAGACATAAATGATGAACCTATTGTTGTGGAAAGACAGTAGAGCCCATGCATCACTGCTAATAGTAAAGGGTGCAACTGTGGGCCAAAAATTCAAAATATTAACGCAAACCACACCAACACTAAGGAACAAGTATGTTAACAAAGACTACTTTATGTAGTAGCCACTAAACTAGAAGACATCCAATGGCTTGAAAATGAGATTTTAAGATTATTTCAAAGATGCATGGAGACAATGGATCTACTTATTAGTTCTAGACTTAAAAAATGGACCAAATAAAGGACTTAGATGCATATATCTTATAGAACTAATAAGTATATTTCACCTATTTTTTGTTTTACAATTTTTTATCATTTTCCTATTTCTTCCAAAATTTTCTGATTCTTCATATGTTTTCCATTTCTTAATATTTTTCTTTTCTTTATATTTTTCTCTTTTCTTGAGTCATTTTCTTTTTGCTTTATGAATGTATTTTTATGTCTTTATTAGTAAAATTGCCAAGTCATGATGTAGTAGTCAATGCTATGTGTTGGGTTTTTTTGTGCTATGCTATTAAGATGATTAGGTAAGTAATTGTGTAAAGTAGTGAGACCACCTCATCCAACCCTCCAATTCTTTAAATAAAAGGTCTTTTTCATGGAAACAACTTGGTTCTTATTTTATAAAATTAAAATTAATCAATGATCATTGTACCTTGAAGAAAGAGGGAATGGCCAAGTGGGAATGGCAAAGGGTGTGATCTTAAGGGGACTTGTTGTGGTTTTCTTCTTAACTTTCTTTATGTGGTTTATGACTCCTCTTGGAATGTATCATTACTTCTCCATTGACCAATAAAAAGGGAGCTCTATCTTTGCATGGTGTGGTTCCCATCCAAAAAAAAAACAAAAACAAAAACAAAAAACAAAAAAAATAATAATAATGGAAATTCAAAGCACACCCCTTAGACATAATAATGGGCTACAAGCATTGGTTATGGGGCTGGAAAGACATGTTACCCATGCCTGAAAGCACCCCTCTAACTAAGGCCTTTCCTTCCTTCTTCTCTTTTCTTCTCTTTTTAGAGTGATGATTGTTCTTTGAGGTGGTTGTGGACTTATGGTGGTTGGCAGGATGGAACACATCAATGCGAGGTCATTGTTCATGGTATGGACTTGGTTCGAACTTGGACGGATAGGTATGTTGATCATTTTAATCACACTTGTCAAAAGAACCTATTATGGACATGGTCAAGTACCTTACATCTTGATATCTGCAATCCCTTCTCATTCCATTATTCACTTCACTACTGCATGCGATTATGAGCTTTTTGGTTTTGTGTAGTATAGTGTAACATCCTAACCATGACAGTTGTGTATTGTTTGGAATAAAGGCATGATCTACATTTAACTTCTTAGGTGCCCATGGACATCTGCAGAAGTGGTTATGCAAGGGCATTATGACAAGAGCCTTCTTTGGGAAGGATCCACTTGCATAACTTTTGTTGATCATTTCTTTGAGCTAACCTTCACATCTTCCAAAACATCAATGGTGGTTTCTTCGAATTTATGCATGATTTTTGGACTACTTCTCATCTATTTTATTAATTTTTTCTACTTTTCTATTTCCTTATCCATTAATATTTCTTAGCCATCTTCTGAATTAGACCTTTGGTTTCAATTACTCAAAAACCTCTATGCTTCCAGTGTTATACTTATTAGTCATGCGGGCTAGGGATGCTTGCTTTAAAATTTTTGAAAATTTTCCAACAACCTATTTTTGAACATCATGGTAACTAATAATATTTGATCAAAATAATGTGAATAGCTTGATGATTTTACTTATCTCATAGCCTTGGGCATAGTATCCTGTAATCACCTTGTGCTTAAATGAAAACTAAGGGATCCAAAAAGGGTTAATTATTAAGAAAAAAAATCTTTACTAAACTAATGTTGATCCTTTGGTGACAATAGATGATGCTAAATGAAGCACCTAAGAAAGAAGGTCTTTTGCCAGGCACAAAAATAAAGCCAAGAGAGGGACAATGGAAGATATGACAATGGACACATCATAGCACATACAAGATAGCAGCTTAAGCTTCGCATGTTTGCTAGATCCATGGGGTGATGAGAAGAAATTTTAGTCTACCCTACAAGAATGTTCTGCATATTTAAAGAAGCATCAACATGACAATTAAGGTTAAAAGTCTATCATTGCTAGCGACAACAAGGAGAATCATCTTCAACAGATTCTTGAAGACCTTTGCAAATTTTGTAATCTTCAAAGTCTGTCTAGTCTTTTTCTCTCTTTGTTATTTTGTATACATCCACTCAAATAAAATTTTGTAATGCGGAACTTAGAGTTAGTTAGTAGTTAATGTCAATTAATAATTCCATACCTTCCCAATTTTGTAAAGAAAGCTTGGTCCTGTCTTGTTAACTTGAGGACGAGCTTTTATTCAGTTGTGGAGGTATGATGAAGCATCAATTGTTTGGGTTATTCAATAATAGGGCT
The DNA here is from genome assembly GCA_015680685.1 of Gnetum montanum. Lineage (NCBI taxonomy): Eukaryota > Viridiplantae > Streptophyta > Gnetopsida > Gnetales > Gnetaceae > Gnetum > Gnetum montanum. Next base: position 110,705 of record MNCI01009068.1, on the reverse strand, counting down.
TCAATAATAGGGCTTCAATAATGAGGCCCCAATAATAGGGCTCCAATAACAAGGCCTCAATAACAAGGCCTCGACATTGAGTATTTGATGTCGGAGCCTCAATGTCGGGTATTCGACATTGGAGCCTAGATGCAACGTTAGGTATCCGACATCGGGGGTATACATTGGCCTATAAATATAGCACTTGGGCTCCCATTTTGGCAATAGGTTTTCATAGTTTTTTCAATAAAGTAGTTGAATTCTTGTAGTTTTATTTCATAATCTTACAAAATAGTCAGTGAGTGCCCATAGAGTGGATCTGAGTCAATTGTATGGAGTCTTATTCGAGTGGCAATGTACCTGGACATATTCCATGAATGGCAATAAGATTGAGATTGATTCTTATTCATTATAGCACTTTGACTTAAATTAGATTTACTTTTCATGCAATTTAATTTTCATGTACTTAGTTAATATTTACATTTTAATGCATGTTAATTAATTAAGCACATAAGTACAATCGCTTCGAGCATGCGTATGAATCTTAGTAATCCCAGCAACGCTTAATGTTTGGTAACCCAACAACGTTATATGTGTTCAGGATGTGCATGGAAAGTGGGATCAGATACTTATGTTAGGGTAGTTAATTATTAATTAGTAGTTAGATTAGTTGAATTGATTATAAATTGAGTTTCAACCCATTGTTAATTCTAGAATAATAAAATATAAAATAATAAAAATCATATGCCTCACTCTAGACTAAACCATACGTGACAAAGCTACGACTAGTCCAAGTGGGAAGACAGTGAATTGCGATCAAGGCATAGCAATCTAGAGGCCACAACTAGTCCCATCCACGGAATTTGACTAGATCATGCATGAATGCTTGTGATTCGTATGGTTGGGTGTAGGGGTACCTCACCGCTCATTAATCTTTTTACTTGCATATTCAATCTCTTTGTTGTAGAGAGCATGAAACACATAAGCACCTTAGATAATTTTTGACACATTTGTCTTTTACTAAAATTCTTTTATCAACTGCATTTGACATGATCAATGTCCTTACATTTCTTATGTTTTATTTATTTTTAGTTTATAAATAGATTTTTCTTCTTTCTTTATTCCCAATTTATGATTCTAGTTATCTAAGGCCTTATGTTCGACTTTGTTAATTGTTACTTTTGCCTCCATTTTTGTCATTTTGTATGTCAACCTATTTTCTTGGTTTTTACTTTGCTGCCATTCCTTCAAGTATTTTTTTTTTGTTTTGGATAGTATCTCAAACTTCATCACTCCACTACCAAGTCTCATTTGAGATGTATTTTTTTTTGCCTTTTTTTTTCATTTAAAATGTTTTTTCTAGTTTTCTAAATGCAACTTTTCATTGGACCCTAATTAATTTTGTTGAGAAATTATTATTTCAAGTGCCTTTTTAAAGTAATTGTTCTTTAAATAGTGTCATGTTGTCCTCCTTCAAATTCTACCATTTTATGCATTTTGTCCTTTTTCTCATGCTATCTTTGAAGCTTAGTATAGCCAAGTCTCTACCCATTAGTCATTGTTAAGCTACAAGGTACTTTCTAGGTATAACTTTACAATCTTTGCACATGGCCAAATCTCTTTAGTGTAACAAGAAATAATCAATTTGTGTTTTATACATACCACTTCTATATGTAATTAAATGTTCTGGCATTGTCTAGAAATAGGTATTTACCATTACAAAGTCATAGAGACTTTCAAATTATAGTAGTGAATCTCCCATATCATTGTGCTTTTCAAATCCATGTGCCTCATGAATCTTCTTATATCATCTTTTAATAGATCCAAAAAATCTTGTTAATAATAGGTATAATTTTCCTAAAACTATTTGTTATAACAATCAAGGATTACCTTATTCATTATAACAATTAGCGATTAGCCTAGTGGTAAGACCCTTGATTTGAAATTAACAAGTCATGGGTTTAACTTTAGTCGCCAATGTTTAGTTAATTGGACTACATACCTTAAGGTGTACCTATATTACAATATTTTTGGGGTTCCAACATCACTCACACATCCACCATTCCTTCCCTTGCACCCCTTCCCTCCCACCAACCTAAAAAAAAAACTATTCATTATATCTTTTAAAAACAACTCTTTTTTTAAGCTAACCTTTACCTACTACATATTAACTAGTTGTTAATTGTAATGATTTTTTGAGGGAAAGTCTAGGGGTAAACCCCCAAATCAACAATTACAACATCAATAACATCATGGAAGGTAGAAGATCCTCTAGTAAAATAGATGAACATCAAGACCATGACAACTAGCAACCAAACCATTAGAAGGATCATGCATCAGCTTTGGTTAGAGAGAATCCTAACCTTGTTTCCAACCAATTAAAAAGCCCCAACAATTTATATAGGACATTAAAACCAAAGGCCAAAACATATTCATGGGCATCATCATAAGGTTCATTTAAAATAGAGGGTATACATATCTAGAAAAGCATAAGAACACACATTTTATAGGTGTCACATTAGCTCATCTTGTGATGAGTAACAAGTGTTGAATGTTATCATTGTGCAATCATGAATGTTTTTCCACAAGTGAAAGTTACCAAATGCTTCCGCGACACATTTATATGTAGAGTTTAGGCACTTTGCATGAAAAGTGTGGGCATTCCGCTTGAGCCAAATCTCCTAGGCCACCTTCACCCATATTGAAATCTCATGTAAGTGACATTGAATGATAGGCCCTTCTATAATCATTATCCAACACTGATCCTACAAGATCCTAGTCCACATGTGCACAAATTGACCAATAGCCTTTATAAATAGACATTCATTGAAAAGGTGTGTTGCAGTTTGAATCTCCTTGTAACAAAGGATATATTGGGAGGCTATGATGAAACCCTATCACTTGAGTTTTTACTAAGTGAGCACTACATGAGAACCTAACAACAAAGTAAAAAACCTTATCTTTGATCAATAATGCAACCTCCAAATAAGGTCCCATCCCCTCACTTTGGTAAAGGATTATTTATAATAAAGACATGAGATCCATTGTTTATGATTTGACAAAGCAAAATGTAACGTATCTTCATGGGCTTGATTTGGGGGCTATGTCTTTAAAGAATGTCAAGCATTTTGGTGAGTTAGCCATGTCCATTATCATCCTAAAAAATTGAGAGAATTCTTCAATTTCCTCTATTGAACCAATCCTTTACATGCATCCTTGGACCTTAGCACAATAAGGCAACTACTTTAGAAAAAAAATTTCAATCAATTTGTGATAAGCTTATCCTACTAGAAGACTTTCACTAGAATGTCTGCTTTCCCAAATTTCTAGTGCCCAAGCAACTAGTGAAAAGTCCATCCTATCCTAATAGTTTGTAAGATCTTTGAGGATCTAGCTAGGCAAGATCATAGATTAGAATAGCATATACGAAGACAACTAACCTAGGGCTTGTTCACCTAAGATCAAACCTCCTAAGCCAGTTTAGTAGCTAAAATGCAAGCCTACCTCCTAAAGTCCTAAAGCCCACAACCACTTGTATGAAATGGGATAGCCACCTTAACCTAAGCAATCAAATGAAATCAACGATGCTCCTTCTCATTGGACCAAACGAAATTCCTTACAATGTAATTAACTTGCAAAACAAATTGGGCTAGGGGACTGAAAACCAATGCACTATAAATAGGAATGCTTGAGAGAACGGATTTAGCTAGAGTTAGATTACTTGTAGAAGATGAAAAAATATCTTTCCAAGAGGCCAACTTCTTTGGCATCTTTCCCAACATTCCCTTTCAGTTGTTAGTTGATTTCCATTCATAGAATAGAGGTTTCCATACATAGGTAGTTGGAAATGAGCTAGTGATACACAAAAAAATATGTCTAATATGCTTAAACCTTTCTGTGGCATCCTACATGGAAAAGCTTTATCTTCTTCCAATTGACTTCAAGCCTTGTTGACTAACAAAATTCATCTAATGCCTACACTACCTTTCTGGCCTTAGGGACATATGGCCAAAAAAAAATTATCATATCATTTGCATACTAGAGAGTATGAAGATTTCATGGAAATGGGGATGTAACATTCAACTTTTTGATCCATTTGTAGAGGTTATTGACAATAATATCAAAGAGATATGACAATAAAGGGTTACCTTGTTAAAAGCCCCATCCCAAGTAAAATTGCTAAGATATTTGTCCATTCAGGAAAACTTGAAATCTAACCATAGCAAGCATGAACCTAGTCATTTCACTAAATCCTTTACAAAACCCCAACTCTTGCAAGGTGAAAAGTAAGAAATTTTAGTCCACCTTATCATATGCCTTTGATAAAGAAAATCTCTTATTTTTGAATGTAAGCTTAATGCAAAGCCTCATTTGTTGCAATGACACTATCAATAATGTTTTGCCTAAAGATACATCTTAATTGATCCACCTCAATGATATTGGGCAAGGTAGGCTTTAGGTTATTTACCAAAAACTTTTAAAAAAATTTATAAAAACTGTTGCAAAGACTGATAGGCCTACAATCCCTTAGGGATTACACCTCCTCCTTCTTAGGTAGTAAGAAAATGAAGGTATTATTCCAAGCTTTGGGAAAAGTATCATACTTGAATCCTGCTTGAAAAAAACCTTCAAAACAACTTCCAATAATATCCTAATATGCTTTGATGCATTCAAAGTTCTAGTCGTTTGGCCTTCGCATCTTATGATTTGGTTCCTCAACCACCACTAAACACATATCCTCTCTAGAGAGTCTTCCTTGCAATAAATCATTATTAATAGGGGAAACTAAGTTGGGGATCATACCTTCTAGGAGATGAGGATTAACCCTCTCATTCCAATCATATAGGTTATGAAAATAGGCAAGCACAACCTAGAGATCCTCTTGGGCATTTATGGAGAATTTGATCAAGGACCTCTTTTGATTTCTCCTATTTGCGATCATATGAAAGTGGGTGGAAATTTGATCTTTTTCCTTTAGCCACCTCTCCTTGGAGTATTATTTCCAATAGACCTTCTCCTCATGAGCCACAATTCTCACTTGTTTCTTTGCTACTAGTAGATTTTGCATAATGGAATCCCACACTGGTAATGAATCTGCCTATCCTTGGATCTTGCCCATGTTATCCAAAGTTGTTTGAGTCACTGGGAGTCATGTTTGCCTTCACTATTGAGAGAAATATCATTGAAACATTGCAAGATTCTTTGACACTCCACGAGACCTAGGACCAACCACTTTCATGTCACAAATTTGCATAAGCTTAGTCTAAAAGAATTCTTTAGAAGTCTACATACTCAAATTTATAAGTGATGGATGAGAAGTCCTATTTCCCCATGCACAAAGGATGGGTTTGTAATCTAAAAAAACCCATGGTAGGACCTTGCCAATTAGATGGTGAGCAATCCAACATGACCTAGGGAGAAAGAACCGTTCAAGATAAGAAGCTATCCATTTGTTCTTAGGTGCTAGTCATTTTGAGGTAAAATAACAAAGGGGAACCTTGAGCTTTATCAAATTTCCAATATGCTTTAGGTCATTGAAGAAAAGACTCTCCATGTTTTGAGTCGATGAACTCAACCTTTCCTCTTGTTGTCTTATGAAATTTCAATCTTCACCAATAACCTAATCCTTCTCAGCTCCAAGCTCCACTACCCTTCTTTTGAACTCTTGTTGCTAGGAGTTAATAACAAGACCATAGACATTTAAAATATTTAATCCTTCCCTTATAATACCAACCATATTAGGAGAAAAATTTTTACCCCAAAAATTTAGACTATTTCACCAAAGATAGACCAACTCTCTACTAAAATCTTGAGTTGGAACCTTAGACCCTGTCCAACTGAGTCAATAATCCCATGGAAAAACTTCTAGTTTTGTCTCCTAAAGAAGAGCAACATCCACAATAGTTACTTGTAACGTTATTTTCAGAAATCAAGTTCTATGGTCCATAGAGACTAGTACAATTTCAACATATTATAATCATATTATTAGAAGCATCTAGGTGATGCTATCCACTAACATATCTTGTTCCATTGATGAATTTAGTACTAGCATTGGAGTTGCCTCATATTCTTTGCAAGGATTATCCATGAACAAGAAATGTAGCATTCATTGGCCTCCATCAGCAAAACCACGAATAACTTTCTTTCTTTGATCTTCCATACTTGATGCCAACTTGGTCCTTTCCCTTGTGAATCAACCAAGAGTAAGAGTTTTTGGGCATTACTTTCGGAGTGGGCCTAAAAGGTGAATGAACTTTGGTGTTGTTGCTATGATTTAAGACCTCTTATTGTAATGGTAGTTAATTGTTAAGAAATTAATTGCAATTGATGATAAACCTAATATGATTTAAAACTTATTGCAAAGTGATGAGTGGGGAGGTACCCCTACACTCAACCATATGAATACAAGTGTTTCACGCACGATTTGGTCGAACTGCACAGATAGGCTAGTTGTGGTATCTAAATAGTTACTCGTTGATCGCAATTCGCTGTCTTCCCACCTAGACTAGTATTTGCTTTGTCATGTATGGTTTAGTCCAGAGTGAGGTGTATGATGTGTTCCTACACTAATGCTACTCCTGAAGGCAATGGAAAATAATCTTAGCTAAGCTAGGAGGGAGAAGGAAGAGAGAGAGCTATGTTAAGAGGAGATAGGGAGAGAGAATCTAAGCTAGCCTAAGTGAGATGAGCATCCATTCCTTAATCATCTGTACACATCTTAGGCCTTGTGCATGACTACCATTGGGATTACCAAGCGCATGGCCCGAGTACGCTCCTGGGATACCAAGTAGTCACACGTAGATGCTCGTGATTAAGTCATACTCATTCCACGTTTAATAACAATTAAAATTAAGTAATTAAACTAATTGAATGCTGCAATGATGAAGTAATCTTGATCTTTATTTCTGGTCATGTGCATGTCCAAGTACGACACACTCGAATAAAGGATGCCATACAATTACAATCATCACACTGCGGGCATGCATTGGACGAAAGGGTTGAGAAAAACTAAGAAATGAACTAACTTCTAAAACTAACTAAAAAACTAACTATTTTCAAACTCAAAGACTGACTCCTCTCATGCGCCTACATGTGTATTTATAGGCTCACACAGGAGTCACGATATCGTGTATCTGATATCGTTATTTGGGCTACGATATCGCATACCCGATATTGTGGATTTGATATCGGGGGTCTAATATCGCAGCATGATGAATCACGATTCATCATACCCCCACAACTGAATGAAAACTCATCCTCGAGTCAAAATGAGAACAAGTCCCATTGATTACATAGTGGATAGGTATGGGATTATTGACTGATAGGGAACTTATTCATGCCATAGTGAAGAACTTAATAGTAAAAAATTGGGACACAACACAAGAAATGAAAAATCACAAAATTACAAAATTTTGTGGAACTCATGTGGTTCTAGGTGGTGGTGGCTCCTCCATGGGTTGCTTCCCTTTGTCTTGTGCTCTAATTTTTAGAATTTGATGATGTTGAAGTAGTGCTTGGAGCTTTTCCTCTTTCGTTAGGGGATCCTCTGCCATCCATGCTGATGCTCCAATGTTTGATGGAGTTAGCATCTCCCATGGACACGGTAGTAGCAGGAACATCTTATTTGCTTTGACGTACCAGGCCGCAAATAACTGTCGTTCCTCCTTGTAAGCTTTAGCTTTGTCTTTGTACTCTTGAAAATCTATGAGCTATCGAGCCAAGTCCACTATGACATCTTTTTGTCCTTGGTAGCTTGTTTTAACCACCTCAAGTTCAGAATTTGCAAATCTAGCATCTGCAACGTTTTCTTGTGCTCTGCAAATTCTGCTTCATATTTGGCATAANGTTTTCTTGTGCTCTGCAAATTCTGCTTCATATTTGGCATAGGTGGTTGCTATCTGTCCCTCAAGCTCTATCCTCGAGTGCCCTACTGTCAACATGGCTAGATTGGCATACCGTAGGTTTTTCAATTCCATGTACTCTATAAGATCTTGAATCTACAAGTGCTAGCTGTTAAGTTCTACTGAGTGGGAAAATGCATATGTATCCAATATGGCCCACCAATCAATGTGTTGAGCATTGAAAGCATTGATGTAGGCTTTGTCCATATGGATTTCCTTCTCAATGATTTGCTTATACATCCCCACCTAGTCTCAGAAATGCTCCTTTAACATTTCGTGCCACTTGGCCTCGTTTTGCCACATGCTTATTTCGATGGCCATCTTCTAACGGATTGTGCATACCTTCTCCATTGAGAGGGTTTGATTTTCTCTGGCCAAACGGTTCATATCTTGATTGAACCCGATCAATTGTTCTCGTACTTGTTGAAAGTTTTCTTTGAGAACATTCTCCTATTTCTCCATCTCGATCAATCGAAGATCATCAACAACAAGCTGTTTATTCTCCTCTTGTAAGGCTTTGAATGCCTTAGCATGCGTGTAGGTTTGCACTTGTGCCTTGGAGGCATCCTAATTAGCCTTCACTTTGTCCTCCACCACTCTATTATTTTCCACCAATAATTTGTTGAGCTACTTAGTCCTGAAGATGTCTAGTTGGTCTGTGGGAATGAATTGAGAGGGGTCCTNCTGAAGATGTCTAGTTGGTCTGTGGGAATGAATTGAGAGGGGTCCTGCTGTGTAGCTTGTAGGGTTACGAGCCTCTCTTGGAGTTTTGCTAACTCTGCTTCTATGTGCTCGGCCCTAATCTCTGCCATTACTAGCTTTCCCTTGGTAGAGATGAGGTCTAATTATGCTGTCATGACATCTTGTGAGATGTTGAACAAGGACATCATCACTTGTCCTGTTTGTAGCAACTGATCAAGCACATTCTCATGCTCCGTAGGAGTCATTGAGGGATTAGCCAATGTTTGAGCATAACGTGCTCCAGTGAAGTCTGCTGATGGCACAATAGGAATGTTGAAGGATTCTTTGATGTGGTTTGCAACCACTTTTATGACTCCTGCTGCATCCTAGTGTTGCATGAACACCACTGTGGCCCCTTCACCAGTCTCGAGTTGCACCTGAAAGGATGCAGCATTCCTTGAAATCTGTTGTGACCAATAAGTCTCCCCTCCTCCTATCTGAATGGAAACCTCACCCCATGCGCGATCTATAGAGACAGTGGGATGTAGGGTATCATCGATCACACGGAAGATATTAGCATCATCACGACTCCCCCAACTGATTGTCTCAGTGATGGCCCTAAGATGGCTCATCGATGGTCAATAATCCTACGGTGACGATGGTTGGTCTAGCTAGCTTATGTTGGGCCCTGCTTCTTGTTGTCGATTGGGCCTTGAGCTTGGGAGTTGGCTAGGCCCTGTAGTTTAAGTTGCAGTGGGCCCCACCATTTGTTCTTATTCTTGCTCTTGCTCTAGCTCTAGTGTCTCACCAGCATTTTTTCTTGGAGTTGGTGGCTTCAACAGTTCAGCAAATGAAGCATTTTAGGCTCTTCTGGGGACATCATTAGTGTACCCCAGAATTCCAGCATGCTTCCACAGCTTCCTTATGAGACAAGGGAAGGGCAACGTGAACTTCCATGTCTTGCATTCTTCGAACTGCCTTAAGATCTCCATGATATATAGATGGGGCAGGTTAGCATTAACATTTCCCATCAATATTGTGCTTCCTCTTGCCACATATGTTGAAATCTTATTTAATCCTTTTGTGGGGAAGATGTGATAAGTATCAATCTTGAAGTAGATTCTTTCTTCCAACGTCAATTCTCCATATATCTTATCTTCCTTATCGTACACCCTATCCAACCAAACCTTTCGTGCATTAGCATTGGAGTGAGTGGATAGGTGAGTAACTTTTGGCCCCGTATTCGAAAGGTTTAACATTTCTGAAATGGCCTTGGTAGAAAAATCAATAGACACACCACCAATGTCAACCATGGTGCCTTCTTCTTTATTGTGCCAAAATTGGTACATTTCTCCCAAGTACCAAGCACTGCTTTCGGAGAGGATAGGCCATAATGGGAACCCTTTGTGTTGGTCCCTAACGGCCTTAGGAGTGAATTTCGTGAAGGGTCCGAAGTTCAATTCCACGATCACTACAGTTGATATGGACCTTTCACGGATGGCTTAAACACACTCCAGGGGCAACGTGAGGTGTTGTCCCTATTCAGACACAGCAACAGCTCCACCTTCTACTTGTTCCGATTGTACAACAATAGGAGTCTCTTGATGGATACTGAAGGATTGGGCCTCTTGCTTTGTATGTTGTTCAGTAGGTGCCTGTCCTCTACCTCTCCTGGGTCGCTTAGACGCACCTTGAGAGGGACCTTCTTATTGTCCACACCTTGGGGCCATCTGCAATCACATGGGGCCAATCATTAGTAAGGTTGCTTACCAAAGTTAAGTTATACCTTACTTTCTACCTTAATGAATTCGTTCTTATTCTATGTGATTTTAAAGTTAGGAATTTTTCTGGAAATGTCCCCAAAAGGTTTTAATATTTGGTCCACTTTGCTTAGGTGGCTTCAAAATTTAATTTCCTAGTATAAATAAGGAGATGAAATTATTTTTGGCACATGTTTATTATTTTTATAACTAATTACCCTTGATAGTGTCCTTTGGGTGATGACGAATTTCAAAAAATTTATATGTAATTCAGCGTGTACCCCTCCCCCACAACTAAGCTGAACACTCTGGGTTCAAGCAGGTTTAGATAGAATGAAACTTGGAGCGCTAGCGAGCGAGTTATGATTATTGGAACAAGAGATGCGCGCAATCACAAGTCGTAGAAGAAAATTTGAAAAACTCTCCCATGTGAATAGTTGTAAATGATGTTGACATTCGCAGGGGGGTCCATATATATAGATTTTAAGGACACGATATTGCATACCTACTAGCGGGGACTCAATATTGTAGTCAACTTGATATCGGGGACCTGATATCAGGTCCTATCAGAAATAGGGTACTTGGAAAAATCTATAAATTTTTGAAACTCCAAGGTATAAACTGAGGACTTTTAGGTCAATGTAAAGGGTCCAGGGTAATATAAACTAGTCATGAAGGCACAAAAAATATAATGGTGTAAAAGCTGACAATGAAAGTTATGAAGAGTATGAGGAAAAAGGACACGTGTTAGCTCATAGGAACATTTGAACCGGAAGGATGATAAAGGAAAGAAGAATGTTGGTAATACTTGGAGGGTATTAGATGATGTGCGGGATATGTGTTACGAGTGCAAATTACAAGGGTTACACAAGTGGGTCCTCCCCAAAGTAGATTCCAACCTATAGTGCCCTTGCATAACCACACCTTAAAATGTCTGTAGGCACTAGAAGGGTTAAATGTAATCCACACCGATCTCACAAAACACACACATGTAGATATCACCGTGATGAGATATGAATCCCATGCTACCTAAGCCACAAGTCACAATTACACAAACAGCGAGGTGAGGTGAATCGCAGAAGGGTTTGCAGAGAGCAGGACACGAGGTAACTGGCCCAAGGCAAAATGAATCCTTAGTGTAAGGCATGATTAATGTGTCATTAACCCGTCACTTTAAAATCAGGACCAAGTCCATCCCTTTGATCAATGACATTGCATTACTTCATCCAATGATGGACCACCATAAGAGCACCATGACAGCAAGGTGTACGATCACTTGGCGTTTTGTTCAAGGGAGGAGTGATTTTGCTTTGTGGCACTCATCGTGTTTTTTTTTTGATGAATTGCTTAATCCAGAGAATCTGCCTACCTTTGGGCATGGGTGCATGTCTTTCCAATGGGACCCCCTAGATTAGCATTATTATTTTTTTCTAGTTGAGTGCCTTTTAATTACTCTTACTCCCATTTTTCATTAGATCTACAAGGATCTTAGTACAAGCAAGCTACATTATAACTCCTACAGATGTTTCCAAAGAGAGTCCACAAGTCCCCTTGATGTCACACCCTAACCATTCCCTCTTGGTCCATCCTTCTTCATTCTGGGTACAATAACACAAAATTACTTTAAGTTTTAATGATTAGGAATATTATTGTACCTAGGGTAGAACCTCTTATTAATAGAATGGGTCGGTGGATGTTGTGGGCTCTCTATCCAAATAATTAGTTACCTAAGACTTGATAGCATAAAACAACACCTTGACCAATAATCACATGAGTTTTTTATTCTTAGATGAGATTACTTATAAAAAGGTAAAAAGAAAAAAAGGCAAAAAGATCAAACAATAAGTTGAAAAGTGAAAAACTAAAAAAAAAAATTTTCAAAATTAAAAAAAATGAAAAATATTTATTAATCTTGCTTGTTATTAGAATGGGGGGTATCCCCCATAACTAAACAATTGAGTATGGCAAGGATTAATAAATGAAAAGTTGGGATCCTTGCATGTTGGACGTATTGGGATCTGATCATATTCGAACCACTGGGTGTCTTTTGATGTGGTGGTTGGAACGTACCCTGAGTGGGGTTCACACACTTGATTATAGTAAGCATAGTGGGGCAATTTATATGATGTATTCAATTGATGAGTGGTTGACCCACTATGGCACCCGTGATCGTAAAATGGTATGCAAGGATCAACATGTCTCCCCATGTGGCTATATTCATTGGGCCGCCTAGTTGTTGGAATATTGAGTAGTGGCCCTGATAAGGTAACATGAGGCGTTGGGTTCGAAGAGGAAGATGCACCACAGTGTTGAACTTGTTCTGAGTTGGAGAATGCAGTGGGCTTAGAATTATGCTATCCCTTCTTTCGACCATGCCAAAAGAAGGGGCGTCTTCAATGTTGAGGAGAGTTCCCATTGCTGTTGTTAGCAGAAGCACAAGTAATATTCGTGGGTTGCTGCTATGGTGTAAACCCTTCTAGTATAGTTAGTGGCGATGTAGAAGGAGGTGAAGGATGAGAATGCTGAAATTGAGGAGAAGTATAATGTACATGAGGTGGTGGTCCTGTTGGAGAGGATATGGGTTGATAATATTGAGGAGAATAATAATAATGTGGTGAGATAGAGGATGTTGACCCAGTTGGGGAAACAGGATGTTGAACTTGATAAGCACTTAGGTTTGGATGGTATGAAGGGTGTACCTAGTTTGAGGGTGGCCTCCCCCATGACTAGGATTGTTGCCACTATGATCGAACACAGTATTTCTATACAAACTCTAGATGTAACACTCTTCCCCAATGCTCCTGTAAATGTGACAAGATTGGACATTGTCCCTTGGGGTGATCATACAGGAAAATGTTGCATTAATACGTATCATTGGTAATTGAGCTCTTATTTTTTTTCAACCCTTCTTTTCGATTGTCTAAGGATATTTTGTCCTACTTCTTGGTTCGTCATGACTCTACCTCCAATATTGTTGGCATATTCTTCGCATTTTTTATGCATCCATTCCATCATCTTATTGATCTTTGCCTCAAGTTCATCCAATGGTTGTAGTGTTGGCAAAGATGGTTCCACCTCCTTGAGATGAGTTGATTTCTCCTCTTTATTATCATGGGCCCTTGTTGATTTAAGGTTTTGGGCCTGTTGAGATTTTTCAATATTCTCCCATTTAGCCATTTCTCCTTCTGCTTTTGCTACTTGCTTGATAAGCTCTTGGAACTGATGGGTTCGTAGCTCATATAGTTGACCTCGAGCATACATCCCTAGGGTCTCCCTTGTTTCATTACGGAGCCCATCTATGATATGATACATTAGCCTTTCCTTGGAGAACTCATGGTCTGGGTAGTTGTTTAACAATGTATAATATCTTTCTAAGGCCATGTCCAAGGGTTCATGTTGTGCTTGTTTCCACTCTTGGATTTGTTTCCTCAAGGCTGACACTCTCGCATAGGTTTGATATCTTTTATTAAATAGTTCTAGCATTGTTGGCCAACGTCGGATTGATTTTGGTTTTAAGGACCTATACCATACTTTTGCTTGGCCAACAAGTGTCATAGGAAAGAGCTTAAGTTTTTGCCACCCATTATCAATATTTTTCCATACACAAGCATCATGGAAGGCTTATAGATGATGTTGTGGGTCTAAATCATAGCCTCTGGAAAACTTAGGAAAGTTGTTCAAATCGAGCCTAGGTAGACGACTCTCTTTGCAATGCCTGCGGGATATTCGAACAACCTCTTGTATTTGTGTTAGGCTCTTAGTGGCCAATAGGGGTTCATTGTCACTCGGTAAGTGATGCCTTTGTGAGTTGGGATGATGTTGTCTTCGTCTATGTTCATAGGAGATCCCTACATTAGATTGAGTACTCCAAACTTCATCTTCATCATTATATGACTCGTTGGTTCTCCAATGAATTGCCTTACTGGTTGTTGCGTTATCATAGTCTTGTGAGAGAGACATGGTTGTAACTTTGTGTGTGATTTAATTGAATTTAATTTAATTTCTTTTCTAAATGATATATCATTAATACTTGTTACAGCGATCTTGTATGATATAACTAATCTAGATAACTAGCACTGTCCTCGGCAACGGTGCCAATGATGAGTGGCGAGGTACCCCTACACTTAACCATACGAATATGAGCGTTTCACACACGATCTAGTCGAACTCCACAAACGGGCTAGTTGAGGTATCTAGATAGTTACTCGTTGATCACAGTTTGCTATCTTCTCACTTGGACTAGTATTTGCTTTGTCACATATGGTTTAGTTCAGAGTGAGGTGTATGATGTGTTCCTATACTAATGCTACTCCTGAAGGCAATGGAAAATAATCTTAGCTAAGCTATGAGGGAAAAGGGAGAGAGAGAGCTATGCTAAGAGGAGATAGGGAGAGAGAATCTAAGCTAGCCTAAGTGCAATGAGCATCTGTTCCTTAATCATCCGTACACATCTTAGGCGTTGTGCACGACTACCATTAGGATTACCAAGCGCATGGCCCGAGTACGCTACTAGGATACCAAGTAGTCATATGTAGATGCTCATGATTAAGTTGTACTCATTTCGCGTTTAATAACAATTAAAATTAAGTAATTAAACTAAGTGAATGTTGTAATGATGAAGTAATCTTGATCTTTATTTTCGTTCATGTGTGTGTCCAAGTACATCACACTTAAATAAAGGATGTCGTACAATTACAATCATCACACTGCGAGCATGCACTGGGTGAAAGGGTTGAGAGAAATTAAGAAATGAACTAACTTCTAAAACTAACTGAAAAACTAACTATTTCCAAACTCAAAGACTGATTCCTCTCGTGTGCCTACATGTGTATTTATAGGCTCACACAGGAGTCACGGTATTGTGTATTCGATATCGTTATTTGGGTTACGATATTGTGTACCCGATATCGTGGATCCGATATCAGGGGCTGATATCGCAGCCTGATGAATCACGATTCATCACAAAGAACTAATATGCAAGTTATGGATGGTACTACAATACATAATTTCTATTTATTAATTAGTAAATCCAAGTTTTTTTAACAATGAGGTGTTAGCCTAATGGTAAATGCTCTTGATTTGGAAGCTTTAAGTCATGAGTTTGATTAAACAATGCATGTTTCAATTATTCTAGGTTTCAACACCCTTCTTATTTAGGACCACTGCTTGGAGTGATGGTAAGGTGCTTGTTTGTGAAGTCATAAGATCTTGATTCAAGTCTAGGTAGAGCCACTTGAAAGAGATTAGGGTTTCACTCATCTAGAGCCCTTCTAGAACCCTGCCTTGGTGAGGTAAGCATTGAGCCTCTTGGTGATGATTCTTTAAATCCATGTCTTTTTATTTAAACAAAGAACTCTATTTAATAACCCTCCTTATATATGTTTCTTTTTTATTTAAAGTGTTAATTTATGTATTTGGTTCTTTAGTAAACAAATTTGGAAGATATAATGCATGATTGGTAAGTTTTGGAATTATAATTATATTACAATTTCAAAAGATATGCTTAAGCAAATTAGTGCATGGTGGCTTTCTTTCAATGAAGGAGCTTGGGTTACTCATTTATTCAGATTGTGCACCACTTGGAGCAAATTTGGAATCACTATAGTTTTATAAGTATCATGATGGATTACATGGAAGGAGGATTCTAGCGTCTATGATCTTAACAGAAAGAGAATAAAATTTTTTAGAAAATTGATTTATGATCTTGATAGTTTATTTATAGTTGATAATAGTTTGCAACAAACTTTTTTAGATATCTTTTGGAATGATGGCAAATTTGTTTCTCCTTTCAACTCCAAAGTTGCATAAAAGATTATTACCAAGAATGGTTATATTCATAACAAATTCAATAAGGCCTAGAAAATGCAATTATCACACACTTTTGGATGAGAAAAATAGAAGATATTTGAAAAGTTTTTACATTTAAAAAATTCATATTTTTTATGATGTTTTATACAACAAGGTCTTCCTAATGGTACAAGCCTTGGCCTAGTAACTCCAAATCACAAGTTCAATTCTACTAGGTAGCATTGAGTTATAAATTTCTATAAATCTTGGGGTGTACCTATGTTTCACTTATTTCATTTTCACATGGTTTTTTTTTTTTTTTTTGAATGTCCAATTGCATAACATGCTTAAAAATGGACATATAGTATTTGCAACAACTTTCAATCAAATATCAATGATATCATTATTGGTGATGAACTTGCTTTGCCTACTTCCTCTCTTTGTATTTGAAAATGTCTTCGATCATGTGTTCTCCATTCTATTTGGAAGCTTTGAAGTACAATCATTTTCTAGTAGTAAGAGCATAACCATGTTTTCCCTTAAGAACATAAATATCAAATTCTTGAAGATCTTGCTTTTTAGTTATAACTTCAAGTAATAAACCTTCGACTAAAACCTAAACAATTAATTTATTTCTTACCATATTACTTTGTTTTTATTTTTGTTTTCATTTTCAAGGCTTAAATCAGAGAAGTTATCATCTTTTGTTGTTATTTGTTTATTACGTTTGATTGATGCTTTCTTTTGTTTTTAGAGAAATTGTGCTCCACTTTATAAAAAATCCTTTAATAAAAAGTGAAAACTCTAGGATAGCACTTCTAAACAAGGGCAAGTCTTGATCTTATTTCTTATTCTAGAGAGAATTTTCCAGGATTTATGGTAAGGATGAAAATTTGAAAAGACATCCTAAATCAATTAAACTTTTTCTTCATATTCTCTTCTATCTCAAATAGTTAGCTTGTTGTTTTCACACTCTTAAGGCATTATTATATTTCACTATAATTATTCTAATATAAAAGAAATATCTAATGAACTCTCATGCATTGTGAAGGCTTCGTATCGCAAAAAATTCTAAACATATGCATATAATAAGTGCATCTCATTATTCTACCTGATTCGATAGGATTAGAATCAAGTTATTTTTTTGAAATAAGTTTCATATTGGAACACATTAAAAAATCATTAGAAATTACAGGTGGATACGGCTTTTCTACCTGCTTTTGATGAGATTGAAATGAAATTTTATTTTATTGAATTAAGTTTCATAGCTTGTAACACATTAAAAAATCATTTTTTAGCTTGTCAAAGAAATCTAGTAGGACAAATCATCAAGCTTTTCTAATGAACATGTCAGAATGTATCCTATATTTCATGCGATAACAATCAGTGTCCAAAAAATCAAAACAAAGGCAAGGTCTTGAGCCTTGCTCCTGAGCAAGGCAATCTAGAAAATTGGGCTATAAATCAGTAAAATCAAGCGTAAAATTCAAGTAATTGATTAAGACTCATATGGCGGAACAAATAGGACGCATCCAGTTGCAGAATCTCGTGATTATTTCACTATTATTAATGAAATTCCTTGTTTATCTATTCTTTAAGTATGATTAATTGCATACAAATTTATGTTGCTTTTAACTCTTGATTAACTTCTCAAAAAATAAAATTAAAAATATACCTACACTGATCCCATTTCAAAACATATCGGTGTTCATCTACAGTTAATCCCAAACGTTGCAATTAAACGCAGATTTCCCAATCCATGCTAACAATTCAATTTCATCACAACGTACCAAAACCATGACTAGATCTTTCTAAACACTGGGAAAAATGACTGCATGATAACAGGATTATCATTGTTGAAGGCATTGCCATCCAAAAGTAGATAATGCATATCGCTCATAACAACCTTGTACATGATGCGCCACAAGTATAGACCCACAAATATTTTGAATCAAACTCTACAATGCTGGTTCAAAACGGTACCTTGCTATGGATGCAAGGCATATGAACAGATTCTGGGGAAATCACGAAGCCAAAAACTATAAATCTTAGACAAGAAAAATATTAGCTTCTGATTAACCATCTGCTTCATAGTTATAAAAAGTAATGTCTCAGAAGAACCATCTGCTTGATAGTTTTAAAATTATGGTAAAGTATCTCAGGATCAAGAATCTGCTTGACCTTTGTCGTAAGTTGTGCTAAGGAAACGTACATAAGAAAAGAGCTTACATCATTAAAGTTTGGAATATAATTGCACCTGAAATAAATTGCTACCTATGTCAATTCCCAAAGATCATAGCATTAGTGAATTCGTAAGTGACAATGACAAAGACATTGTTTGTTTTCGCATTGCAACACAATGCACGATCACTGCAAATTATTTTACAGTCTAACGACACCTGTTTGAATTCCTGTTGAGATGAATTATTTGTGGTAATAACCGGATATCGAAGAAAATTTCAATAAGGAATCTTGGAAAGTGTGAACCAAGGAGATAAGTGAGAAAATTGGCCAAGTATGCATGTCCAACAGTTTGCGAGTTCAGAAACCACTTGGATAACAACTATTATTGTCATAAAAGACTACCCTGGAACAACAAAGGAAGTTATACAAATATTCCCACAACTGAGAAGAGTAAACATAATCTCTAATTCAAAAATTTTCAAGGAATCTGACGGAAGATAATTATGCCAAAAGTCACCACAAAGGAATTTGGCAAGGTTAAACAATATTATTTAAGAGTAAAATATATGTTCACATCATACTGACTAAAGTTGGACCATAACTCCTTGTTTGCAGTCTTAATTAGCACGGTCTCTGATAACTTCAATATCAATTTCACCAGCATCAGTGGCTTGAATCTCATAGTGGATGCCATCAAGCTCACGCTTCAGTCTGTCCTTGGTTGTTGCATATATCATTTTTGATCTGATTTTGGAGGTAACAGGGGACCTGCACCAATACCAAATGCAATATAGTAATCATTACAGCTGAGCTCCAATATTCGTCTTACAGTTATTCCTTAATTAATTCTACATTGAAGAGTAAATAGTCTGCTCCATGGCTACAGTTTTTACAATAACGGGGAAGAGGTCAATCACGTAAGGCAGACTATATACAGAGAGTTGCTGGAGCTCTCTGAAGAAACATTCATGAGACCTGAGTTTCCCTACGGATGAAAAGAGAAACCAACACATGATAACCATCCTGATATTTTCACACATCAAAACAGTCCATAACATGTTTTAGTTCTCCCTGTGGATCTTGGATTTCAGCGGTTCAAATTTTGCATCTCTAAAGGAACAAAGATCAGTAAGATAGACTTAACAGCAATAATCAGAATTCAACTAACTACCAATTTTTTCCCCCAAAGACGGTAAAAATAAATTGCTTTCTTAATCCATTTTAAATTTTGAAGGATATCCAACAACAACAAAGAAACACAACTAGACAGCAAAACCAAAATTTATAAAATAGCTAAAACAAAGCGGCCTGAGAAAACAGAGACGAGAAAGCTGGAAGTGTTGTCCGAAGTCAAAAACAAAGCTTTCAAAGATGGATAACGTTGCTCTACATGTTACAAACCCTAAACATGAAATCCGAAGAAAAAAAAAGAAAGAAAAAATGCACTACTGAACTGAAAACCCTAAGGATGGATAGATTTTAAGATTGTAGCCGAATGAGAGGTAAAAGAGTACCAGGCGATGAAGAAGATCTTGCTCTTCTGGCAGTTCTCGTTGGTGACAAAATCGAAGTCGTAGACGGCGTAGCGGCAGTCGTTGTCAGGAAGGGAGGCGGTGAAATCGTTGTAGCTTTCTGCAGGGCTGCCAGTCTTTTCAACTACAACGTGCTTGGCCTTCTCGTCGATCCTGAAAATCACGTATCGATAACTCTTCTTCCTCTGAAGCTCCTGGAAAGCCTTCCGGCACTCCTCGCCTACTCCCATCCCCGAGTAAGCGCCGGACTGCACACGAATCACGCAAAAAATTCTTCTTCAATCAAATCAGCAACGCAACCAAAACAAAGAATTCGACACAAACACAAAAGACTTACCATTCTGAACGACATCTTTGCAGGATCGTTGCCTCTGTGCCTTGTAATCCTCCTGGTGCTGATGAATGAAAGAGAGATTATGCCAAGATTGATGGCTTCCACAGAAGAAGCTGAACACACACACAATAATTAATGGAGGAAGACGGAACTAAAAACTATACATGCATTGTTAAGGGAACGCGGACATGAAGACGAAGACGAATGTGAAGGCGGTTCATTTCTTCTCTCTCTCTCCCTTTCGGAGATTCCTGAACTTCCTGTTTGTGGCTGCCAAAGCAAAAGGGAAAGAAAAGAAGTGGGGAATTTCCATTTGTCAAAAGATTCTGGCCTGGCTGCCTTTCCGACACTGCATTATTATTCGTAGCCGACTATTTTGGATTGTCCACGGAATGGAATGAGTAATGTTTGCAGAGTTGAAGAAGACCAAATCTCCTGATCCTGAACCATGGCTTGGCAGCAAGTACTTGCCTGCAGATTTGTCGCTTCTATATTCCCTGTTTTTGTTTGTAATGGTGTGAGATGCTTCGTACGATAATAAAATCCACCTTGGCAGCGCCATAAATATTCAACTCTGGTTGCAAAAACAGTACATGAACTGTATCGCCGGGTTTCGTTGTTTCCAGATCCGCGATTCTGATAGCACACAGACAAAAGCTAATACCGAAATCATAGATTCTGATAGGACACACACAAGAAGCTATCACTGAAATCAGGTTTCGTTTATGAGGTTTCTTTTGTTTTCCTCGACCTCTCAAAGTCAATAACCTTATTAAACAATTCATTATTTTTTCATCAGCTAATTTGGGTCGATGGCTACATCATGTAGTGTAAAAAGAGGGTAGGAAATTCAAGTAAAAAATAATTTTATTCATTAGAAAAAAAGGTTGAGAATGCAAGCATACTTTTATCCTGATTTCTATTCCCCAATATTCTAAAGCTTTAGGTTTCGTTGAAATACAAGGATACATGTTCCATGTAAATAAAAAGATTTCTAGTAATTTTTAAAAAATTCAGTACATTGTTTCACTTCGTCAAATTTTTCATTTACATGGAACAGGATTTTTCACATTGTTTCTTAGGTAAAAATTGATATTGGAAATGGTTTAACACACAAGAAATGGTGACCTTAGAGAAGTCCACCAATCAATAAAGAAATGTTGCTTAGAGGTTATAAAATTTTTGATACGCATACTTTATTACTAATTCATAGTGAAGATTATCGTTAATTATAATTTGGCTAAGAGAATCTTGCAAAAATTGAGTACGTTTTTAGTTCATCTTCTATGTTGAAAATTGTCAAGTTGCCATTTTAAGAGGTATTCCATAATAATTTTGGTTGTATGATGGGAAGGATAGCTATTTCTAAATTTGGTGATAAATCTTGTGCTGCAAAATACTTTTGAATTCTCATGGATTGTTGTTTTCCATATATGCTTTCCTTGCCCTTTTAAATTTCATTCCTTGTGCATTGTAAAATACGAAGAGATAAATATAGAAGCTTGAATCAAATATGTTGATGTTATGGTTAGAATATTATTTAGTGTTATTGATCTATGATTGGTGATGAGCAGTGGAGTAATCCAACATCCAACCATATGAGATACGAGTGTTCACGTGCAGCCTGGTTGAATTTCATGGACAAGGCAACGTGATTATGCTAGTAATTCGTTTAAGTTCATGATCGTTGTCTTCCCATGTGAGTTAGTAAAATTGATGTGTATGGTTTAACTCATGGTGAGGTGTATGATAACTAATATTGTGTGGGCCATATTATGCCTAGTAAAGATAATGAAATAGTAATGGTTTCTAATTCTAAGTAAACAGTAAACAAATCTAGTCTAGCCTAGTGCAATGAGTATCTAGACCTAATCTTCCGTTCACACCTTGGGCTTCGTGCAACTACTACTAGGATTACTAAGTACTTCGCTACTGGGTGTACCAAGCAATAGCACTACTAGGTTACCAAGTAGTCACACTTAAGTGCTCAAGATTAGTCATAATCATTTCGCTTAACAACAGTAAATGTAAAGTGCATGGGAAAGTAAATCATTAACTAAGAAACAGTAAACATTATGCTAAGTCAAAGTAGGAAAATTATTCTAAAGTTTAAATAGTAAATCTAGGAGAATGTTGCAACAGTGGAAAATAACTCGATCTTTATTTCCAGACACACTTGTGCCCAAGTACAAAATGCTTGAATAAAGATTTTGTTCACTAGTTCACACTACACTGTGGGCATTCACACTTCTAACTACTAAGTCTAAGTTCATGAAAACAAATTGAAAGAGTTCTGCTAAGGGTGAAATGAAATTGTTGTAAGTGTTGTATTTATAGGCCTACACATGCCCATGATATTGGATGTTCGACATTGTAGCTTGTTCCTCAATATCAGGGATCCGATATCGTGGCTTTGATATCAAATGCTCAATATTGTAGTCGTGTAAAAACTTGATTTATCATATCCTCACAACTGACTGAAAACTCATCCTCAAGTTAAAGCAAAATGAGGATGGAGTTCCTTACAAAATTAGGAGGTAGATTTACATGATATTGACTAGTATATACATAACTCTTGAATGCCATAGTGGTGTTTACAAAAATGACATAAGAGATGGCATGACAATTTTAACAAAAAGAAATTTGGTGAAGCTCAATGTAGTTAGGTAGTTCCTTGTGGTGGTGGCTCTTCCATTGGTTACTTCCAATTGTCATTAAGCTTTTGAAGTATATACTGGTTCAAGAGCACCTAAAGTTTCTCCTCTTCCATTCTTGGGTCATGCACCATCCATGTTTGTTGTGCAATGTGTAATGAAGTGGGTACATCCCATGGGCACGACAGTTGTGGGAACATCTGATTCGCCTTGACATATCACGCTGCAAACTACCTCTCTCCTCTTCAAATGCTCTGGCCTTTTCACGAAGTTCATAATAATCAATCACTCTTTTGGCCAAGTTTGCTACTACAGCTTTCTACCCTCGGTAACTAGCCATTACTAATTCCAATTCAGTTTTTGCCACTTGGAGTTTCTGTAAAGCATCTTTACAATCCACAAACTCTTTTTCATACAATGCATATGTGGCTGCTACTTGTTGTTCTAGCTCATTGTTGAGCCTGCCTACTGTTAACATGGGTAAGTTAGAATAATAAAGGTTAGGTAACTTCATGTACTCTTTCAGGTCCTCAATTTGTAGGTTTTTATTTTTCACTTCTGCTTGGTGGACAAGGGTGTAACTATCCAGGATGGGTTGCTAGTCAAGATTTTGTATTGATATGGAGCTAATTCTGGTCTTTGCCATATGGATCTTCTTTTCATTGATTTGTTTGTACATACCCACTAATCACTAAAGTGGTTCTTGAGCCTTTCGTGTTTCCTTGCCTCATTTTACCATGTGCTTATTTCAATGGCTGATTTTTTACAAATGGCATGTACCTCCTTCATTAAGAGGGTTCAATTTTCTCGTGCAAGGTGGCTCATGTCTTAATTGACCCTCACCAATTGTTCCCTTCATTGGTGGATGTTCTCCTCCAAGATGTTTTTCTAATTTTCTATAGTGGTCAACCTCATATTATTAGTAGCAAGTTGTTTATTTTCCTCTTGGACTATGGTCAGTGCCTTAACATGTGCATACATTTGTGCTTCAGCTACGGAGGTATTCCATACCACTTTCTCCTTCTTTATTATCATTTGTTTATTCTACTCAATTAGGTAATTCATCGACTCGGTTCTAAACTATTCTATTTGGTCAAGTGCAACGAATTGAGTTAGATCTCTTCATTTAGCTCTTAAGGTTGTAAGCTCTTCTTAAAGTCTATTGATTTCTACTTTTGCATGCTCCACCCTTGTTTCTGTCATGACTAGTTTTTCTTTGGTAGTGATGAGCTTAGACTATACTACAGTGACATCACTAGGAATGTCAAAAAATGTTTTCATGACTTGCCTAGTCTATAGTAGTCTATCAAGCACATCTTCATGATTAGTAGGAGTCATTGAGGTTCTAGCTAATATTTGAGCATCTCTAGCTCTAGTTAGATCTGCTGGTGGCACAATGGGTACGTTGAAGGATTTCTTGATGTGAGCAATGATCACCTCTGCTACTCCTGCTACATCTTGGTGTTGCATTACCATAACTGTGGCTCCTTCTCTAATCTCTAACACTACTTGGAATGATGTAGCATTCCTAGAGATCTATTGTGGCCTCTCCTCTTGACTGCAGTGAGATCTGTCCACTTCTAGGATTTGCTGAAATTATGGGTCAGATGGCACTATCAATAAGTTTGTAAAGATTGGCCTCCTCCCTTGTTCCCCAGCTAATTATTTCTATAATCTTTTGTAGATGACTCATCGACAATCTATAATCTTCTAATGATGACGATGGGACTTGTTCTTGTTGCTACTGTTGTTGATTTTTCTATTGCTACTACTATTGGTATTGTTGCTCTTACTCTTGTTCTTGTTCTTGTTACTTCTCATCATGATCTTTTCTAGGTGGTGCTGGTTTGAGAAATTCATCATATGAAGCATTATGGGCTCTCATAGGAACATCGTTGGTGTATCCTAGGATTTTGGCTTGCTTGCACAACTTTCTGATAAGGTAAAGGAATGGAAGTGTTGGCTTCCTTGCCTTTATTTCTTCAAATTACCTCTGTATTTTCATAAAATAGAGTTGTGCGAGGTTGGCATTGTACTTGCCCATCAAAAGCGCACTTCCTCTAGCTGCATAAATAGATAATTTGTTAAGTTCTTTTGTCAAGTATAAGTGATAAGTTCCAATTTTGAAGTATATTCGTTTTTCCAAAGTTAGTTCATTATAGCCCTTATCTTCTTTGCCATATGCCTGTTTTAGCCATATTTTTTTGGTTTCCAAATTAGATTGGGTGGAAAAATGTGCTACCCTTGCCCCTTCATTGGGTATGTTGAGCGCTTCTATGATTACCTTGATTGAGAATGAAACTAAGCCTTCTCCAATGTTGACTGTGGTACCCTCTTCTTTGTTGTGCTAGAACTGATAGATTTCCCCAAGGTACCATTCACCATTGTGTGAAAGTGTAAGCCATAATGGTGACACTTGGAGTTGTGTCTTTACCGCTTCAAGAATAAATTCCATGAACATGCCAAAGTTTATTTCCATAATGATTGTGGTTCTGATGGATCTCACTTGGATGTTTTGGAGGTAGTCTTGTGATAACGTGAGGCGTTGTCTTGGTACTTGTGATTCCTTCGCCTCTCCTTAGGTCGTTTGTCTTGTAGTAGGAGTTCCTTAATGAATGCTAAATGACTAGGCTTTCTGCTCCCTGTGCTTTGGTTCTTGCCCTCCAGTTCGGCCTCTACCTTAGCCTCTAGTCATTTGCTTACACCTTGTGAGGGTCCTCCTTATGCTCCTCTCTTTGGGGCCATCTACAATCATTAAGGAATTTGGGATTATTAGAACGTGTTCTCTAATTTTTTTAACTTCCTTCCTTTCTCATACTTTTAGTTAGATCAAGTTCTTAGTTGTTAGGATTGAAGAGTTAGAAAATTTTTGCAAAAAGTTATCCCATAAGTGTTAATTTACTTATAACCCTTCATAGCTCTTCCTTTTGTCCTTACGTATGACTCATAATGATGGTTATGGTTCTTTAAGAACATTATTTGAGTGTTCTAGTTATTAATATGATTGATTGTTCTTTAAAACTTTCAACTTTCACTTCCTACTTACCCTTATAATACCTTCCAAGCATTAGAATATTTGAAAAATTAGCTCAAATTTTCCTCACTAGCACCCCCCACGACTAAGATGAGCACTCTAGAATCAAATAGTTTCAAAAATCATGAAAATCAGAGTGGCAATGGGGAAGATATGGCTTGGGAAAGCTAGGAGATCAGAGCTCAATTCAGAGAAGAAAATTTGAAAAATCTCCCTTACTTCAAATGAGAAAGAATGAAAATTTTTACCAAGTGTCTGCCTGTATATAGGTTTTGTGTGACCTAATATTGAAGCCCAAAAAATTGCATTTTTCATAAGGGTCTGACGTAAACAAATGATCTTTTGGGATATCTGGAAAGTTTTAAGGTTACTTAGAGGGTTTGGATGATGGAAATATGCATACTTTTATAAAAAATGTGTCATTGGAAATTCATAAAGAAGGAATCTCATGCTAAGAAAGTTCATAAGATGGACAAGAAGGGTGATGAATTCATGTTATGAGAATGGATGGTTCAAATGATATGGGAAGTGTTTATTGACGTTTGTTGATGCTAGAAGTTTCAAGATGATGTGGAATTGCTTGGCAAGTATAAGATACAAGAGTAATATAAGTGGATCCTCCCCAAAGCAAGCTCCAACCATTAATGCCCTTGTATAACCATGCCTACAAGTGTCCTTAGGCACTTAAGGAGTTGAATGTAATGCATACTTGTTTAGCAAAACACACATGTTAGTACCACCAAATTGGGAAAATAACACTATGTTACTCAAAACACAAGTTATGACTATTCAAATAATGAGATGAGATGGACTTAGAAGGGATTACAGAAATCACGACATTAGGTATCTTACTATAGGCATAATGAATTCTTGTGTTTTATTAGTGGTTAAAGTAATCACTAGCCTTTTTGTCCAAGATTCAAACCAAGTCCAGATCACATTCTAGTGACATTGCATCATTTCNTTCTTACCATGGCCATAATGATATTCTTCCTCATCATACAACTAATAATAAACTTGTGATCATTATGCCTAGACTAAAAAGTGAAGAACCAAGGGGTAATATATGGGTGTGACATTAAGGGAATTTGTGAATTCTTTTGGATTACTATTGTGAGTCCTATCATGTTGCTAAGGTTGTATTATATCCTTGTAGATCTAATGAGAAATGGGAGTAAGAGTAAAATAAGTGCTACCTTGAAAGGTTGACACAGATAAAAAAAATAAAAGAGCACAAAATAAATTTCTAGGGGGTCTCACTTGAAAGACATGTTACCCATGTCTGAAGGTAGGTGGCTTCTTAGGAATATAAAAACAAAACAATNTCATTGTTTAAATAATTAGTCCCTTATGACTTAATAACGTAGAGAAATCTTCACCTTATTGGACTACATCTTGCCTTTATTCATAATGTATCTTATTGGCAATCAAGATTATTTACAAAGGATTTGAAAATAAATTATAAAAAGGGTGAAAAAAAGATAGTAAGAATTGTGAAAAGAACAAAAAATGGTAAAAAATGAAAAATTATTAATGAATTGAAAAATGTGGAAGAATATCAAAGTTTTGGGAAATGAAAGAGTGAACGAATAGGAAAATTTATATCAAGAAATAGGAAAAGTAAAAAGAATTGTAAAACAAAAAATTTAAAAGCACATACTAATTCTTGAATTAGGATAAGGTATCTCCCCCACAATTGAACTCATGGGTGAGCATTTGAAAGATGCTTCATAAATCTCCTGGATCATACACTCTAGGTGGTTCACTTACCATATTTAGCGATTTAACTTAGTTGTTATTATCCCATGTGATCTTGATGGTAGTTGAGTTTTATTCATTTAGGTCCTTGTTTTATTTTCCTATTGGTGTATGGTTGTGGTTAAATATTTTCATTTTTGGATCCTTAGTTGGAGTCATTTCCATGGAATGGGAATTAATAAGTGAATTAGATTATTCCATGCATATTTTGGACACTTGAACGTTCTCAGTTGTTGGCCATAAGGTGTCTTTTGGGTTAGTGGCCCTTGCTCTTGCTTGTGCACACACTTGTTTTTCATATTTGTGGTGGACTGGTGTAATGACTGTGTTAACATTTTGAAGTGCTGGTCCATGACTACACCCTTTTTTTTCAATAGTAATGCATGGAATTTACTATGTATGTATGGCTTCATGCATGTCTTCATTAGAGATCTCAACAAATAGATCTCTCATACTTAGCTTACCATTAGTTATGCTAAGCCATGCTCTCTCCATGATAATTGGAAATTTGTTATTAGCATCTTTCATATCAATTACCAGAAAGTCTATTGGATATGACAACCCATTTACAGTGGTCACTACATCATCTATCTATCCCAAAGGAATGGTGATAGACTGATCTGTAAGCTCCAACCTAATGTTGCACTTTTTCACTGGTGTTAGGTCCCATGCTTGATATGTTTTATAAGAGATCAAATTTATCGCAAAACTTAAGTCTAATAGAGCTTTGCATGGTAGATTTCTAACTACTCGTAGATAAATCAAAGGAACCCCTATATAAATTCTCTTCTTAGGGAGTGGCCCTACCTTGATTCAGTTGGTGATAATTTCTATAAGCACGAGAGTTTGCATGTTTGGATTGGATGATAACAAAAGCTTGTTGGTAGTAAGAGAATCTATGGTAGGGGAATTTGGTCTCGATGAAGCTCTAATTCTACTAGCACTCTCTAGACTTGTCCTAAAAATGGACATATTTTTTATTGGCCCTTAGTATTGCTGGTATGATCCTCTGTTTGTATGTTCATTGCTAATGAGTGGCGAGGTGTCCCTACACTCAACCATACGAATACGAGCATTCACGCACGATCTGGTCGAACTCTGTGGATGGGCTAGTTGTGGTATCTAGATCATTACACGTTGATCGCAGATCGTTGTCTTCCCACCTGACTAGTATTTGCTTTGTCACGTATGGTTTAGTCCAGAGTGAGGCGTAAGATGTGATCCTAAACTAGTGCTACTCCTAGAGGCAATGGAAAATAACTTTGTTTAAACTAATAAGCAATAAGAAATGAAGTTTAAGCTAATGGGACATGGGAGGAAAGAGTCTAAACTAGCCTAGGTGCGATGAGCATCCATTCCTTAATCATCCATATACATCTTGGACCTCATGCACGACTACTACTAGGATTACCAAGCGCAGATCCTAGGTACGCTACTGGGTTACCAAGTAGTCACACTTAAATGCTCGTGATTAAGTCGTACTCATTCCGTAGTTAACAACAAGAATAGTAAATGATGGTAAAGAAACATTAACTAAGAAAATAATAAATAAAAATAACAATTAAATAATTAAAACTAAGTGAATGCTGCAATGATGAAGTAATCTCGATCTTTATTGCCGATCATGTGCATGTCCAAGTACGTCACACTCGAATAAAGGTTCCATACAATTACAAGCATCACACTGCAGGCATGCACTGGGAAAATATTCTAACTCCTACAAAAACAAACTGCAAGAACTTCCCTACAATTAACCCAAAAGATGCCTAAGTGTAGCGGGTGCACGCTTATTTATAGGCAAGAATAGACGTTGCGTATACAGGGCCTAGTATACGTAGTCGGCTTAGTATATAGGGCCTAGTATACGGCGCCTGGTTAACCACTATTCATCATACCCCCATGACTGAATAACAAGTCGTCCTTGAGTTAAAGAAAGTGAGGAACAAGCTCAATTGAATACACAGTGGATAGGTATGGGATTATTGACTAACCAGAAATTTATTCATGCCTCAACGAATATGACAAAAACAAAATTTGGACACATACACAAAAGACAAAACTTGTGGAACTCATGGGGTCCTAGTGGTAGTGGCTCCTCCATGGGTGCCTTTCCTTTATCCTATGCTTCAAGCTTCTGAGATTGATACCATTGAAGAAGCGCCTGACATTTCTTTTCTTCTATTTGAGAATTATGAGCCGTCCATGCTAATGTTCCCATGTTTGATGGAGCCGACACTTCCCATGAACATGGCAGTTGCGGGAACACTTGATTGGCCTTAACATGCTATGTCGCAAATAGCTGTCATTCCTCTTCATAGGCTCGGGCCCTAACCTCTCCTCCTTTTGCTTGCATAGATTATGCAATGATAGGAGGTCCTTGATGGATGCTGAATGATTATGCCTTCTTCTCTGCATGTTCTACATGAGGTCCTTGGCTTTTGCCTCCCCCTAGGCATTTAATTACACCTTGAGAAGGTCCTCCTTGTTGTCCTCTTTTTAGGGCCATCTATAATCACACAAAGATCAATTGTTAGTAAGGTTATTGAAATAAGTTAAATTATTTCATACCTTACTTATTGCCTTAAGTAATTATTGAATTCTTTGCTTAGTGTGATTTTAGAGTTAGAAAGTTTTTCAAGGAAGTTGCCCTAGAATTTTAATGTAGTTTAATGTTGGGCCTGGTTTGTTTAGGTGACACATCAAAGGACACGTAATGGTTTTGAGGAACGTTTGATAAAATGATGACAAAGGAAAGAATAGATTTGGCAATGAAGTACTTGGAGGGTATAAAATGATGTAGTGGTGTGCGACAAGTATAAATTACAAAAGTCATGCAAGTGGGTCCTCCCCAAAGCAGGTTCCAACCTATAATGTCCTTGTGTAACCACACCTTAAAATGTTTGTAGGCACTAGAAGGGTTAAATGTAATCTATACCGGTGCAACAAAACACACACATGTAGATACCACCGTGATGAGGTATGAATTCAATGCTATACAAGACACGAGTCACAAATACATGAACAGCGAGATGGGATAAATCGGAGAAGGGATTGTAGAGATTGGGACATGAGGTAATTAACTCAGGGCACAATAAATCTTGAGTGTAGGGCATGATTAATGTGCCAGTAGCTCGTCGCTCCAAAATCAAGATCAAGTCTATTCCTCTGATCAGTGACATCGCATTGTTTTTTCCCAATGATAAACAACAATAAGAGCACCATGACAGCAAGGTGTATGATCACTTGGTGTTTTATTCAAGGGAGGAGTGATTCGGAATTACTTTGTGGCACTTTGATCTTAATCTTTTCTTTTTCTTCTTCTCTTTTTTTTCTATGTGGCCGCTTTGGCACACTCTTCTTGCTCTTTTTTTTTGAATATTTAATCTAGAGAAGCCACCTACCTTCAGGGCATGTCTTTCCAATGGAACCCCCTAGAATAGTGTTAGGTTCTTTATCAGGTGCCTTTAATACTCTTAATTCCATTTTTCGTTAGATCTACAAGGATCTTAGTACAACCAGGCTGCATGATAGCACCTATAAATGTCACCAAAGAGAATCCACAAGTCCCCTTGATGTCACACCCTGGCCATTCCATCTTAGTACATCCTTCTTTGCTCTAGGCATAATGAGCACAAAATTACTTTTAAGTTTCATGATGACAAGAACATCATTGTACCCATAGTAGAACCTCTTATTAATAAAATGGTTGGGTGGATGTGATGGGCTCACTGTTCAAATAATTAGTCACCTAAGACTTGATAGCATAGAATAACACCTCAACCAACGAGTCACATGAGTGTTTTATTTGTAGATGAGATTACTCATAAAAAAGATAAAACAATAAATTAAAAGGTAAAAAACTGAAAAACAAAAAGTTGAAAAATTAAAGAAACAGAAAAACATTTATTAATTCTGTATTGTTAGAATGGAGAATGCCCCCCATAACTAAATGGTTGAGCATGGCTAGAATTAATAAATGGAAGGTTAGGATCCTTGCATGTTAGAGATATTGGGGCCTAGTCATACTTACCCCATTGGGGTTCACACACTTGATTAAAGTTGACATAGTGGGACAAGTTATAAGGTGGGGTTAATTTATAAAGAGTTAACCCACTATGGTACTTGTGACCGTAAGATGGTATGCAAGGATCAACATGTCTCCCCATGTGGCAATATTCATTGGGCCCCATGGTTGTTGGAGTCTTGAGTGGTGACCTTGATAAGGTAACATGAGGCATTGGGTTTGAAGAGGAAGATGCACCACAGTGTTGGATTTGTGCGGAGTTGGCAGATGCAGTGGTTTCTGAACTGTGGTGTCCCTTTCGACGGTCACATCTAAAGAAGGGATGCCTTTGATGTTGTGAAGGACCTCCACTACTGTTAACAGTAGTAGCACAAGTAACATTTGCGGGTTGGTGCTGTGGTGCAAAATCTTCTGGCATAGCTGGCGGTGATGTAGAAGGGGGTGAAGTATGAGAATATTAAGGTTGAGGAGAAGTGTAAGGCACATGAGGTGGTGATCTTATTGGAGAGGACATGGGTGGATACTACTCAGGAGAATGATAATGATGAGGTGAGGTAGATGATGTTGATCCCATTGGAGAAATAGGGTTGTTGAACATAATAAGCATTTGGTGTTGGGACATACGAAGGGTATGGTCTAGTTGGCGGTGGCCTCCCCCACGACTGAGGTTTTTACCACTATGGTTGAACCTGATATTTCTGTACAAAATCTAAATATAACATTCCTCCCCAATGCTCATGTAAATGTGAAAAAACTGGACATTGGCCTTTGGGGTGATCATACAAACAAATGTTACATTGATACATATGATTGGCAGTTGAGTTCTTATTCTTATTATCTTCTACCCTTTGTTTCGATTGTTACGTGATGTCTTGTCCTATTTCTTGATTTGGCATAGTTCTTCCTCTAATAATGTTGGCATATTCTCCACATCTTTCATGTACCCAGTACGTCATCTTATTAATCTTTGCCTCAATTTCATCTAGTGATTGTAGGATTTGCAAAGATGATTTCACCTCCTTGAAGTGAGTGGATTTCTCCTCTTCATGATCATGGACCCTTGTTAAGTTGAGATTTTGGTCCTGTTGAGAACTTTCAACATTCTCCCATTTGGCTATTTCTCCTTCTTCTTTTGCTACCTGCTTAATAAGCTCTTGGAGTTGATGGCTTCGTAGCTCATATAGTTGACCTCGGGCGTACATCCCTAGGGTCTCCATTGTTTCATTACAGAGTCCATCTATGATATGGTACATTAGCCTCTCCTCGAAGAACCCATGGCCTAGGCAGTTGTTTAACAATGCATAATAGCTTTCTAAGGCCATGTTCAAGGGTTCATGTTGTGCTTGTTTCCATTCTTAGATTTGTCTCCTCAAGGCTGACACTCTCGCATAGGTTTGATATCTTTTATTGAAAATTTCTACCATTGTCGGCCAATGTCGAATTGATTTTGGTTTTAACGACCTATACCATACTTTTGCTTGGCCAACGAGTGTCAAAGGAAAGAGCTTAAGTTTTTGCCACCCATTATAAATGTCATTCCATGCATAGGCATCATGGAAGGCTTGTAGATGATGTTGGGGATCTAAATCATAGCCTTCTGAAAACTTAGGAAATTTGTTTAAGTCAAGCCTGGGTAGATGGCTTTCCTTACAATGCCTGCGTGGTATTTGAATAGCCTCTTGTATTTCTGTTAAGCTTGTAGTGGCCAATAGGGGTTCATCGTCACTACGTATGTTATGCAGTTGTGAGTTGGGATGATGTTGTTTGCGTTGATGCTCATAGGAGACTCCTACATCGAATTGGGTACTCCAAACTTCATCTTCATTATCATATAATTTGTTGGTTCTCCAACGAGTTGCCCTACTAGTTGTTGCGTTATCATAGTCTTGTGAGAGAGACATTGTTGTGAACCATGTGTGACTTAATTGAGTTGAATTGAATTTATTTTCTAAAGGATATATCGTTAATACTTGTTACAACAATCTTGTATGATATAACTAATCTAAATAACTAGCACCATCCCTAGAAACGGTGCTAATGATGAGTGGAAAGGTATCCCTACACTCAACCATACGAATACGAGCATTCACGCACAATCCGGTCGAACTCCGCAGATGGGCTAGTTGTGGTATCTAGATCATTACACGTTGATCGCAACTCGTTGTCTTCCCACCTGGACTAGTATTTGCTTTGTCACGTATGGTTTAGTCCAGAGTGAGGCATAAGATGTGATCCTAAACTAGTGCTACTCCTAGAGGCAATGGAAAATAACTTTGTTTAAACTAATAAGAAATAAGAAATGAAGTCTAAGCTAATGGGACATGGGAGGAAAGAGTCTAAACTAGCCTAGGTGCGATGAGCATCCATTCCTTAATCATCTGTACACATCTACTGGGATTACCAAGCGCAGATCCTAGGTACGCTACTGGGTTACCAAGTAGTCACACTTAAATGCTCGTGATTAAGTTGTACTCATTCCGCAGTTAACAACAAGAATAGTAAACGATGGTAAAGAAACATTTAATAAGAAAATAATAAATAACAATAACAATTAAATAATTAAAAATAAGTGAATGTTGCAATGATGAAGTAATCTCGATCTTTATTGCCGATCATGTGCGTGTCCAAGTATGTCACACTCGAATAAAGGTTCTGTACAATTACAAGCATCACACTGCGGGCATACACTGGGAAAATATTCTAACTCCTATGAAAAAAAACTGCAAGAACTTCCCTATAATTAACCCAAAAGATGCCTAAGTGTGGTGGGTGCGTGCTTATTTATAGGCTAGAATAGACGTTGCGTATACGGGGCCACGTATACAGGGCCGCGTATACGTAGTGGGCTTAGGATACGGGGCCTAGTATATGCAGCCGGCTTAGTATATGGGGCCTAGTATACGGGGCCTAGTTAACCATGATTCATCAACTACCCTTGCAGCTTTCCTCTGCTATGATTGTGGTGGCAATTCCCCTTGCATAGCAGGTGGTGGCACTGATTGCAAAGGATTGGAAGGGGGATTTCATGGGCCAACTATTAGTGAATGTGCATAAGGACTATGATCCATCCTTAGAGTAGTAGGACTGTAGTATTCTGGTGGATAATAAGGAGGAGAAGTTTGCACTAATGTGTTTCTTAGAGATATTGGATGCTGAACATAATATCCATAAGGATCTAGTTGCCTATATGGATATTGGTGCCTTGGTAGTGACATTGCCCTTGTTTGCGGTTCTTGCCACTACTGCTAATATTGCTTCTATGGTTGAGGGTATGCTCCGCTTGGGTAATATGTCAATTGGAAGGTTTGCTTGATATTACCTTAAGGATAAGGTAGTCTTTTGAGCATCTGCTTTTTGAAAAAACTTGGATTGAGTGCATATACCCCAAATTCTTGCAAGTGGACCATAATAGGAAAACATCCTTTAGGATGTTCATACTAGCACACATTGCATCCTTCCTCTTCCTTTGAATTGTCGTCACTGTACCCTTCAACAGTAGCAACTTTTCTTTTGTGCTTATAACTCTCTCATCCATGATCTCTTTTCTTCTTCTTTTTCTTACCCCTGTTGAGTGCTTGTTCAGTCTTTTCTTTCACAATCTTCAACACTATAACAAACTTTTCATCCACTGAATCCCAGACTTTCTCTACCTTAGCAGCTATATCATTGACTAATTTTTGAATAAGTAGAGTCTTTTGCTAGATAACATCTTTCAAGGTTTCATCCTCTTGGTTATCGCATATCCACACATCTTTCTTCTTAATTGATGGATCTTTGTTGTATTCCTCAGCTAACTTTCTCGTCTTGAGTTCTCCTTCCTCCTTTGCTACTTGATCAATTAATCTTTGGATGCAATGGGTAGTCATTTCTAATAACCTACCTTAGAAGTAAGCCCTAAGAGTCTCTTTGGTTTTGCTTTGAAGCCCATCTACAATGTGCCTAAGTTGTTCCTTTGATGAAAATCCATGGCCTAGGCATTTATGCAATAGTGAATAGTGTTTGTCCACTGTTGCATCATGAGTCTCATGAGTCCCTTGCTTCCATTTGTGGATTTTTTTTCTTAAGTTGGACACTTGTGAATAAGTTTGATATTTATTATTAAAGAGTTCGAGCATGGTGCTCAAGTGTTTGATTGATTCAAGTTCTAGTGACTTGTACCAACTCTTGGCCTCCTTCACAAGTGTTCTACAAAACAACTTTAACTTTTGCCAATCACTTTCAATGTTTTGTAGGGTGCAGACATTGTGGAAATCTTGAAGGTGATGTTGTGAATCAGCATTATAACCACCTTCAAATCTTGGTATGTTGGTTCATGTCTAGTTGTTTGATTTGGCTATCCCTCGCATGCCTAGTTGGAATGTGAACAACTTCTTGGATGTTGATCACGCTGTGTTTTGCCATTAGGGGCTCATCATTTTAATCGAGTTCATGTGCTTTGTTGTAGTAGTACCCCCTTCTATGCTCATCCCTTTCATGGTGTATGTGATTCCTTCATCTTTAATGCTCATATGCTTCATCTTCCAATTCTAAATGTCTCAAATAACAGTCATGGCAATCATGAGCTCTCCTCTTTTCCTTGTCATGGTCCTTGTACTTTCACCTCTTCTTTCAGATTCTTTGTATGATCATGAGGATGCAAATGAGGCAGTAGGAGAACAGTGTCAACTTGTTCTCCTATGATGACTCAGATGTTCATCTCTATGGGATCTAGCAAAGACTCTTAGCCTTGAGTCCTGCTTGTACCTTGAGTCTTTTGCCTCCTACCTAAGCTTCCTTGCTAGTTCAGAGTGTGATTTATGTCTAATAAGTTCATCTAGTCAAATGATAGGCATTTGTGATTAGAACTCATGATTATGGTGGAGCTGTTCAACAATGAATTCATCTCCATCAAGCTCCTCCAAGACAATAATAGAATGGACTATATTCCCTTTGTCTTGTTCATGTCTTGCCTCCATGGCATGGTCCTTCTTTAACTACTCCTCAGCAGGTTCATATGGATGGGTCATGTATTTAGTTTCATGATACCCTCCAATTGCTTCGCTTAATTTCATTCCCTTAACAACAATTTGTAGCATGAGGGGTGTTGAATGTTTCGGTGGTAGAATAATGTTCCCTTGTAGATCTCTCCACCTGAGTTGCTCGTCCTAATGAAAGATGAATGTAAAATCAAGATAGTAAGGATCATTATGAGCATATGATATCCTTGTCCACATTAGCATACTCTAGTCTTCTTCTTCTTCAATTCTATCACTGCTTCTCCTTAGCTCCTTGGCAAATGATGTGGTGTTCTTATTTGAAGCCATGTTATATCTTTTAGACATTTATTTTAAGTGTGCTTTCCTTAGGATTATAATGTTATAGAATTTGATTTTGTGTTTTAGGTACAACAAACTTTGTGAAATCAATTACTAAGCATACATGGACTTATCCCCGACAATGACACCAATGATGAGCGGTGGCATAATCCAACACCCAACCATACGAGATACAAGTGTTCATGCGTAGCCTAGTTGAATTCCATGAACAAGGAAATCTGTTTATGCAAGTAATTGGTTTAAGTTTGTGATCATTTTCTTTCCACATGAGTTAATAAAATCATTTTGTATGGTTTAACTCACAATGAGGTGTATGATAACTGATGCTGTGTGGGCCATATTATGCCTAGTAAACATAATGAAATAGTAATGGCTTCTACTTCTAAGTAAACAGTAAACAAATCTAGTCTAGCGTACTGCAATGAATATTTGGTCCTAATCTTTTGTTCACACCTTGGGCTTTGTGGAACTACTATTGGGATTACCAAGTACTTCACTACTGGGTGTACCAAGCGATAGCACTACTAGGTTACCAAGTAGTCACACTTAAGTGCTCGAGATTAGTCGTACTCATTCCGCTTAACAATAATAAACATAAAGTGCATGGGAAACTAAATCATTAACTAAGAAATAGTAAACATTATGCTAAGTCAAAGCAAGAAAATTATTCTAAGTGTAAATAGTAGATTTAGGAGAATGCTAAAATAGTTGAAAATAGCTCGATCTTTATTTCCAATCATACTTATGCCCAAGTACAAAATGCTCGAATAAAGATTCTGTTCACTAGTTCACACTACACTGCAGTCATTCACACTTCTAACTAGTAAGTCTAAGTTTACAAAAACAAACTGAAAGAGTTCTGCTAAGGGTGGAATGAACTTGTTGTTAGATTGTGCGCCTAAGTGTCATATTTATAGGCCTGCATGTGCCCATGACACTATATATCCGACATTGTAGCTCGTGCCCCCGATATCAAGGATCTAATCTTGTGGCTCTGATATCAAATGCCCAATATCATAGCCATGTAAAAACTTGATTTATCAATTGGTAATGGCCTCTTAGCCAAAATGATGAATCCAGTATGATTTGAAATGTTTGGCAAGGAAAAAATATGCAAACTATGGATGAGACATAAAGGAAATAAAATAAATTCAAGAAAGTAGAAATTTATGCTATGTTGAAGCACTACAATGGAAGTAAATCAATCTTGATCTAACTGCCATCATGGAACCTTCAAGTACAATTCACTTAATTAAGACACAAAATAATTGACTCAAATTTATGTTAGAGGCACTCATTAGTTGCTCCAAAAACAGAAACAAACTGAAAGAGTTTTATGCAAGCAATGGATGATACAAAGCAAGATAAATAAATTTAAGAAAGTAGAAAATTTTGCTAAGTTAGAGTGCTCTAATGTGAGTAAATCAATCTTGATTTTATTACCATCATGAAATTATCCAAGTATAATTCACTTGAATAAGACACAAAACAATTGACTCAAATTTATATTGGGGGTACATGCTAGCTTTTACAAAAATCATAAAAACAAGTAGACAAAGTTTATATATGCCATGATCTAAAGGTGAAATAAATACAATTGGTAGACATGTATTTATAGCACATGATAGACTAGGAGTCAATGCATTTGTGTCGGTGCATCAAATGTTGCATCAATGCAAATGCGTTGACGTAGCATCAAACATTTTGAATTTTTTATTATTCATCATACCCCTATAATTAACTTAAAAACTCATCCTCAAGTTATACAAAATAGATAAAGTTTGATGACAAAATTATGAGATGGCATTGTCCAAGTGATTAACTCACATCACAAAATTACAATTACCAACCAACAAGACAATTCAAGCATTATACATTGCTACAAAAATTAAACTAACATATCATATAGACATAAAAAATTTACAAAAATTCTTCAAAATTATTGCTAATGAAACTATGTCTCAAAGGTGCCAATTCCATGGGTTCCTTGTGGTCCAAGCATGCTTGGCAATGCTTACTATAATTGGGACATTTCACAGACATGATAAAGTCAAGAAGAGTTTGTTTGCATTAACAAACCAAGTTGTGAACATGCATCATTCAAGCTTAAGTTCCTCTACCTATTATTTGCATGCTTGGTAGTCATTCATTCTTCATGCAAAATCCTCAGCTACATCACTTTGGCCTATAAATTTGCTTCAATAAAAGCCTAACTTTGCCAATGTTGCTTGTACCTTCCCCTTGCTCTAATCATGAACTTGACATTCATGTTCAATAAGAAAAAAGATTTTTGCAAGTTGCTTCTCCATCTCACTCCAAAGTGTTCCTATTGTGATGAAGGCTAAAAATTGCAATAGCATAGGATGATGAGCTTTATATAGTGGGTGAGATCTTTCATATCTAGATCCTTCATCTTTAGCTCACCTTGATTGTTTACACCCCATGCATCTAGGACATTTGTTCACACTACCATGCTAAGATTCTTGAGTATGGTCTTAAGCTTGGTCTTGGCCATTTTGAGTTCTTTTTCATTAATCTCTTTTTACAGACCTACCTTATACCTCATTTTTCTAGGTAGTGATCTTCAATGTTGTCTATTACCAAATTAGTTGAACTTCTTGGATGGACAAGTTTCAATTTTCTCTCATCAACTTGGCTATTTCTAGGTTCATATTTACCTTCTTCTACTTGATGTAATGGAGGTGGCTCTCTAATGCGTTCTTTTCCTTCCTCACTGCCCCCAATGTTCTATTCTCTGCAGCTCTCTATTTGTTGCCTCCACATTAGCAATAACTTTCTTAAGGGCATATGATTCGACATGAACTTGTGAATTAACAAATGTAATCCATTTCATCTACATGGATATCTACTAAACAAAGGCCTACATCCACTCTAGTTCTGCTTTTTAAATTATTAAAATCCTTTGGAGTGATGCACATGGTAGGAGTATTAAACTTTTTTTAAAGTTCTATCAAATCTTGTTTGGTTCAGAATGCTTCAACTTCACTTTGTTTTCTTAGTACTTCTACAAGTACTAACCTCCCCTTCAAGATTAGCGTCTTAGACTAGATGGTAGTGGCATCTTTAGGAATATTGAATGTTTCAACTACATCCTATCCTATGTTTACTAGTTTGTCTAAAACTTGTTCATGTTCCTCACTTATCATCTATCCAAGAGTGCTAGCTTCACTTTGCTGCTTTGGCCTGTTTTCCTTCCCTATGGCTACTATAGTCACTTGTTGGACATTGAAGTTAATGTTACAAGAATGTTAAGTGAGCCACTCAAGTAGTTCGCCACTATGCCAACAATCTCCTCTTATTCTTCATATGAAAGGACGATTGTAGCAATACCACTACCTTCTTTGAGCATCACTTGGAATGATGTTGCATTCTTAGAGATAACTAGCCAATATTCATTGTTGCTTGAAATTAACCTCAAAAGGTTGACAAGAGCTTAGGCATGTCATAGCTCCCCTAGTTTATGTTATGTGTGATCTGCCTTATGTGGCTCATGTTAGAACATTACACATCTAATGCCTCAACAAGTGCTTGTGTACTGATTTCTACTTTATTAGTTTGAGTTGTATTGAGTCATGTACCTCCAACTATGATCAACAAGATGGTTGGTAAAGAAGTAGTTGGCAAAGTCGTGGCCAATGTTGAAGCTATGGCCATTTCTATTGATGTTGATGTTACTACCTCGATGCTTGTTAACATCTTTGGCAATGGTCCTTCTACCTTCCTTAGTAGTGCCAATTTCATAATTTTAGTGTACAAGGCCTATGGCTCACCACATCATTAGTGTATCTTATAATGCCACATCTTCAACAAATCTTTTGCATCAAACATAGAAATGGGAAGTTGGATGGATATTCTTAGAAGTTGGAAGTCTCTTTTGAGTGAATCTTAATTTTGTAAGACTCTTTTATCTAAATTATGGGTTCATTTCAAGTGAGCATTGCTGAGTTATAAAGTTTCACTTTGACTCTACTACTTTGGGGTAAATATTATTTTAAAAAAAGGAATTTTAGTTCTGCACTACAATGGGCATCAAAAAATGAGGGAGAGACAACCCTATTGATGTTTTGAGAGGGAAAAGCTTTGCCACAGTTAACATGCTCCCACAAGAAGGGCCATTAATCCCCTCTACCCACTTTTGGATGTGCTCTCCTCTTACGCTTTTTATCATAACATAAAAAACAAAAGGCAACTTCTAACTACCCAGAACGTATGACTTCACTTTTATTCACCGCTAATGGCTTCTACTAGTACCTGTCATAACTTGATCACAAAGGACACGAAACAAGCATTGAGAAACACCAAAAAAATGGGGGGGGCAAGGTAGAAACGCACTTGCACTAGACTCCACAATTAGTCGATTGGTTTACATGGATGACACACTGTCATGAGTTTCGGATGCATAGATCACAAACTAACTCATCAGCTCGTAGGAATATGGTTGCACAAGCGTGTTCTAAACAGACTATGCAAAAAGATACAAAGATTGACTTAAACATTAAAAAGCCATGCTCTTCAATATAAAACATTAAAGTAAAGTTACAAATGTTAAAATTCAATTGGGCTACAACTTATTTCGGGATACTCATTCCTCAAAGAAGTGATGGTAGGTTCCAAACTTTAGCATTCAATTTAAAGTTGTGATTCTATGCACAAAATAGGGGTTGTGATTCTATGCAAAACGTGATGATCTGTATTACAATCATAGAATCAACCTTGTCAAAAATACTCTTGGTAGAGTCAATATACTAGAAAAAGGAAGAACTCGCTATCTCTGGGCATGGGGTCCATGGTACAGAACTATTGGTACATTATATCTAATTTGATGCATTTACCAACAGGAATACTCAAAACTCTTATATTTAGAGACTTGACCTATACGGGACTTGAATTTCTTGCATTTAGGCAGGCTTTATATAAATGCATTAACTACCATGTTGTCACTTCCTTTGCGACAGCATATATGATTTATTGTGCCCAACTTTAGGTACCCTCATCTATGCACCAGATATGAGGCCCAAATTTCATTTGCAGGTTGAGGTGGCTGAACCCAATGACCAGGGATTCGGCTGCAATTCAAAATGGAAATAAGTATCAATGACTGTAGGTTCACAGACATCATATTACTCGTAAATTTGTGAAATCATGATTGAACAAATCATTTTTTGAAAAGAGAAATGAACTTGCCTTCCTCCGGGGACAAGAAAAGCATCCCAATTTCTTCTAACCTACAACACAGTATAGAGATAATCACGCAAGCAAGCTTGAAGAAACATATTTTCAGGTAAATCTCACGATACAAGCACCAATAGTGTGTAAAATGGACTTTCAACAATTGAAATTAATACCTCAATAAGTGTGCCTAAGTCTGCATTGCTTCCATGATAGTAGTGGTAAAATTCAAGAGGTAAACCATCAATTATATCACATAATAAGCTTTCATTTCCATCACTCTGTGGTTTTCTATCATGTACATGTGCAGTGTCTAATGATACCTCAGACACGTTCTGCTTTTTGTTTATGGTGTGTGCCTCCTGTACACAAGAGCCACTGGCATTGGTCGTAAGATATTTTCGTGATTCCTCTGCGGTGGCTATAGCATTTGTTGCTGCACTAGTATCAGCTGCAGCTGCAGCTTGTCTTTCTTCTTCTTCCACAGCAGCTCGTACTCTTTCAACGAACTTATTATCTTCTTCAGGAAGGAAATGTCCTATGAAAAAAAGACATATAAGCAAGTTACGTTAATAAGACATAAAATTTCTCTCTAAACATGGAACAAATTCTGGCAATATAGTGCGTAGAAAGTCATTCTGCAGAGAAAAGAAAAAGTAAGTTATGTGACACGAGAACCATTCACTTCAATTCTCAGACAGGTACTCTTATAACCACTTACAATTAGAATGACCATTATCGGTGGGTCAAGTGCCTTTCTCAAAGATCACAGGCAGGATAAGGGCATCATTTAACATAAGTATTCAATCAACTATTCTCTATGTCTGTGTCGTTTGATGTCCTGGATTAGCTGATAATTGCTGCAATAAAGTTAAAGAGAATTAAAAGCAATTTTTAGTTATTTTCTCTTGTGTGGGCTACAAGGTTTCTTTTGTTTTTTTTTTTTAATCTTTTTCTTTTTATTGGTGGTTTTAAAATGAGGAAATCCCACTTCTATTCGGGCAGAATCACAAGCTCTAAATTCTATCTAAACAGAAAAACGGAGTAAAAATGTGCCAAAATAGATAACAGTAAATAACTAGAACCCCACGGAAAGTATTATATGTATGCGTATAAAATGCCAACGGGTCCATTACTGACATCCATAATAAAATGTCTGCAAGAAACTAATGAGCTTGTTATTCAGTGAAAAAGATCACAGCTCTCAACTTCATCAACCTAAACTACTAATATTAATAGAAAAATAACATACAAAAACAATACAATGAATTCATGCTTTTATTCCTTTACCAGTTTGTTTACCACTTTACTTTATAAAAGTTTAAATTCAAATTTCTTTCAAATTCTTTTAGAAACCTGAGCAAATTATTCAAAACCTTCTGCAAAAAAATTGACTTTTTGAAGAAGTAAGATATGCTACTCTTTGAAAAAGGTCACATGAAAAATCACAAAGCAACAAATACCGTTTCCAGCTGAAAAAATTGGTTATTTTTTCTCAATTCAACTCACAGAATTTTAAATCAGAGATTTTTAGCATTATAAAATATTGATTTGTGACTGCCCAAGCTTTATTCTGGGCAGCAGCAATGTTCCCTGATTGAACTCTAAGATTCCAAGAAATGCCCGGATGTGCTCCAAATCAAAACTTTACAATTAACTAAATAATTTAACTATTGTAAAAAGCCATATTGATGGTCAGTCGAACATACATTTCTCTGGCTTAATGGCAGTTGACAAATCGCATTACACACATTTAGTGAAACAATTTGAGAACTCGTAATTTCCTAGAAATAAAAGATATATGCCAATTATAAAGGAATATAATATTCTTGTGCAAGTTAGTGCTGCTGAGCTTTTATATATTACGTGGAAGTTGCAACCAACAGAGAGTATATAATTTATACTGCCAAAGCAAGATATTAGTATTTCTTCCTTATTGATTCATCTCCCTTTTATAGTGTAAATGAATGCATTCTTTCACTATCTATCTAACACATTTATGCTCTTATGGTGATTGAATTTTCACACCAAGAAAATTGATGATGCACTCTTTGTCCCGCTTAAAAATAAATAGGCTAGCTACGTTGGCTATTAACAGGATGTTAAGTCAAACTCTCTTCCTTAGTTAAAGATTTGTCAATTATCCGATACTAGTCTAGCTGTCATGTAAGCATATCTACATAGGCTGGGAGCATACATCCCTGCATTGCCTGATAGCATATGTTATGAATGTTTAATGTACTCTAAGCCTAACAGCTTTAAACATTTTATAATTAATGAATATAATTTTAAACCAATAACCTTGGAATATTTTTTAGTAAATAAAGCCCTTCTTACCTTTCAGAACCAATACCTTAAAAAGTAATGCTCAGTTAATTAAGACATTACATTCCAAAAACAAGGTCAACCTCT
Organism: Gnetum montanum; assembly: GCA_015680685.1. Lineage (NCBI taxonomy): Eukaryota > Viridiplantae > Streptophyta > Gnetopsida > Gnetales > Gnetaceae > Gnetum > Gnetum montanum. Next base: position 66,160 of record MNCI01009068.1, on the reverse strand, counting down.
AATTTTAAAAAATGAAATATTTGACAAATTCTGAATGCATAATAATCAAGGAATAAAACTTGTTGGTAAAATAATGACATTGTAAACTGGGATGCTTGTGTTGTTTCTTTTATGAAACAGCTTCACCCATTGACAATATTCTTTAAAGATGTATTTCAATTTTAACCAAGGTTATACGAATTCACCCGGATTAGCATCATATTGGATGCTTTTTTCCATCAGGTAAGGATGCTACCACAACAGTCTATAATTATGGTGTACTATTCAAGGTGAGAAAAATTTGTTTAAAAAGTAACTGGCAAGCATGAACAAAACTCAACAAATGAGCCATGGTGCTCTTTTTCTCTTGCACTTCATACTGTTATGATTATTTCTAGATAAGGAAATGAACTGAGAAACCTGTAGGCTAGGATAGCCTTTGTGGTTCCGTTAGAAAACAGATAAATGTTTTTACCAATTTTATGATACAGAAAAAACCCCAAAAATAGGAAAGAAAAATGTAACAAATATTTCTCAAGATTACCTTGTTTCTTAAGTTTTTGAATACGAATCTCACGAAGTTCCTGTAGCCTTTCAACAATTAACACCAGTTCAAGCTGCAGTAACAGGGTTTTAAAAAAGGTTATTCAGTTTTCTACTAGGGACTTCTATTTTCAATGAGAATATATATCTCTAACTGATTATTCAAAATAAATATTGAAAATATTCATTAGCTTTTTTAAAAAATAAGGATGAGTGTAATTCCAAGATATCCATATTGTTGTATTTATTAGTTATTCATAGCCGTAAGCCAGGTTGTAGCAAACTACAGCTGTATCATAGTTTAAAAATATGGATCAGATTATGAATCACAGATTGCTCAGATTCTGAAACATCAATGCTTTGAGATGGATGAATTTCACCTTCATAGGCCCATGCATACAATGGCTCATCCAGATTATCAACACTTTCATCCAAATGAAGATAAGATAAATGAGGGATAATGGACTGCTTCAGATTTCCATGGGAATAGTTTATGCCCCACAGATCTGGATGCATGGACCTCCTTCCCCTAGGATCATTCATGTTGTAGCAATGAGTCTCTAAGAGAAGGTTCTGCCTGCCTCTCAACATGTATGTGCTTGTATTCTTGTTTTGCAATTAAATTGCAAACCTCTTGCTTCTCATGAGCGACGTTCTCTGATTTTTGGGGTGACTGGGTTCATAACTTACCAAATCCTTGATGAAGCCTTGATCAGATAAAGCCTTCTCAGAGGCAGTAGGTGCAACTTCCCTAAGCTCTTTGTAAAATTATCTACATACATCCTGCCATTAACCTAATTTGTCATGATGAAAGATCACCACAGTGGGAGGTGCTGCTTTATTCACCATATTTGTAAAAGTAATTTTTATCATTTGAGACTTCTGCTTTAATCCATTTTCATCATACATCTTACCATGCTTGCTTCAGTCCTTTATTTCCCATAAAATCAACTAAGAAAAGGAATACTGTTAATGTACAACTAAAACAAGTAGTTTACTAACGTCTTCCTCAGCAATGGCACCAATATTAGTACCCTCCCTAGTCAAGACAATCAGAGGTCTATCAACAGTACGAGCAACAAACTGATCATAAACATTAAAGATGACGGAAATATGACTTGCAAAGTTTACTTCTGTATGTTATTGTGCTCAATAAATAAAGAATGTTATAGTGCATAAAAATACAACTATATTGCCACAATGAGAGAGATAACATTTTTATAATTGTAATATGTTTAATACTTTATGCATTTTTAATTAAAGAACACTAAATAAATCTCACTGCAAGGGACCACCACTTGAAGTGATGGTAAGATGTTTGTCTCTCAAGTTGTGAGACTTGGGTTCAACCCTGGGTGTAACCACTCAAAAGACATTAGGCTTTTGCTCATCCACCAACCCCTCCAAGACCCACCGTGGTGGGATGAGCATTGAGCTTTTAGATAATGATTCTAAATAAATCTCATTGCAATCCCTTACAGGACAAGTGCAACACAGAAATTAAATACACACAAAAACAATGTCCCTTTTGAGACAAGTGTGACACCCACACTTGAGACAATAAATCTCCTTAGTCAAACCATCAATGAGTCCACACCATTCCGAAGAGGTATGACCTTCTTAGGCAAGGCAAAATCATTGCAAGCTCCACATACTTAACTAATTTATCTACTAAAAGAATTACACTAATTATAATTTCTAAATCTAATAAATTAATTAATTGATAAGATGCTATTACCATGATCCAATAAAACACACTTAAAAAACTAAAAGAAATCATTGAGTTTTATCCACTATGTTGTCACTTGATTCCACATCAACCAAACAATTCCAAGCTGCGAAAGCATGGCAACACTTCAAGAATCTCATCGCATGATGAAGTCATGACTCAAAAAATAATGAAAAAAGACACATTTGCCCACGGGACGAAGGAGCTAGAAAACAGGGAAAAGAAAAGACAAGACCAAAGATAAACAAAAGATGTTAAATGAACTCCTCACCTTGGTATTTCTAGTTATTAGGAACATAACAGAGAGGTGCGCTGCTTTTGGGCATTGATGGCTAAGCACAACCCCAGAGATCCAACTCTGGCCACTTTTCTAGCAAAACCGCATCAAAACAGCAAAGGGGGTGCAACAAAGCATCAACGATGCAAAGATATCAATGACCTCTTCATCATCAGCCCACACGATCAACATCCAATGGTGTCCACTCCCCATATTATCCTATTATTTAGGATGTTTGCAGTGCAACAAGCCTAAAGAGTGATTTATGATTCATTTCTCAGGGATGAAAAGCATGCAGTGAAACACAAGTGTCACCCAACTACAGTGCCACAAGGGTTGGTAATCCCTAAACCCTAGCAATGCAAAGATATCCAATATGTATTTTACAATATAAGCCAAGGTAAATATCGGTTTAGTTCTGAACTAGGTTAGCCGAGTGTGCATTTAAGCATTAGCACCTTACCATTACTCCAAGTGGTAGTCCCTATGATTTCGTATATTCTACCCCTACCAATTGTAAACTCTGCCCCTGCCCACTTAGGCTCTCCCACTGTCTCTTAAATTGCATCATGTGATTAATACCAAATACTTGTCATGGCATCATCATGTGGGAATACGTAAAAAATAAATTCACATCATAATTAATTAGTATCCATTTTACTCTCCATAACGTTTATATTATTTCTTTGCAAGACGTTTTGAATCATACTGAAACTGAAACTGAAATTTTTACTTCCGTCCACTGAGACCCCTTAGATCTGTCAGACCAATTTCAGAATTCCTTTTACAATTTTTTTTTTAAAAAAACTTATAACTCAATGCTCCCTAGTAGAATTGAACCTATAGCCTGTGGTTAGCAGTCCAAGACCTTTACCACTTGGCTAACACCTCAGTTGCAATTGATTTCTCAAAGATTAGAGAGAGAATAAATAGCATTGCAGTAAACAGCTGGTTGAAATGTGACAGGCAATAGTTAGTTTTAAACCATAAAAACAGCTAGTTATAAGAAAAGTAAAACCATTGTTAACAAAAAAAATAAAACAAATAAAAAAACGGCAACAATAAAAAAAACAGAGAAAAGTTAAATCAAAAGAACTAGTAACATGTAAAAAATATTAAGAAATTCTAGGGAAATAACATGTGAAAAATTCACAAACCTCTGATTCCAATCTCTCTTTCTCTTCTTTAGCTTTAATTTTGGCAATTTGTTTCATCTTTTCAACCTGGGGCATAAAAAACAAAAATGATCATAACACCAGAAAATGGAATGCCAAAAATTCACCACAATATGTAATTGTAAAATATCACCTTGAAAAACCTAAACTGCATGTGTGTGGGGTATAACATACAGACTAACATGACTTAAAGCTACCTAGGTGAGGAATGGTTTGGAATCTTAGGTTGCTTATATTTTAGGTTATGTATCATTATTATCATTTTGTTAACAAAATGTTTTTTAAAGCAAAGCAAGTTGAAATTTCTGGAATCACATGGAATTGCTCAAAATTGCTTTAAATCATGATCCAGAATTACTTGGAATTGCATAGAATCAGAATTGTGATTCCAACACTGATCCAAATCACATTACGCTAGATCAAGATTCTAGATTACAGAAATCAAGATTCCGATATGCATTTCATCAGTATTGCCTTTTTTATTTTCTATTGGTTTGGGACCTTGATATTTCTGTGTCTTATGCTGGTTTTGAGTCTTCAGTATTGAGGTTTCATTGTCTTGTGTTGAATTTGAATCTTAAGATTTTTTTAATTTTGTGCCAAGGCTGTGTGTTTGGATGAAGTGAATTAATAATGTTGTGATAATGTTACGCAGTGGTCAAGATATGTCATGTGTCTTTTGGATGCTATGTTTCACTCAGCTGTGCTGAAATCTTTTCTTGTATGAGTCCTGCAATAAACCATAAGCTATAGATAGATTTTAATTTCTGCACGTTATAGATTGTGGCTCTTGTATTTTTGTTGACTTCAATCCCCAGGAAAGTGCATCTTAAGTGATAAGGCATCCAACCTAAAAACTTTATTTAAAATTCCTAGTAATCTGGTCTACTGGTGGTAAGTAAATCTATCACTATGTATTAACAGATTAATTTCAGTGGTTTCACTACTGTGCAGGATGACCCAATTCTGAAATAGAGGAAAGTTTCACAGTTTAAACGTTTTGGCTATATAAGAATTGAATGAAATCAAATTATCTGACAACCTTCTTATGAGCACTATTCTTTCTCAGGAACTCCTTAACCTTACTAGATATTGATACCCTTTGATTGAATTGTATTTAAGTGTGTTCTCACAACATGTTGATCAGTCAATGGAATTTATGTGCTCCCTATGTAAGTCCTTTTTGGCCATTGTTGATGCGGAAGTTTGAGCCACGAGGCACACTAATGCACAATGCTCAAAAGTGCATGATTTGGCAAGGTTGTTGTCTACGGCACCTTGCTTATGGGCATGGCTAGCCTGGGAATAGTCTCAGTGGGCAAGAAAACGTGACTGATAATTTTAATAGAACATAAAATATAAAAGCAAAAATGAGCAAAGATATTAAAGATGAAATGCATACATTAAACTAAAACAATAATAGTTAACATTTCATTACATAAATTTCAACATGGACATAGGGAAAACATCAAGAGGGAAAAGGGGATGGGAACTTAGTAGACTATTCATCAATCCATCCACTTTGGTGGCTATCACAAGATGGATATTTCTTCTCCTTCTAAAAATATTCACGGTAGGATTGGATGGCCCTAGTCAACTGCTTAGTTTGACCCTCCAGCTCCCACAGGTTGGCAATCGCCACCTCCTTTCTGACTAGGATGCTAGCCCAACCCTTCTCCTAGTTTTTCTCGTACTCAAATCCAAGGGTTAGCCTTTCAAGCCTCCTACACAATCTCACCTCAATGGCTTCTTTTTCCAGCCAATTTGAGGAAGCAACCAATGTAGGGCTAAGGCTATGATGGGATAAGAGGGTGCATGATGGGGAAAACAATGAAGACGGTACTGGAGAAGGGATGGGAGGAGGAAACAAGAAAGCATTTTTTTAATAAAATTTATGATTTTATAAATACTCTGAGTTTCTTTATTTTTGCTTGACAAGTGACAGGCATGGAAGAAAATAAGGAGATTCAAATCACCAAGGAGATTTAGAGGATCTCTGCTCCACCACACTTGGTGAAGGACATCATGCATGGCAGCCAAGTGGGCGAACACAGGGCCAATTCCTCTTCCTCCCCAAAAAGGAAGAGAAGCAGGAGAGGAAGGAGAAAGCCTTATAAAAGGCCTTCTCAAGTAGAAAGGAGGGCAGCAGCCAGCAATCAGCAAAAGGACTCTTCTTCCTTTCCTACTCCCATCCCTTCTCCAGTGCCATCTTCATTGTCTTCCCCATCGTACAACCCCTTATCCCATCATAGCCTCAACCCTACTCCAGTTGCTCCCTTAAACTGGCTAGACCAAGAAGCCATTGAGGTGAGACTGTGTAGGAGGCTTGAAAGGATAACCCTTGAGTTTGAGAACAAGAAAGATTGGGAGAAGGGTTGAGGTAGCATCCCAGCCGAAAAGGAGGTGGCAATCGTCAACCTACAAGAGCTTGAGGATCGAACCAAGCAACTGACTCAAGCCCTTGGATCCTACCGTGAATATTTTCAAGAGGAGATGAAGAATCCACCTTGTGATAGCCACCAAAGTGGATAGATCAATGAATAGTCCGCTAAGTCCCCATCCCCTTTTCCCTCTTGATGTTTTCCCCATGTCCATGTTGAGATTTATGTAATAAAATGTTAACTATTATTGTTTTAGTTTAATGTATGTGTTTCATCTTTAATATCTCTGCTCATTTTTGTTTTTATATTTTATGTTCTATTAAAATTATCAATCATGTTTTCTTGCCCACCGACACTATTCATGAGCTAGTCGTGCCCATAAGCAAGGTGCCCCAGGTAACAACCTTGCCAAATCCTGCACTTTTGGGTGTTGTGCGTTAGTGGGCCTCGTGGCTCAAATTTCCACATCAACAGCTAGCATTTGGTGTAGATAGGTTATACAATTAGGACATTACCAATGACTTGTGACTTGTAGATACTTAATCACAGCCTTACATTTAGAGATGGTGGACAATGACTCACTGAGATGCTACCTATGGCACCACACTAATAGTTCAAACAAAAATGAACTGTAAAACTGGAATTGGTTAAAAATACAGCAGGTCTATATTTAAATTATCTCAACTACTCCCATGAAGGTATGGATTTTTCCTCATGGATTATGGTTTCCTAACAAATGTTAAGTTATAGTACTCCCATGGAAGTATAGGTTTGGTGAGCACAACAAAATCCTTTGTCAATGAAATTGTTTCAGCAGAATATAAGCCTTGCTTTGGAAACCACCTGCAACAGGCTAAACCTTCTTCTTTGATTCCTTTCAGAGAACATTGTATTAACAAGCTTAGAAATGGATTTGTTTTGGATCTGTGTCAACATCATATATTTGAACAATATTTGGAATTTCAGTGTCATCCAACAATCAGAAGTAGTAGTTTATGATAAATTTGGTAATTTACAGCTATTTTTCAAGGTTATTTGAAGATTTAAAAACAAGAATTTAAGAACTAGTTTAACTGCTTTGAAGAACAAGCAAAATTTGTTAGAAACTGTAATTTTAATAATTAAAAAACATATAGACTATAAGGCTGATAAATCTTACCTAATTGCTCCATTATTCATTATCTAACGCATAGATGCTTTTGAAATCATTGAATGTTGTTGAATTCTTGCAAACGGATGATTTTCAGCTTACCTGCCATTACATGGATGTTGTTGCTAACCTCTTGCAGCAGGGATGGCCTTGATTAAGGTCAAGAAGGTTTATCTTTTTACTAGGACATACTCTCGCCCCTTCTATAAACTTATCAATTATGTGCATTTTGATTTGTTAGGGTTGGATTAACAATGTAGAGTTAGTTTTTAGACCCATCGCACTCCCTTAGGGATGTTGAGGTCTGACAGCCACCTTTTCTTAGAGCTTTCAATTACCAGAAGAAAAGAAATAAATATGGAAATAAAAAGGCCTTCTAAGAAAGAATCTGTTACAAGACGACAACCCATTATCCTTGAATCTTGCTAATAGTTATATAAAGAAAGAGCGAACAAGCACAACACAGGATGGCTGGAAAGGGAGAAGGACAACAACAAGATGTATGGCTGCTAAGAAGGGGCAAGAAGGAGAAATGACAAGAAGGAAAAATTCAAAGCTAAGTAACAGTTCAACATATCAATAAATTGCATTTGGTGAGAAAAAATTTGAGCAAGAATGTAAAATGATTCTCTGTTGCTAGGTTTCGTTATGGACATCAAGGGTTTATAATTCTGCATCTTCTTCTTTCCTTCCTTTATCTTGAATATTTTCCTCATGCTTGAATCAAAATTTGGTAGAACTTTGCTGATGGGTCTCTCCGCCTGCTCATACACTGTCAAGCCTATGTGACTTGGATGAATGTGGTTTCTGTAACGAATTAAAAAAAAAAAATTGTGATGATTTGGGGCATAATGGCATTCATAATTATGTTTTGTTAAAGGAAAAAGATGTTTGCATAAGAGTTGATTCCACTAACAAAAAGCAAACGTATCTTTGGCATATGTCTAATTTGTGAATTCCTAACACTTGAAAGATTTGTTGATTTCTTAGATTTTTGCTGAAACAGATGGCTTATCTCTTTAATACTAGAATCATAGGATTTGAATCTTAATTGAGTAATGTACCTTCTTAAGTCAAAATCATTTATCTTTCGATGAATGCACTAGAGTAGAGTAAATCCATTGGTGTAAAAATTTAGAATTGATATTAGTTGCATTTTTAATGTGTTCATGCATTGACTAATCTTTAGGGTCATACCATGGATCATTTCTAATTAAATTAATCGTGTTCGTGATGATATTGCAATGGTGCTTATGCTTTGAAATTTTTGGAAGAATACATTGATTTAGTTAACTGTTTTGTTCACTGGTATTACTAGAATGCTGTTAAGTTTGATTACAAGGTTATTTCATTTTACATTTTTTTGCACCTCGGAAGGAATGTGAGTTCAAAGAGGTATCGGTCATCATATTGGCATTCTCTTCGAGCCAAATCCTTGGTCCGTTGTTTGGATATTATATTTTCTGTGTCTATGCTTAATTACTTACGTTAAAGTCAATTGTTACTAATGTTAGTTTGATTGCAAGTTTTGATCTTCTGTTGAGGGTTAAGCCATAATGATTGGTTAATTGTTGGAAAAACATTATCCTTGCAGAGATAAGCAAGCTAAGGTAGATGTCAGACATCACTACAAAGATAGAATCAGAAAATTTCTACTTCTTACACTCTAAAATCAGATTATATAAAGTTATCTCAGATGCTTTGATTATGTGCAGAGAAGACCAGAGACTATACCTATTACAAGAAATTGCTTAATTAAACTATATGGGAAAAAATAAAGAGGTAGACCAAAACATACTTGATATGCAAGGATAAAGAAAGATATCCAGGAATTAGGAATTAATGTTAATTTGGCTTTTAACATAGGCATATGGCAGAAATGAACTTATAAAACCAATCCCATGTAGTTAGAATTAAGCTAGGATGATGATGAATTTTAGCTTTTAACATAGCCAACCCCATTTTGTTGGGACAAGGCTAGGATGATGATGATGATGAATAATTTTGGACAGCATTTTAGAGGGCTTTACATGTTAGTTGTTTTCCCTATGAAAGGGCATTACAATCTAGAGGAAGCAACAACTGACCAAAATCTAGCGTTGCTTTAAGGCTATTGATCACCATCTTCAAGCCTTAACACATTGAGAAAGATGTATTTATGATCAACCATGCTGTAGGACTTTAGATGCAATAATATGGTATGGATGTTTGGTTTAGACAAATGGAAACGTTGGTTGTCTTACTGATTAAGTCAACTTGTCTTGTTGAATTTCTCAGCTCATTGTTTAGTCATGTGCTTCGCTATCATCTATGCATTTGTTGTACCACGTGTTTATGTTGTCATGTGTATGTAAAAAGAATGAATGTTGTCCATAATTTTACCCAATGCTGGTGATCTCTTGTGTTGGCTACAAGTTGCTTAATTGTTAGAAGTTAATTAGTGGTTTTCAGCTGGATGTCCAAAGCGTCCATGGAATACTCATAATAATAATAATGGAAAAAAAAAATTTGGCCAACATACCTCTCATTCTACAAACATGAGAAGCCAAAAGTGAAACAAAAAAATATTCATAAAGCAATTTTAAAGGTATCATGTTTTTCCATGATAGTTAGTAAGACATAGCTCACTAGGTTAGAGCATGTGGCTTGTATCCAAAGAGCTATGCTAAGACATGTGCTACCTAGGGTATGGAAAAAATATACATTTAAAGACTATGGCATCAAATAGACAGCTCACTATAGTAGATCATCAGTGAAATCTCTGCACAATTTTGTTAGCTGTTTAAAAGTCAAAAAATTGAAAAGTTAGCAAAATTTTGGGAAATTTTGTGGGAAGAAAGTTTGCAATATGTAAAATAAAAGGTTTGAAAGATTTTTTATAGCAAATTAGAGACTATGTAAAATACAAGCATAAAACACACCTACATAGATATAAAGATAATAATAACAAGTCTACTAGTATATAAACACAACATCATCATCTACAAATTCCTTTATCCCTTCACTACCAATATATGTTCAACATGCCATTGACACAAAATGTTATAGTACTTTTATCTCAACATAACCTTCATTATTCTATGGTGGTTATTTAGTGTGCAAACCTATAATGTCCTAATGAAATGTTATATTCTGTTCAAATAACTCATGTCTATGCAAGCCCTCTTAACTTTACTAGTACGAAGTACTCATATTAAAAGAACTATAAAATACAAAACAATATAATCAATTCATGCTTCTATAATTTTATTAATTTGGCTGGCATTTCTGCTGTCTATAAGTTTAAAATCAAATTTCTTCTAGATCCTTGTGCAAGTTATTCAAAACATTTGGCAAAAAATTGGCTTCTTGAAAAAAGTCAATTGCACTACTTTTTCAAAAAGTTCAGTTAAAAAAAAAATCATGAAATAATGAAGACTTTTCCAGCTAAAAAGGTCAAATATTTTTCATCAATTCAGCTATTTTTTGCAGACTTTTTTATCCTTGGTCAAATCATTTGCCCATGTTCATGAGATAAAGGCACCAAAATGATAGTGATGTTTTTCCATAGTAGACACCCCAGTTCCCTATTTCTTCTTGTTTTATATTTTACACTTATTTTCTAACTAGAATTCAATCCCTTTTTTAGAATGTCAGAATTTATTTTCCCTTTTGTAACTTTTTGACAGAAAATCAGAGTTTATTTCCTCAGCTGATTATGGAAAGTTAGATTTCAGATGCATTTCCTTATCTCGTTGCCTGTCAATACTATAATTTAATGTATCTATTAACACCTAGAATCAGAAAAATAATCATATTACAGTGCCCCTGGTCAAGAGTGTTTTGATTTCCAAATTCTTTGCCCCTTTCTCAAAAATTCAGAATTTTGTCTATTTAAAAGAAAATAACACCTGATTGTTATTAGGAAAACACGACCCTGTTCTCAGGGAAATCTGATTTTGCTTTCATCCACTACAACACTAGTAAATGGTTGCGGATACAACTGTTACTAAATGGCTTTGCTTCCTTGTTCATCTTTGGTAACAATCATTTTTATTTTTCCTAAATAAGGGACTGTTCATTAGTGTTTAGATTTGTTATATGTTCAGCTTGTATTAGTTTAATTATCTGTATGTTTCACATTTTCCTTAGAATTTTGCTGTCTCTTGAAAATGACAGATAGGACTGAGCAGAAATTAATTGTTGTCTTTTACTTTAATTACCACATAGTTGAAGGTTCTAATGATTCGTGTATGTCTGATACTGTTAAACTAATGTGGTAGGCTAGTGGCTTAGTTTTTCAGCCTGAGAAAATTTACAATCACATTTTTTATACTACTAACGCTTTTATTATCATAAGCATTCTAGAATAATGTCCCAACAAAAATAATGTTTTTCATTATATATTTACTTGCTTTTATTGGAAATGAACTCATTAATAATAATCCAAAAAGCCTTATGAATTTGCAGTGCAATAATATAGCATACTCTCGCATGTACTCTTCGAATTGTATTATGCATTCATTTACTGTGTCCTACTTGAGAATGTGGGACTTTTTAACTTACTGAGGAATTTTCTTAATATACTACTTATCTTTATACTCTACTTGTTGATTTGCATTGTTGTAATCAAACGTTCTATGTGGAAAATAATTTGAAAATCAATAAATGTTATTGACTTTTTAATGCCAACTGCTGCACATAAGAGACTTGTTCTATGTGACCTAAATTATAGAACAAGCTTAAGATTAAATCAAGTCACATCTGTGTCTGCAGCCTGATGAATAAATTTACCTATAAAACACATTTGCTTTGTTCTCTATCACTAAAATAAGTAAATAAATGCAAGTTGCTTCGGTTGATCGCATTTTTATCTATGAAATGAAAATGCTTTTGGTAAAAATTACCCTGAGCTATCTGATGAGGAAATGTGTCATAGGTATTTTATAAGGGTTTTGATCCTACATTTTTTAAAGAATTTTAGGAATTTATTTATGTTCTAACATAAGGTTTTAACCTTTGGAGCTATGATAACAGAACCACTAAAAAAAGGTTCAGCTTTTGCTTATCCACTAACCTATCCATGACCTGCGTTAATAGGATGAACATTGAGCCTCCCAGTGATGACACTTTTTATCTGTCTTCTATCTCATATACTTGCTTTAGCTTATCTGACTTGTAAGTCTTAAGAGATACTTAAAAAAATAAAAATGAAAAAGTGTATAATGATTTTAAGGGGTTGATTGAAGCACGGCCTACATAAATTTGCAAAATAAATCCGAATTCACTGGAAAAAGCATTTGCTGCGTAGCTTGCATACCTTGCGCCTAGCTATATCCTTCGCAATCTCCCTTGCCCTCCACTCATCCGCTTCCTGATCAGCCTGCTCATATCTTTCGCGCACCTGTAAACAACTATTGGACACTCTGAGATATACGTAATTCAAAATAAGGAGATCGCCCCTGTATATCAATTTCAGATTCCATATTAAACTCTATCAACACGATGCTTCTTCTGAAGGAAAAATGTAAATTGGGTAAACATATAAGCAAAATATTTTACCTTATTTTATTTTTCAACCAACCCGAATTGTAAACCAAGTGCAGCATTTATCTGTATTTAAAAAAATTAAAACAACCAACTGCATTACCATTTGAAAGGCCTCAGAGGCCAGTTTTCGTCGCTTCTTTCTCCGTTTCCGATTGCGCTTGATTTTTAAACGCTTGTCGGCTAAGCCGACGGCCACTGAAATCTCTTCCCAGGGACAACTTCGATTAATTAAAGAATCTACAGGAACAAGCATATTCCTGATTGCCGTCTGGACAGCAATTCCAGCCTCCACAGCCAAGGATCCATGTGTATTCAAGTTAATACATTTCGACTCGATCAGTTCGGCGATATCCTTAAAAGGAAGTTTTCCGCTAATTTCCGAAGCCACGTCGGAGGGTGCAGAAGAGCCTGTATCTGCAATTTGAGAGACACTGACTCCTTCGGTAGCATTTTTCCCTTGTTTTTTTGCAGCAATCGCATCCAATTCGTTTGTTCTGAAATCACCAAACAAAACATTCGTACAGCCGTCATAGCCGGAACCAAAAGCATGGAAAAAAAATGAGAAATTCTGTATGTATAGAATAATACAGAGATTTTAAAAGCTGAACGTGATGCTGAAGGCTCTGCAAGTGATTTTTTAGGTGCCTCCCTTCCCACAGAAAAGCATTAGGTGGTCGCGATATGTTAGCGGCATACATTTGCGTTCGCTTCCAACGAAAGCAGAAACACGGCACAGTACAGGCATAGGCAGACGCATCCCCACGAAATATCAATGGCAAAGCAGACAAAAATAAAATGTCCGCTGTGATGTGTAGTTCTGCAACGCGAAAGACAGTAGAACACAGTACCATCAAAATACTAAGCTTAAACAAAGTAGTTTTATGAATATGATAAAATAAAGTCCATGAAGTTACTTAAGACATATTAACTAAAAAAATAAATGCTTTGCTCAAGGTATTGTAAAATTGATCAGGATTCTAATTCCTAAGGATGCTCGTCTAGAATTCTCTATACAATCAAATTGAAAATAAATTAAAGAAAAGTTACATGAAGTCCTATTTTGCAAATGATGTATAACTTAAGGATCATCAAAGGCTAAGTGTTCATCTCACCAAGGCCAAGAGGGTACGAGGATAAGCAAAAAGCTTAACCCCTTTTAGGTGGTTCTGCCCAAGCTTGAACCTAAGCCATGCCATGTAACTGGAGAAACAAGCACCTTACCATTAATCCAAGTGGTAGTCTCTATCAACCCATAGCTTGACAAAAGTAAAATTCACAATTTGGAGACCATTTGTGAATCAAGCAAATGCTCTACATTTTATTTGCTTTTGTTTTCTATAATTAAAGAATTTCAATCTTTTCTTTCAACCACCAATGGTTAATGGTCATTTGGTGATGGGTTACAAACCCCTTTTACAATTTAACTTAAAATCCTCATCGAACATTGGAGGATGAGGCTCATCAATGTTGTCTATATAGTAAATTAATACAACCAAGAGTGATTTCTAACTCTATAATTGTTTATTTCCTTATTTTGTCATTTGCCCAAAATTTGGTTATCTTAGCCTATTCAAATCAGGTTGAAACAACTGAATATATGCTATAGCTAAAGATGACTCCAACCAAGAGTGATTTGCAAGCACTGTGATTTCTTATTTTCTAATTTTATATTTTGCCCAAAATTTCATTATGTTAGTATATTCAAATTAGGTTGAAACACTTGAGCGGATGCTATAGCTAAAGCTAACTACAACATTTTAGGTGGTGTGATAGTTAGATTACAAGTGTCCAATCCTTTCCTTCTTTTTGTTGTTTAGATTGTGCCAAAGTGTCTTGTAAAAATGAAATAGCCTCCTTGATATTTTTAGATGAGAGCTTAATCTAAGATTTCTACATAGGTGTCTAGACCTTTCTTGTGAATATCAAGGAACTAGTAGCAATTTGATCTTGTAAGAAATCAACCCACCAAAAGTATATAACAAGTCAATATTCATTTCAAAAAGTGCAATGCAATGATGATGAATCATGCTTTTCAACTACTAAGATATCTTAGCCCCGATATCAGAGCCTCAATATGGGATCTCATCCTATGTTATCGGATATCTGATATTGCAGGATGCATGCCTATCTATAAATATAGCACTAGGGCACATGATCCAAATAACTTTCATTCCATCCTTAGGTAGATTCTTACAGTTTTGTTTTGTAGTTTTAGCGATTGATGAGTCATGAATTTGTTGGCTGCGATATTGCACCTATGATATCGCGTACACGATATCACAACCTGCTTCCTCATCTATAAATAAGAAGTAGGCAGATTTAGTAGGAGTCTTTTAGTTTTGGAAGTTTAAGTTTTCAATAGTTTTTAGTACGTTAGTTTTTCCTCTCAAACCTTTTCTCCTAGTGCATGCCCGTAGTGTGGTGATTGTAATTGTATAGCATACTTATTCAAGTGTGACGTACTTGGACACGCACATGATCGGTAATAAAGATCGAGATTACTTCATCATTGCAGCATCCACTTAGCTTAATTATTTATTTAATTGTTATTGTTATTTATTGCTTTCTTAGTTAATATCTCTCTATCCTTATCTCATAGTAACGCGGAATGAGTACGACTTAATCATGAGCATTTAAGTGTGACTACTTGGTAACCCAGTAGCGTACCTAGGCCATGCGTTTGGTAATCCCAGTGGTAGTCATGCACGAGGTCCAAGATGTGTACGGATGATTGAGGAATGGATGCTCATTGCACTTAGGCTAGCTTAGATTCTCTCTCACCCTCTCTCTCCTCGCTTAGTTGATAATTATTTCCCATCATACCCAAGAGTAGCATAAGTGTAGAAACACGTCATACACCTCACTCTGGACTAAACCATACGTGACAAAGCTAATACTAGTCCAGGTGGGAAGACAGCGAACTTCAATCTACGAGTAACTGTCTAGATACCACAACTAGCCTGTTTGTGGAGTTCGACCGAATCGTGCGTGAAACACTCGTATTTGTATGGTTGAGTGTAGGGGTACCTTGCCACTCATCATTGGCGTCGTTGTCGAGGATAGTGCTAGTTATCTAGATTAGTTATATCATACAATGTCTTTGTATAGGAATTAACGATATATCTCTTAAGAAGAAGAAATAATTACAAAAAGTCACATACAAATTCACACATAATTGCACAGCCATGCCTCTCCTACAAGACTATAATAATGCCACATCTAGTGAGGCAGTTCATTGGAGAACCAACGAATTATATGACAATGAAGATTGGAGTATGCAATCTGAGGTGGGGGTTTTCTTATAAACATAAATGAAGGCAACATCGTCCCAACGCATGAAAGCATAACTTACTTAATGACGATGAACCTCTACTGGCCACTACAAGCCTAATGCAAATACATGAGGCTGTTCAAATCTCCCGTAGGCATCATAAAGAG
>MNCI01009068.1:19615-49926 GCA_015680685.1 Gnetum montanum | reverse complement strand
CAATGGTAGAAGTATTTAATGAAAAATATCAAACCTACGCAAGAGTGTCAGCCTTGAGGAAACAAATCCAAGAGTGGAAACAAGCACAACATGAACCCTAGGACATGGCCTTAGAAAGATATTATGCACTGTTAAACAACTGTCTAGGCCATGAGTTCTCTGAGGAAAGGCTAATGTACCATATCATTAATGGGCTTCATGATGAAACAAGAGAGACCCTAGGGATGTATGCCCAAGGTCAACTATACGAATGACAAACCCATCAATTCCAAGAGCTTATTAAGCAGGTAGCAAAAGAAGGAGAAATGGTTAGATGGGAGAGTGTTGAAAAACATCAACGGGACCAAAATCTCAACTTAACAGATATCCATAATCATAAAAAGGAGAAATCAACCTATCTCGAGAAGGAAGAACCATCTTTGCCAATACAATAATCATTAGAAGAAATTGAGGCAAAGATCAATAAGACGCTGGAATGGGCACATAAAAAGTGTGGAGAATATATCAATATTATTGGAGATAGAGTTTTGACAACCCGAGAAGCATAACAAAATATCATTAGACATTTGGAAAGAAGGGATGAAGAAAATAAGAGCTCAATTTCCAATCATACGTATGAATGCAACGTTTGATCACCCCAACGGCCAATGCCTAATCTTGTTACATTTATATGAGCATTGGGGAAACACGTTACACCCAAAGTTCATATAGAGATACTGTGTTCGATCACAATGGCAACAATCCCAGTCGTGGGGGAGGCCATCCCTAAATGGGAGACATCCTTCATATCATCCAAATCCAAATGTTTATCTAGTCCAACATCCTATTTCCCAAACTGGGTCAACATACTCTATCTCGCCACATTATCATTCTCCCTAATACTATTAGCCCATGTCCTCAACACAACCACCACCTTGTCAACCTTACACTTCTCCTAAATTTCAACATTCTCATAATTTCCCTCCTTCTACATCGCCACCTATTGTTCCTAAAGTGTTTGCACCATAGCAACAACCCATGAACGTTACTTGTGCTACTGTTGCCAACAGCAGTGAGAAACCTCCTCAACATCGAAGGCGTCCATTCTTTAGACATGACCATAGGAAGGGACAACACAATTCCAAGGCCACTGCATTCTCCAACCTAACACAAGTCCAACACTGTGGTGCACCCTTCTCTTCGAACCCAATGCCTCATGTCACCTCATCAAGGCCACCAATTAACACTTCAACAACCATATGGCCTAATGAATACAACCATGGAGAGCGACATCCTGATCCTTGCATACCATCTTACGGTCCCAAGTATCATAGTGGGTCAACTCTTTATACCAGGAAACTAGATTGGAAACCACCTACGCAAAAGGGATTCAATATTATAATCTTTCAGGACATTTTAATTAACATCACACGAAGATAAAGCAATTCCATTAAGGTAAGCAGTAAGGTATAACCTAACTTTGGAAACAACCTTACTAACGATTGGCCCCATGTGATTGCAAATGGTCCCAAAATATGGACAATAGGAAGGTCCTGCTCAAGGTGGGAGCAAATGACCTAGGAGAGGTGAAAGACAAGTTCCTGCTGGACAACATGCAAAATAGGAGGAATAATCATTTAGCATCCACCAAGAGGACCCTGCTACTGTATAATCAAGGTAAGCAGAAGGAGGAGTTGTTGCAGCACCTGAACAAGGACAACATCTCACATTGCCCCAGGATTGTGTTCAGGCAATCCATGAAAGGTCCATATTCACTGTAGTGATTGTGGAATTAAACTTTGGATCTTTCGAAGAATTTTCTCTGGAGGCCATTAGGGATCACCTCAAAGGGTCCCCATTATGGCCTATCCTCTTTGAAAGTCGTGCTTGGTACTTAGGGGAAATGTACCAATTTTGGCATAACAAAGAACAAGGCACCATGGTTAACATTTGTGGTGTGACTCTTGATTTCTCTGTTCAGGCCATTTCAGAAGTATTAAACCTTCCGAATATAGGACCAAAGGTTTCTTAGTTGTCTACTCGTTCAAACCCTGATGCACGACGAGTTTAGTTAGAAAGGGCATATGGCAAGGAAGATAAAACGTTTGGGGAGTTGACGACGAAAGAAAGGATTTATTTCAAAGTAGGGACTTACACCGCTTTCCAACAAAAGGCTTAAAAAGAATTTCAACATATGTGCCTAGAGGATGTGCAGTGTCGATGGGAAAGGTTAATGCTAATGTACCTCATCTATATTTTACAGAGATCTTGAGGCGGTTTGAAGAACGGAACACAGGGAAGCTTGCATTGCCCTTCCCTTATATTATCAGGAAGCTGTGCAGACATGTTGGTATCAGAGGATACACCAATGATGTCCTCTAAAAAGCCCAAAATGCTTCATATGCTGAACTGCTAAAGCCACCAGCTGCAAGGAAAATCACTGGTGAGACACTAGGGCAGGAACAAGAAAAGGAACAAACAGCAGGGCCAACTGCAACTCAACTTGCAGGACCCAGCCAACTTTCAAGCACGGGACCCAACCAACGACAAGAAGCAGGGCCTAGCACGAGCCAGTAGGATCAACCACCACCGCCGCCACAAGATTACAAACCATCGATGAGCCATCTCAGGGCCATTGCTGAGATGGTTAGTTGGGGAAGTCGTGATGATACAAATCTCTTCCATGTCATTGATGATGTTGTACAACCCACAATTTCTTTGGATCCCACAAGGGGTGAAGTGTCCATCCATACAGGAGGAGGGGAGAGCACTTAGTCACAACATATCTCAGGGAACGCTGCATCCTTTCAAGTGTAATTAGAAACTGGTGAAGGGGCCACGGTGGTGGTCATGCAGCACCAGGATGCAGCAGGAGCCGCAGGAGTGGTTGTAGACCACATTAAAGAATCATTCAATGTGCCTGTTGTGCCACTGGTAGATCTTACAGGAGCATGGGATGCTCAAACTCTGGCCGGAACCTCAATGACTCCTGCGGAACATGAGGATGTACTTGACCAATTGCTACAAACAAGACAAGTAATGATGTCCTTGTTTAACATCCCACAGGATGTTATGGTAATTCAATCAGACCTCATTTTCGCCAAAGAGAAGCTGGTCTTGATAGAGATGAGGGCCGAGCATGCTGAAGCAGAGGTGTAAAGATTACAAGAAAGGCTCATGACCCTGCAAGCAGCACAATGGGATCCTTCTCAATTTGTTCCCGTAGACTAGCTGGACATTTTCAGGACTGAGCAACTCACTAAACTGGTGACAAAGAACAAGAAGGTGGCGAAAGAAAAAAAGAAGGTTGTTTGGGATGCCTCTACTGCACAAGCACAAACTTACATGCATACCAAGACACTCAAAGCCTTATAAGAAGAAAACAAACAACTTGTTGCTAACAACCTTCGGTTGACCTCGGTGGAGAAACAAAAGAATGTTCTCGAAGAACATTTTCAATAGTTGTAAGAACAACTCATCAAGGTTAACCAGGACATGAACCGTTTAGCCAAGGAAAATCAAACCCTCTCGATGGAGGAGGTACGCACCATCCGTCAGAAGATGGACATTGAAATAAGTGCATGCAGAATGAGGCTAAACGACATGAGAAGCTAAAGGAGCATTTTCGGGACTAGGTGGGAATGTATAAGCAAATCATCGATAAGGAGATCCATATGGCCAAGGCCCACATCAACACTCTTAGTGCTCAACACATTGATTGGCAGGCCATATTGGACACATATGCGTTTTCCCACTAGGCGGAAGTTAAGAACCAGGACCTGCAGATCCAAGACCTTACAGAATACATGGAGTTGACAAACCTGTGGTATGCCAACCTTGCCATGTTAACAGCAGGGCACCTGAGAACAGAGCTCAAGCAACAGGTAGCCACCACCTATGTCAAATATGAAGTAGAATTTGCAAACTGTAAGAAATTATTACAAAAATTAGAAGTTGCAAATTCTGAACTCGAGGTGGTTAAAGCAAGCTACCAGGGGCAAAAAGGTGTCGTAACAGACTTGGCTCGACAACTTGCAGATTTTCAAGAATACAAAGACAAAGCCAGAGCTTACGAGGAGGAACGGCGGGTGTTTGCAGCTTGGTAAGTCAAGGCAAATAAAATGTTTCCACAACTACCCTACCCATGGGAGGTGTCGACTCCATCAAACATTGGAACATTAGCATGGACAGCACAGGATCCCCAAACTAAAGAGGAGAAACTCCAGGTCATACTTCAACACCATCAAATCCCAAGACCTGGAGCACAAGACAAGGGAAAGGCACCCATGGAGGAGCCACCGCCACCAGGAACTACATGAGTTCCATCAATTTTGTAGCTATAGGATTTTCTTTTGCATTCTCTGTGTTGTGTCTCAATTCTATTGTGATTCCACACTACGGCATGAACCCATTCTCGCTAGTCAATAATCCCATACCTATCCACTGGGTAATCAATGGAGCTTGTTCACAATTTAACTCAAGGATGAGTTTTCATTCAATCGTGGGGGTATGATGAGTCACGAATTTGTTGGCTGCGATATCGCACCCATGATATCACGTACACGATATCACATACGCGTTATTGTAGCCTGCTTCCTCATCTATAAATAAGAAGTAGGCAGATTTAGTAAGAGTCTTTTAGTTTTGGAAGTTTAAGTTTTCAATAGTTTATAGTACATTAGTTTTTCCTCTCAAACCTTTTCTCCTAGTGCATGCCCATAGTGTGGTGATTGTAATTGTACAGCATACTTATTCAAGTGTGACGTACTTGGACACGCACATGATCGGCAATAAAGATCAAGATTACTTCATCATTGTAGCATCCACTTAGCTTAATTATTTATTTAATTGTTATTGTTATTTATTGCTTTCTTAGTTAATAGCTCTCTACCCTTATCTCCTAGTAACGTGGAATGAGTACGACTTAATCACGAGCATTTAAGTGTGACTACTTAGTAACCCAGTAGCGTACCTAGGCCATGCATTTGGTAATCCTAGTGGTAGTCGTGCACGAGGTCCGAGATGTGTACGGATGATTGAGGAACAGATGCTCATCGCACTTAGGCTACCTTAGATTCTCTCTCACCCTCTCTCTCCTAACTTAGTTGATAATTATTTCCCATCATACCCAAGAGTAGCATTAATGTAGGAACACATCATACACCTCACTTTGGACTAAACCATACGTGACAAAGCTAATACTAGTCCAGGTGGGAAGATAGCGAATTGTGATCTACGAGTAACTGTCTAGATACCACAACGTCTGCGGAGCTCAACCAAATCGTGCATGAAATGCTCGTATTCGTATGGTTGAGTGTAGGGGTACCTTGCCACTCATCAGTGATAGAGTGAATGCTTGCAGTGTGGTGTTGTTGTATGGAATCTTTATTTAAGTGAAGTGTACTTGGGCACAATTCATGTCTGAAAATAAAGATCAAGATTGCTTTTCATCATTGCAACATCCACTTAGTTTTACTATTTTACTTAGCATAGTTCTTATTTTTTTCTTAGTTTAATCATTTACATTTACAAGTATTTTACTTCACTTGTTCATTAGTAAAGCAAAATGAGTATAATTGGTTTCGAGCATTTAAGTGTAATTGTTTGGTAATCCCAGTAGTGTTATCGCTTGGTTCGCCCAGTAGCATAACATTTGGTAACCCAGTAATGGTTACATGAGCTTAAGACGCGTATAGTACGCTAGGATTAGATGCTCATCACTCTAGGCTAGAGTAGATTTACATTACTACCATTACTTAAACTTAGGACTAAATTTCCTTCCCAATTATGTTTATTGCTATGAGTAATCAAGGCCTAACAACATCAATTATCATATGCCTCACTTTGCACTAAACCATACATGACAAAGCTACCACTAGTTCGAGTCGGAAGATAGTGTCATGCAATCAATGCTTAACAATCTAGATGCCACAACTAGTCCCATCCACAGAATTCAACCGGATCGTGTGTGAACACTTGTGATTCATATGGTTGGACGTAGGGTTACCCACCGCTCATCATTGGCGTCATTGCCAAGGATGGTGCTAGCTATCTAGATTAGTTATATTATACATTATCATTGTAAACATATTAACGATCTATCTTGTAGAAAACATTAATATTTTAAGTCACACATATTATCAAACGAAATCATGTCTTCTTCACATAGGGCTAATAATGCATCATAAGATGAAAACACCAGTAGGAGAAATGATTAGACCTATACTTAGAAAAACTAGAGTAAACAACCACAACTAGGGGTTTCATATGCTCAATTAGACCCTTACTACACTCAAAGATTAAGTTCAGCTAACATGGACAATCTTAGAAAAGATGGAGTACATCCTAGAACAAGGAGGACCTCAAGGCTTAAGACCTCCTCCAAACCTAGAAGAGATACATCAAGGAACCAAAGGGAAAAATATAGGAGCCATGGCGATTCTCCCAATTCACCATCTTCCTCTTCCTCTTCCATGTTTAGTTCTAATGAAGATAAACGTAGGTATAGAAATAGGGATCAAGATGAAGATAGAAGTAGAAATGGACGAGATCATCAGTGTGAGCATGGATGAAATCATCATAAATAGATAACTAGAAATAGAAATTATCACCATGACATGTTTGATGATGATGAACCCTTTTGGATACTAGGAGCATGATGCAGATAATGAAGGAAATCAAAATACCCCACAAGCATCAAAGGAAAATTCGCATCAAAAGGCTTGATATGAATAACATCTCTGAATTTGCGAGATGCTATGACTCTAATCCATAACATCACTTACAAGCCTTCCATAATGCCTACGTCTTACAGAACATCGAGAGTAAGTGAAAAAAGCTTAAGCTCTTTTCTAGGATACTAATAGATGAAGCTGAAAGTTGGTACAGATCATTGGAACCAGATTCAATCCATCAATGATTCACAATGCTGGAACTCTTCAACGAGAAATACCAAACCTATGCGAGAGTGTCCAACCTAAGAAAACAAATCTAGGGGTGGAGGTAAGAAAAACATGAATCCTTGGATGTGGCCTTGGATAAATACTATTTACTACTACATAGATGTCTAGGCCATGGTTTCTCTCAAAAAGAGTAGCTTTTCCACATCATAGATGGGCTTCATAACCAAACAAGAGAGACCCTTGGGATTTATGCCCAAGCTCAGTTATCCAAATTGAAAGCCCATCAGATACAAAGGTTAGTTGAGTAAGTGGCAAAAGAAGAGGCAGAGCTATGTAAATGAGAAATTGTAGAGGAATATAATTGGAACCCAACTCCTCAAACAAGAGAAGTCCATATGTATGACAAGGAAAAAGAGAAAGCTCTCAATGAGTTGATTTCACAACAAACCTTGCCAATAAAAAAGGCTATCACTAAGATCAAAGTAAGGCTAGATAATATGTGGGAGTTGATGAACAAAAAAGTTACAACCTACTTGGAAATCATAGGGGAGAAAGTAGAACAAAAAGAATCAAGTGATCAACACAAGAAGAGGAAAAAGACCAATGAAATAGGTAGGAACACTGATCAGCAAAAAGGGAAAATAGCTGTAGTAGAAGAGGCTATAGACTTAACCACAATAGAGAATGATCGATGTGACATCTGCCAATATGACCATCCAAAGAACTATTGCTTAGTTATGTTACATCTACATGAGTTTGGGGCTTTTGCTTTGAATCCTAAGTTCGTACAAAGGCAAATGCCTAGGAAATTACCTTACAAGGTGATTATAGATAATCCTACAACCAACCGTACTATTCTAGTGGGATTTCTTATCAACCTCAACACTACTATTGATTGCAGTGTCAAAACCCACAGTCATGGGAGATGCCATCATCAAACTAGCAATACCCTTATTGCTAGCCAGACCTATATGACTACTATGTTCAATAATCTATTTCTCCAAATGGTTCTACTTCCTTTACCTTGAATCACTACTATCACCCTCTCAAATATCATCAACTTGTAGCATCTCTTGTGGGATCACCATCTCAAACCTCTTATCTTTTGTGACATCCTCAATATTCTCATACTTCTCTCCATCATATGTCACCACCAAGAACACAGGAAGGATTGGCACCACAACATCAACAAAAGAATGTCACTTGTGCTATGAACATACATGTAAATGATAATGGTAGTAGGTCTCAACCACAGTCTCAAAGATGTCCTTTCTTTAGGATAGTTTCCACACCTTAGCACAAAACTCATAAACTACTAGCTCATTACAACTAGCACAGGGCCAACATGGTGCAACACCCTTCCTCACCAAAACAATGTCTCTTGATCCTACATAAGAGCCAACACCCATTACCACTCCAATGCAAAACATAACAAATTAACCTATCACTATGGAGAAATAGGCAATGCATTACTATTGAAAAAGAAGGGTGTAGTTGTGGAATGACACTTCAAAATGTTAACACAGTCATGACACCAACCCACACTAAATATGAAAGACAAGCATGTGCACAAGAGAGAGTAGGGGTCACTAAACCAAAAGACACCCACTGGTTGTAAATTAAGAACCTCAAAGTGTCTAAAACATGTATGAAAACATCTGAACCATTTATTAATTACCATTATAAGAAATGACCCCAATTAAGAACTTACAAATGGAAATACTAAACCACAATCATACACTAATGGAAAGAGGAACTAAGGAATTAAATGATCAAAATTCAATTACCATCAAGATCACATGGGACAATAATTGACAAACTAAGTCACTAAGAATGGTCAGTGACAAACCTCAAGTGTATGATCCAAGGGAACCAAGGTTCATTTTCCGAACACTCACCCATGAGTTTAGTCGTGGGGGATACACCAATCATGATCAAGGAATTAATAAGCATTTTTGTTATGCCTTTTCACATTTCTTACCAATTTCCACATTCTTTAATAATCTTTAATTCTTACTAACTTTGCAATTCTTGATATCTTTTACAATTTTTTCTATACTTTGCTATTATTCTTACTTGTACATATTTTTGTCAATGTTTAATAAAACACATCAATTAAGGCAAGATGTAGTCCTAATACAGTGAAGATTTCTCTATATTATCCAACATAAGGGATTGATTATCCATACAGTGAGACCACACCATCCATCCACCCATTTTAATAATAAGAGGTTCTTACCATGGCCATAATGATATTCTTTTCATAATAAAACTAAGAATAAACTTATGATCATTATGCCTAGATAGAAGAGTGAAGAACCAAGAGGGAATGCAAAGGGTGTGACATCAAGGGGATTTTGTGAATTCTCTTGGTTTACTTTTGTATGTTCTACCATGTTTCTAAGGTTGTATTATGTTCTTGTAGATCTAATGAAAAATGAAAGTAAGAGTAAAATAAGTGTTGCCTTACCATGTCACTGGAAATACATGTTACCCATGCCTAAAGGTAGGCAACTTCTCAAAAATCTAAAAAATAAAAAAGTGCCATGAATAAACTCCTCCCTTAAACAAAACACCAAGTGAAGATACTCTTTACAACAGCAGTAGTCTCATGGTTGTAAATCTAGGAGATAAAACAATGGGATGTCATTGGAATATGGTCTAGACTTGGTTTGAATATTGGAAAGAAAGGCTAATGATTACTTTAACAACCAATAAAACACAAGAATTCATTATGCCTATGGTAAGATACCTTACGTCACAAGTTCAACAATCCTTTCTTTGGTCCATCTCACCTCATTGTATATTTAATCATAACTTGTGGTTTTGTATAATATAGTGTTATTTTTCCAATCTAGTGATAATAACATGTGTGTTTTGCTAAACAAGTATGTCTTACATTCAACTTCTTGAATGCCTAAGGACACTTTTAGGCATGGTTATACAAGGGCATTAAGGGCTAGAGCCTACTTTGGGGAGGATCCACTTGTATAACTCTTGTATTTCATACTTTCCAAGTAATTCCACATCATCTTGTGCCTTCTAAAACATCTAATAAACTTCCCATATCATCTAATAATTTGTATGTACATTAGAAGTTCATTATCCATTTCTTATCCATATATAAACTTTTGTTGCTCGAGATTCCTTCTTCATGAAACTTGAACCCTAATTTGTTGAAAACTATGCATCACTCATGGCCCATGATCATCTAGACAAGCTTTATATCTTTCAAACATTTCATTTGACTCATTTCTTCCAAGAAAAATCAATGAAAAATTTGAGTTTATCTACAATGTATGATCTACGATGTTGTGCATATAAAAATAGTATATATATGTGTGGGAGTTAGTGAAATTTTTCATCTCTCATTTGTAATAAGGGAAGTTTTTGTAGTTTTTCCTCAACCCTCTTGCACATTAGCTTCTAAAGGCCATAACTTCACTCCCTCATAGCTCCTATTTCCCGAAATTCTTCAATCTTGTTGATTTTAGAGCACTCAACATAGTTGTTTGGGGGGGGGGGGGGTGTGTTGTTGCATTGCATGATATAAGTGAACGAAAATTTGAAAATTTGAGCCACAAATTCGTAATGCCTGAAAGATATTATAAAGGGCAAGTATAAGGAGATAATAAGAACCTTAAAGTTAATCAATCAAACTAAGGCTAGAATGATTCACATAATACTCATAATAGACCATATCAACTATTTTAGGTCATAATAAGCAAGAAAAATGATAGAAGGTCATAAGTAACTACAAGATATAACACTTAAGAGGTTCCTTTTTGAAAATTTTTCAAACTCTACAATCATAATAAGATGAACTTAATCCAACCAAGAATATGAGCAAGGTAAAAAACTATTAAAAATTGATAGGAACACCCTAATAATTTCAAACCCTTGTTGATTTCAGATGGCCCCAAAGAGGATACCAGAAGGAGGACCTTCACAACACACGGCCAAAAGAGCAAGAGGCCATGGGAGAGGCCAAGCAAGGGAACAAACCCCACAAGTTGAACACACAGAGAAGGAGGCTCAATCATATAGCATTCATCAGGAAACTCCTGCTACATAGCACTCAGCCCAAGGAGTGGAAGAAATCTCACAACAACCTAAACAAGGACAATGCCTCACATTGTCACCAAATTACCTTCAGGTCATCCAAGAAGATTGATCATGTTCACGACCATTGTGAAACTAAACTTTGGTCCCTTTATGGAATTTGGTTCAGAAGTAGTGAAGATGCAACTCCAAGCATCTCCATTATGGCCCACACTAACCAACAATGATGAATGGAACTTAGGAGAAACCTACTAATTTTGGTAGAATAAATAGGACAATGCTATAGTGAAACTTGAAGGAGTCTTTATGTCACACTCAGTAGAAAGGATATATGGAAAAAGAAGATAGGGATAGAAGAAAAGAAACTTTCCAGAAGCTTGACAACAAGGGAAGAAGTTAATGAAAGAGCCACCACCGCCCAAAATATGAACTACATCAAGCCACTTCAATTTTTTTTTGTCATGTAACTGCCCCATTTTTTTACACACCACTATGGCACTTAAAGTTAGTCAGTAGTTAGAGTTAGTCAATAATCCCATACCTTCCCAATATTTTATAAGGAACTTGTTCGTCGTTTTTGTTCACTTGAGGACGAATTTTCATTTAGTGGTGGGGGTATGATGAATCATGTTTTTTAGTGGCTAAGATATCTTAGCCTCAATATCTTAGCCCTGATGTCGGATTTCATGATACGTTATCGTAGTTTCTTTTCATCCTTAGGTAGATTCTTGTAGTTTCGTTTCGTAGTTTTAGCGATAAAGTGAATGCTCGTAGTGTGGTGTTGAGCAGTTGTATTGAATCTTTATTTGAGTGAAGTGTACTTGGGCATAGTTCATGTCTGAAAATAAAAATTGAGATTGCTTTTCATCATTGCAACATTCACTTAGTTTCACTATTTTAGTTAGCCTAGCTTTTACTATTTTCTTAGTTTAATCATTTACATTTCCAAGTATTTTACTTCACTTGTTTATTAGTAGAGTGGAATGAGTACGCCTCATTTTGAGCATTTAAGTGTAATCAGTAGTGTTATTGCTTGGTTCACCCAGTAGCATAATGCTTGATAACCCAGTAATAGCTACATGAGCCCAAGACGTGAAAGATCATCCAGGATTGAATGCTCATCGCTCTAGGTTAGAGTGGATTTACATTACTATCATTACTTAGACTTGGGACTAAATTTCATTCCCAACTCTATTTATTGCTAGAAGTAATCAGGGCCTAACAACATCAATTATCATATGCCTCACTTTGAACTAAACCATAGGTGACAAAGCTACCACTAGTCCAAGTGCAAAGATAACATCCTACGATCAATTCTTAACTATCTAGATGCCATAACTAGTCCCATCCATGGAATTTGACCATATCATGTGTGAATGCTTATGATTCATATGGTTGGGCATAGGGGTACCTACTGCTCATCAAATGCCAAACATGTTCAAAGAAATCCTACTTGGTTTATGTAACACATCCACATCTACAAGGGAAAAAGATCTAGCCAAACATCTTACAAAAATCAATATCTTCTATAGAAATCCTAGATCACGAGGTGTGAAATTTTTGAAAATCCACAAATTTGGAAATAACGAAAAATACATTGATGAATTGTGGTTTTCCAGGCCCTGATATTAGGTATGCGATATCGCAGCCTGGATACGATATCATATACGCGATATCGTGATTCCTGTGTTAACCTATAAATACAGCACTCAGGCACATAGTGAGATGATTATTAGATTGTTAGAGAGTTAAAAGTGTTTTTTCTTTTTGCAATTTAGTTTTTAGTTTCTTCTTCCAAGCTAGTTATTCCCAGTGCATACCTGTTGATGAGTCCTGATATCAGATCCTATACGCGATATCAGAGATGCCAAAGCGAGATCAAACATGCAATGTTGGAACTTGTCTCATTACCTATAAATAAGAGATAGGGAACTTGGTTTGGTATTAGTTTTTAGTCCCTTAGCCGAACTCTTGCAGTTTTTTCCTTCCAAAGTTAGAATTATTTCCGAGTGCCCGCAGTAGGAGTCATAAAGTAAATGGATCTTTATCTGAGCATTGTATACCTGAGCACACCTTGTGTCTAGAAATAAAGATGAACTTTGTCATAAATCTTGCAACATTCAAAATAGCTTAATTATTACATTTCATGTTATTTACTGTTATTTAATGCTTTCAATAGTTACTTAAAGTTATTTCATAGAATTATTAATTGTCAATTACCAACAAATGAGCACACTTAGCACAACCACTTCAAGCATACATGGGAACACTTGGTAACCTAGTAACGACTAGCGTTTGGTAATCCCAGTAGTGTTACACTAGTTCAAGATGTGTTCGAAGAGTAGGAATGGATGCTAGTGTTAGGATTGGTTAGAGAATAGTTAACTAGTTAAATCAAATTAGTTATTAAATTACCTCATTCCTCTCTTTTAAGCATCAAGAAAATAAAATGTGAAAAAATAAAAATCACATGCCTCGAGTTTACTTAACCATACAATTGAGCCTTACAAGTAAGCTTGGGAAGACAATGATTGCATAACTCATCTTTGTTTTGTGTAGGTGCATAAGCACTTAATCCTCAGAGTTCGACTGGATTATGTGTGAACGCTCGTATTCATAAGGTTGGGTGTAGGGGTACCTCGCCTCTCATCATTAGCGCCGTTGCCGGGGATTTTGTTGTTTGTGCACTGATTAGAACTTAGGAAATCCTTCCATTATTGAAATGAACCCTTAGAGTTAACTATCCTACAATCACCAGAAAAGGGTATTACACACTGAATAATCAATTGTGTCTCCTTCTTCTTATGAGAGTGCCTCACCGACTAGGTCTGACACCATGAATAATTGGAGGCGAGGTGCACATGATAATCTGCCAGTGCCATAATAGTTTCGCATATTATATGCTCATCCTGATGAGTATATACCAAACTTTACCTTTATCCTCCACCAAGATGAGCAACTACAATGGTGCGATTTAGAAGGTAACATAGTGTTACCTCCCGATCGCTTAATCCTGGGCATGCCTCTTTGTGCTCTCACACGAATTGGTATGCAACACTTCCAATCGGAGTACGTTGTGCATGAGCAAAATTCGAGAGATTATCGACCCATGGAGGCACAATGCCAGAGGGATTTGCAATAGGAGAGACATTACAAATCTATGAAGGGGAATTGGTCTCAAGATGTCCCATATGTCCTAGGTGAAAATGAGGGTGGTGAACCTACCTCGGGAGGTTTTCCATAAAATGATGTTCCTCTTGTTAACTTCGGTCAAGGAGTTGTGTATTAGAATCTTCACTCAACTATTCATAACCCAGGTTTTGGTACCAACGAACACAAAGGATCCAAAAAAGGAACACGAACGCATGAGGATGATAGACATTCTAGTCATAACCACGACCGAGGCTGTGACTACTGAAGAGAAGATGACAAGTGTTGTCATGGTGCTGGTCCTCCTTCTTGTTCACCTTTATCATCTTCTTCACCCTCTCCTTCAGGATTTGAACACATTTTCAAAGGGCAAGACCATGAGGACAAGGGTAAGCAAAATAGAAATCATGGACAAAACAGTCGAGAAAGGGGGTGAGGGTAGTCTAGAGAGACACATCATGAAAGAAGGGAGAGTAGGGAACAACATAGATATCATAGATGCCATAGACAACATGATTATGATGAACCCCTACTTGCCACTTGAAGTATGTTAGATATAATAGAGGCTGTTGGGATCCCAACAAGGCACCAGAAAGATATTAGGATCAAAAAACTAGACATGAATAACATCCCATGATTTGAAGGGGGATACAATGCTAATCCTCAAAATCAGCTACAAGCATTCCACAATGTATGTGCCTTGCAAAATATAGAAAACAAGTGTCAAAAGCTAAAGTTATTTCCATGGATACTGATCAAGGAAGCGAAAAGCTAATACCGGTTCTTAGAACCAAAATCCATTTGTCAATGAAGTACCATGTTAGAACTATTCAACGATAAGTATCAAACATACTCCTAGGTATCCAACTTGCATAAGCAAATCCAAGGATGGAAACAAGGAGGACACGAACCCTTGGATGCTACCATGGATTGATATTATACATTATTATATTGTTGCCATGGCCATGGTTACTCACAGAAGGAACAACTACACCATCTTGTAGATGGGCTTATGTACGAAACACGAAGAACCCTTGGGACTTATGCCCAAGGAAGGCTATCTGAGCTAAGAGCCCATCAAATACAAAGATTATTGGAGCAAGTTGCCAAGGAGGAAGGCAAGTTGAAGAAAAGAGAAAGTGCAAAGGAGTACAACAAAGATCCTTCCATTCTAAAGAAGGAAATTAGATTTTGTGAAGATGAAGAAGAGTCATCACTTGAAGAGGTGGTGAATAGAAAGACTTTGCCCATTTAAAAATTTGCATCAGAAGTATTGACAAAGGTCGATCAAATGTGGAACTCCCTAGACGACAAATTTCAAACTGTCCTAAAAATAGTAGAGGAGTCTAGAGAACCAAGTAGTGACCAAGAGAGGAGGAAAAAGAAAGAAGCTAAGTATACATGTAACAAAGGTAAGGGCAAGGTTGCTGTCATTGAAGAGGTTGTGGATTCAAACATGGAAAATGATGAAAGATGTGAGATTTGACAATATGACCATCCTAAGGTATGTTGCCCAGGGGTGTCACATCTACAAGCGTTTGGGATGTATGCACTAAACCCATGATTAAATAGATGATAAACACCCAAAAGGTTACCTTATCCTCAAGGTAACCCTAGGCAGTTTCACCAACCTTTGACATATTATCCGAGTGGAGCTCCATCACAACCAAATAAATAGTATCAACGATGGCAACACCCATAATCATGGGGAATGCCACCACCATGTCAACAGTATCCTTACCATCAACCTAACCCATACGGGTATTATGTTTAATAGCCAATCTCACCAAATGACTCTACTAGTTACATTGCTCTTCAACCTCACTACTAGGCCCCTGAGTACTATAGAACTTCTTCTCCTCGAGGTGATGTTCCGCATACGTACTATCCCTCTCATTTGTCTGCATCTCTTCCACCATCAGCTCCATTACCACCAACTCCAACTATGCAGGGTGAGCTTCCTGCCCAACCACAACAACGTAACGCTACAAGGGCTGTTAATCCTCAACCTACTGTTGGTTTGGACAACCGATCAAAGAAGAGACCTTTCTTTAGAACCAACAGTCCAACCAAGTCCTTACAACCACAAGTGGCTAATTGTCTAAAAGCCTCGCCATCATTCAAATCTTCGGAGCTTCCTTCGAACCAAAAATTACACCCAACGCACACTGTTATGTTAACCCATGTCATCACTGATTGGATTAAAGTTGGTCATCTTCCTAGGAAATTCTCTGATCCTAGAAGTCCTCTTATATATTTACAAATCACTAGAAATGAGCCTTGCAAAGCTCTCTTAGATTTAGGTTCTGGTTTTAACTTAATCCCTCAAGAAATGTACAAACCCCAGAACCTACCTCCACTAGAAAAGAGTAACATTTGTCTAGAGTTAGTTGACTAGTCCATCATTGTCCCATTGGAACTAGTGGAGGACATTGTAACCACTATTTGTGAGTGTTCATATCCAGTTGATTTCCTAGTGATCCAAGTCAACAACTGTAAGGGGGACTTCCCAATCATAATGGGAAGAGCATGGCTAAGTACAATTGATGCACATCTAGGAATACGTGATCTTTCCCTAGAGATATCAAAAGAAAATATGTTTGGAAAGATCAAGAAGAAGAAAGTTCCATACATCGCATACAGTGATACAGGGTG
The DNA here is from genome assembly GCA_015680685.1 of Gnetum montanum. Classification (NCBI taxonomy): domain Eukaryota; kingdom Viridiplantae; phylum Streptophyta; class Gnetopsida; order Gnetales; family Gnetaceae; genus Gnetum; species Gnetum montanum. The sequence continues at coordinate 33,178 of MNCI01009068.1, read as the reverse complement.
CAGCTGTGTGCAAAAGTCCTAGTTTGTACAATGCTTAACATTGCCTGCATGCAACTAGTATGCACAAGTGACTAACATACAAAGATGCCTATATGCAGCATCCATAAGAAACCCAGTGGCTAACAGTTGACCAAGAGAGTAATTCAACTATATGCATGGAATCAACTAAGAGCTTGAGTTGTGCCTATATTGATAGCATAGATGCATTGGAGCAAGTCCATTGCCAACTTCCAAGTACTAACACCAAAAATATCAATTGGGCGAAGTTGAAAATCCCTAACAAGTTTAAGAAAGAGCCCCTTGAGTTAAAACCATTGCCCACTAGTATGGAGTATACATTTCTCAAGAATGGAAAACTGGTAATCATTAACGCTAAGCTCACTCTTCAATAAAAAGAAAGACTACTAAAGATGGTGAATAAATGGTTGAAAGCCTTTGCTTGGTTATATCCCAAAATAATTAGAATAGATCCTAGGATATGCCAACATAGAATCTACACTAACCCCTCTATGAAGCCTCGATGACAACTGCAAAGACGACTAAACCCAAAGCTTAAGCAAGCAGTTAAAGAAGAAATTGAACAACTTTTAAAGGTTGAGTTCATCTACCTCATTGCTGAAAGTGAATGGGTTAGTCCATTAGTCATTGTACCTAAAAGAGGTGGTAAATGGAGGGTGTGTATAGACTTTAGGCTATTAAACATGGCAACATTTAAAGCCCATTTCCCATTGCCATTTGTTGACCAAGTTTTAGATACCATTGCAGGGCATTATTATTATAGTTTTCTAGATGGTTATAGTGGGTACAATCAAATTCAAATAGCACCAGATGCCAAGACTACATTCATGAGTCCTTGGGGGACATTTGCATATAGGCAGATGTCGTTTGGCTTATGTAATGCTTCAACAACATTTCAACGTCTAGTTCCTAGCATATTTCAGTAGCAAATAGGGAATGGTGTGGAGGTTTTTATGGATGATTTCTCTACATACAGAGTAGACTTTGAACAAGCATTGGACTAATTAGAGCAAGTATTGAAACGATGTGTTGAAACCAACCTAAGGCTCAATTGGTAGAAAAGCCACTTAATGGTCCAAGAGGGCATTGTATTAGGGCATAAAATTTCACAAACAAGGATGGAGGTAGATCTTCAAAAAATTAAAGTCATCCAAGGAATCACTCGTCAATCTAAAATCATAAAAGACATCTGATCATTCCTTGGACATACTGGCTATTAGAGACTCTTCATTGAGAACTTTTTGAAGATTGCAAAACCATTGGTAGAATTAATGAAAAAGGACATACCCTTTGAATGGACCAAGGAATGTGAACTAGCTTTCCAAACCTTGACGCAGAAGCTAGTAGAAGCACCCATTCTATAAGCTCCTGACTGGTCTAGACCGTTCCATATAATGACTAACGCATTTAATTTTTCTTTAGGAGCCGTACTTACATAGTTAGATGACCAAAAATGTTCCTATTACATTCACTGTGCAAGTTGAAGTATTGCTAGCACACAACTCAACTACACCACAACAGAAAAAGAGTTAATGGCTATGGTGTTTGCACTAGAAAAATTTAGGCACTATGTATTAGGCTATAAGATATTTGTACACATGGATCATAGTGTAATTTAGTTCCTTATGAATAAACCAATGGTGAGTACTTGTATCATACAATGGCTCATGATCTTGCAAGAGTTCGATCTTACGATGATTAATCGTAAAGGCACCAAGAATGTTGTTGCTGATCATTTATCTTGATTATGGTGGGACAACAAAGAGGATGAATACCAAATTTTTGATCGCTTCCCTAATGAACTCCTCTTTGCAGGTGTAATAAACAATTAATCACCCATAGATACAAATTGGTATAGTAGCATTCTTACCTATCTTCTCACACAAGAAACACCATAAGGCTTGGACATTAAAAAGAAATAATAGTTTCTCCACTGGGTCAAACATTTCATGGAAATTAATGGACACCTTTACAAGGTATGTTCTGATGGCTTGGTTTGATGGTGTGTTCCCAATGTAGATCAATTGCAAATTCTTCAAGACACTCATGAGGGCCCTTGTGGGGGTCATTACGCTAGGAGACGAACAACCATTAAAATTTTTCTTGCAAGATATTATTGGCCTACATTATTTCGGGATGCCTATCATTTTGTCCAATCTTGTAAGCACTGCCAACGCAATGGGGGAATGACTGCTAGAATAGAGGATCCATAACAATGGATTCAACCCTTAGAATCCTTCAACATATGGGGTATTGATTTTATGGGGCCTATTACACAGATGTCCAATGGAAAAGCTTACATTGTTGTTGTTGTTGTTGACTATTTTACAAAGTGGGTAGAAGCAGCTGTTGTTACCAACTGTACATAATCTACCATTACAAGATTTTTTCAACAACAAATCATAAATAGGTTTGGCGTGCCTCATGCACTTATTTCTGATAATTGATTACATAGTGGATAGCTATGGGATTATTGATTGATTAGGAGTTTATTCATGCCATAGTGGAGGATTAAAAAAATTGAGACACAACACAAAAGAAAATCCTATGATTACAAAATTGGATAGAACTCATGTAGTTCCTGATGGCAGTGGCTCCTCCATGGGTGTCTTTCCCTTTTCTTACACTCTAGGTCTTGGGATTTGATGGCGTTGAAGTATGGCTTGGAGTTTCTCCTCTTGTAAGGCCTTGAGTGTCCTGATGTGTGTGTAAGTTTGCACTTGTGCCATAGAGGCATCCTAGTCAGCCTTCTCTTTTTCTTCTGCCACCCTTTTATTCTCTATCAACATTTTATTAAGTTGCTCGGTTCTAAAAGTGTCTAGCTAGTTCTGAAAGTGTCCAATTGGTTCTGAGCAACCTTTGGCCTTGTATTCGAAAGGTTTAATACTTCCGATATGGCTTGAATAGAGAAATCAACAGTCACACCACAACTGTTAACCGTGGTGCCTTCTTCTTTATTGTGCTAAAATTGGTATGTTTCCCCTAAGTATCAGGCACTGCTTTTAGAGAGGATAGGCCATAATGGGGACCCTTTGACATGATCCTTAACAGCCTCCGGAGAAAATTCTGTGAAAGGTCCAAAGTTTAATTCCATGATCACTATAGTGAATATGGACCTTTCATGGATGATCTGAATACAATCTTGGGGCAACGTGAGATATCGTCCCTGTTCAGATGCTTCAACAGCTCCTCCTTACGCCTGCCTTGATTGTACAGTAGCAGGGTCTTCTTGGTGGATACTAAATGATTGTTCCTCCTGCTTTGCATGTTGTTCGGCAGGAACTTATCCTTCACCTCTCCTAGGTTGTTTGATTGTACCTTGAGCCGGACCTCCATGTTGTCCACGTTTTGGGGCCATCTGCAATCACACGGGGCCAATTGTTAGTAAGGTTGTTACCAAAGTTAGGTTATACCTTACTGCTTGCCTTAATAGATTTACTTTATTTCTGTGTGATGTTAATTATTGGAAGAACATGTCCCTGAAAGATTATAATGTTAAGTCCTCTTTGCTTAGGTGGTTTCCAAATTTAATTTTTTGGTATAGCTAAGGGGATGAAATTGTTTTTGACACATGTTATTCTTAATTTTACAACTAATTACCAGTAAAGATGTTCTTCGGGGAATGATGAATTTCAAAAAATTTATGCACTATTCAGTGTGTGTCGCTCGCCCACAACTAAGCTGAACACTCCAAGTTCAAGTAGGTTCAAATGGAATGAAAATCATAGTACTAGCGAGCGAGTTATGGATATGAAAGCAAGGGACACGCAATCGCGAGTCGTGGAGAGGAATTTGAAAAACTTCCCATGCGTGAACGGTTACAAATGATGTTGATTAGCATAGGGGGGTCACGTATATATATTTTCATCGAAGTTAGGGCACTTAGAGAATGTACCAAATTTTTAATATTTCTTTGAAATTAAACGATGTAAACTAAGGACATCTGGACGAGTGTTAAAGGTTCCAGGGTAATTCAACTAGTTCTGAAGGCACAAAAATTATGATGGTATGGAATTTATCAATAAGGACCTCAGATGGTAGAGAAAAAGGCTATGTGATGGTTAATAGGAACGTTGAATCGAAGGGATAGTAATAAGGGAAAGAAAATTGTTAGCAATATGCTAAGGGTAACAGATGATGTTTAAAAGATGGGTCATGAGTGGGAATTACAAAAAAAAAAAATTTACGCAAGTGGGTCCTCCCCGAAGTAGGTTCCAACCTATAATGCCCTTGCGTAACCACACTTAAAAGTGTCTGTGGGCACTAGAAGGGTTAAATGTAATCCACACTAGTTCCACAAAACACACACATGTAAATATCGTTGGGATGAGGTAAGAATTTTACGTTATACGAGACATGAGCTACAATTAGATGAATAGTGGGATGAGGTGGAATATAGAAGGGATTGTAGAGATTGTGACATGAGGTAACTGACCCAGGGCACAATGAATCCTACGTGTAAAGCATGATAAACATGTCATTAACCTGTCATTCCAAGATCAAGACCAAGTCCATTCCTCTGATCAGTGACACCGCATTGTTTCATCCCATGATGAGCAACTATGAGAGTACCAGAACAAAAAGGCGTACAATCACTTGGCATTTTGTTCAAGGAAGGAGTGATTTTTGTTTTGTGGCACTTTCTTTTCTCTTTTTTTTTTCTTCCTTTCCTTCTTTTTTTTTCGATTGCTAGATCTAGAGAAGCCACCAACCTTCGGGCATGGATGCATGTCTTTCTAGTGGGAACCCCTAGAACAACATTGGATTTCTGAGTGCCCTTTTGATTACTCTTACTCCCATTTTTTGTTAGATCTACAAGGATCTTAGTACAACCACGTTNAACCTCTTATTTGTAGAATGGATGAGTGGGTGTAATGGGCTCACTGTCCACATAATTGATCATTCGAGACTCGATAACATAGAACACACCTCAACCAACAAGCCACATGAGTGTTTTATTCATAGATGAGATTACTTATAAAAAGATAAAAAGACAAAAAGATAAAACAATAAATTAAAAGGTGAAAAACTGAAAAACAAAAAGTTGAAAAATTAAAGAAACAAAAAAACATTTATTAATTCTGTATTGTTAGAATGGAGGATACCCCCCATAACTAAATGGTTGAGCATAGCTAGAATTAATAAATGGAAGGTTAGGATCCTTGCATGATGGAAATACTAGGACCCGGTCCTACTTACCCCATTGGGGTTCACACACTTGAATAGAGTTGGCATAGTTGGGCAAGTTATAAGATGTGGTTAATTTATAACGAGTTGACCCACTATGGTACTTGTGACTGTAAGATGGTATGCAATGACCAATATGTCTCCCCATGTGGCAATATTCATTGGGCCCCATGGTTGTTGGAGTATTAAGTGTTGGCCTTGACAAGGTAACATGAGGCGTTGGGTTTAAAGAGGAAGATGCACCACAGTGTTGGATTTGTGCTAAGTTGGCTGATGCAGTGGTTTCTGAACTGTGGTGTCCCTTTCGACAATCACGTCTAAAGAAGGGACACCTTTGATGTTGTGAAGGACCTCCACTGCTATTGACAGTAGCAGCACAAGTAACATTTGCGGGTTGGTGCTGTGGTGCAAAATCTTTTGGCATAGCTAGTGATGATGTAGGAGGGGGTGAAGTATGAGAATATTGAGGTTGAGGAGAAGTGTAAGGCACATGAGGTGGTGATCTTGTTGGAGAGGACATGGGTGGATAGTACTCGGGAGAATGATAACGATAAGGTGAGGTAGAGGATGCTGATCTTGTTGGAGAAATAGGGTGTTGAACACAATAAGCATTTGGCATTAGGACATATGAAGGGTATGGTCTAGTTGGCGGTGGCCTCCCCCACGATTGAGGTTTTTGCCACTGTGGTTGAACCTGATATTTTTGTATGAAATCTAGATGTAACATTCCCCCCCAATGCTCATGTAAATGTGACAAAACTGGACATTGGCCTTCGAGGTGATTGTACAGACATACGTTACATTGATATGTGAAATTGGCAGTTGAGTTCTTATTCTTATTATCTTCTACCCTTTGTTTTGATTGTTGCATGGTGTCCTGTCCTGTTTCTCGATTTGGCATAGTTCTTCCTCTAATAATGTTGGTATATTCTCCACATCTTTTATGTACCCAGTCTATCATCTTATTGATATTTACCTCAGTTTCATCTAATGATTGTAGGATTGGCAAAGATGATTCCACCTCCTTGAAGTGAGTGGATTTCTCCTCTTCATGATCATGGACCCTTATTAAGTTGAGATTTTCGTCCTGTTGAGAACTTTCAACATTCTCCCATCTGGCTAGTTCTCCTTCTTCTTTTCCCACTTTCTTAATAAGCTCTTGGAGTTGATGGGTTTGTAGCTCATATGAAAGATGCCAAAGCAATATCAAACATGTGATGTCGAAACCTATCTCATTGCCTATAAATAAGAGATAGAGGCACTTGATTTGGTATCAATTTTTAGTCCCTTGGCCAAACTCTTGTTGTTTTTCCCTTCTAGAGTTAAAATTATTTTTGAGGGCCTGTAGTAGGAGTCATAAAGTGAATGGATCTTTATTCAAGCATTGTGTACCTGAGCACACCTTGTGTCCAGAAATAAAAACGAACTTTGTGATAAACTTTGCAACATTCGGAATAGCTTAATTATTGCATTTCATGTTATTTACTGTTATTTAATGCTTTTAATAGTTACTTAATGTTATTTCATAGAATTATTAATTTTCAATTACCAATGAATGAGCATACTCAACACGACCATTTCGAGCATATGTGGGAACACTTGGTAACTTAGTAACAACTAGTGTTTGGTAATACCAGTAGTGTTACACTAGTTCAGGATGTGTCCAGAGAGTGGGAACGGATGTTGGTGTTAGGACTAGTTAGCGAATAGTTAACTAGTTAAATCAAATTAGTTATTAAATTACCTCATTCCTCTCTTTTAAGCATCAAGAAAATAAAATGTGAAAGAATAAAAATCACATACCTCTAGTTTACTTAACCATATAATTGAGCCTTACAAGTAAGCTTGGGAAGACAACGATTGCATAACTCATCCTTGTTTTGTGTAGGCGCAGAAGCACTTAATCCTCGGAGTTCGATCAGATCATGCATGAAGGCTCGTATTCATATGGTTGGGCATAGGGGTACCTCGCCGCTCATCACCCGCAGTGTGATGTTTGTAATTGTATGGCACCTTTGTTTGAGTGTGACATACTTGGACACATGCATGACTAGCAACAAAGATCAAGGTTACTTTCATCATTGCAACATTCACTTAGATTAATTTTGTTATTTTAATTATTTAATTTCTTCATTAGTTAACTATTGATTTCTTGTTATCTACTTTTCCCATCATTACGTAGAATGTGTACGCCTTAATCACGAGCATTTAAGTGCAAATACTTGGCATGCCCAGCAGTAATCCCATGAAGTCCAAGATGTGTATGAATATTTAAGGATGGATACCATTACCATAGGCTAATTTAGGTTTTTCTCTTGTTATTAATTTAATCAATTTATCTTTTCTGTTATCAGGAGTAACATAGAGTTAGGACAACATCATATACTTTACTCTGGACTAAGCCATACGTGACAAGGCTACTACTAGTCCAAGTGGGAAGATAACGAACTGTGATCAACATATAATTATCTAGGTGCCACAAGTAGTCCATCCACAGAGTTCAACCGAATCATGCATACACGCTCGTATTCATATGGTTGAGCATAGGGGTACCTCGCCGCTCATCATACATGTAAGCAAATGTTCCAAGTCCATGTCTTCTTGTGCACTTTATCTAAAGATTATGGGACATTAATCCATCTTATCACAACTCAATTTTGCAAAAAACTACATCATTGAAATTCCTTCCAAATCTCTTTTCATCATTGAATATAAAAGGTTGGTTGTTTGCATTCCACGCCAATGCTTCATCCCTTCATATTTGCCAAAAATTCACTTGCTTGTCATTTGCAATAGTAAGAAATGAATTCCTTCTAATTTCATATTATTTGTGATTTTAGTTCAAGTATTTACCTAGTGAAGACCCACACACATAAATTTTTTTGTTAATAATTGTTATTACAATTGTTAATAACATATGGCAACATCAATAATTCTTGATGAGAAAAAATGTGGAATGGTTAATAATGAATATGCTTGGAGGCATTGGGACTTGACATCATTTTCACATGTTAACTTATACATGTAGGAAAAAAGGTTGATCCATGTTACAAAATGTTGGTCTAACTAATACTTTTAATATTTTAGTTAACAACAATTATGGTATTTCAATTGTGCAAATATAGGTTATAACAGTTAACAATAATGATGGCATAACCTTTAACGTTATTAACCACGACAACTTATGTGTGGAGGCCATGAGAAAAACGATGAAACATGGCATCCATATGCACATGCATCATTTATAGATGTTGTAAGAGCTCTAGCCCTTGTTGACATTTTAATTTCTATTTGTTTGTTTCTTAGACAATTTTTATGTTTTGAAATGTAACGACATTACTTTGAAGAGCATTGTTCAACACCACTTTAAGCCCCAAAATTGCTTAGTATTCTAGAGCAAACTCAAAATGGACTATGCCTCAACAATCATAGAACCTTCTAACACAATATTAGTTCATAGCACACATTAGTCCAAATGTTAGAAGTATCATGAGAATACACTGATAATTATATAAGTGATAAGGTCAACATGATACACATCATACATAACGTTCATTGAGATCTCTAATAAATACATAAGATGTAATGATCCTTAAGAGAACTATAATGCTTGTCTATAGTACATGCATCTAGTTGTAAACCTTTTATATGTATAGTAGAGAAAGTGCCTGTGTGAGTAACTGTGTCAATTTTGTCAAGTTGAGATAAGAAATGATTTTGATGCCTTCTCAGGGTAGCATTAGGTTCATGCTTCATTTACCTTTTTATTGATTTAACTACTTACAATCTTTTCCATATGCTCAAGCTCATTACCATTCAAGAACATTTTCAAATCATTGACCTTTACTATTGGAAACTGTGGACATTTGTTTTCACATCTTATTTTGTTAGGAGAATTGTTGAAAATTGTTTAATAAGCTCAAACTCAATATCAGCGACATTATCAAGAATGTTGAATATGTTGGTGATGGTTTGTCCTACATTAATCAACCTATTCAATGCTTCTTCATGTTTTGCAGTAGACATTCTTTAGAAGCACTTTATCCCCTTCTTGTAGTACCTTGATATCTTGTCACATACTAAAGCCTAGAATTTCTTCAATATGTGACATGCAATATGAGTGGCTCATATTTAAAAGCCATTAAATATGAGCTTTGAATTTTTCCTATGTTGATCATGCAATCATCTTAATGATCCTTCTAGAAGAGATAGGTCTCACCTAAGTACCTTTCTCCACTGCTAGTCACCATAGACTACCTTGGAGATCTTTGCAATTCCTCATTGAATTCTAATGGGATGGATTTAAGTAAGGAGGCAAAGTTTTCCTCCATGAGGATATCGCCCATCAATTATTGTTTTTAATAATGGAAAGACATGAGTCTATAAGGGTGGCCTTAATCTTGTTTAACTATGCCTCTCCTTGGATTGAAGCTTCTGATTATACCCATTGCATTGACTTATGATTACCTAACTTATGATTGGATTGGTTATGCTTCCTAATTATGGTCATGTTCCCTTCTTGGACTTTGCTCTCATCCTTGCAATGATCTTTCTACTCTAGGTCTTATCTTAGATGTCATCTACAATTACCTGATGATAAGTGTGATTTTTGGGAATTATCTCTTAGCATTTAACTATTTTTAAATCCTTAGTTAAGGTCATACCTTTGAAAAATTGAGTGTTAGAGCACTAAAGGTTTGTTAAAATGGCATTCCAAGGTCCTTATATAAGTAAAATCATCAAATTTTAATTAATTTAAAATTATTTTTAATTATATTAGCCTCAAAAATAGAGGATTGAAAACTTTGAAAAATTTGATAATTGAGGCTCTTCAATGACTAATGTGTAACTTTGGATGTGAAACAATTTTCAAAAGGGTCAAATTAGAGGTCCTATGAGTAACACATCACTATGGGAAAGCTCTAAGAATCTTGATGGCAAAAACTCCTCTCTCTCATGTTGAAAAATGATGCAAAGTGAAGGGGATTTGCGATGTCACATATATATGATGTCTTTGTTAATAAAATTGATTTTTCTCTTCAATTTTCTATAGTTTCCTTACATGGATTCAAATCATAATGGATGTTTAAGCTCTTGGACATCCTTCTAAGTCAAGATGTAGGTCCCATTAACATTTTTAAGCTGAAAAATAATAAAATCAAGCCTATTTACCCACATCATAAAGGAAAAACATAGGAAAACAATAAAATTTATTATAACTCATGAAAAAATCCTTTAAAATTGCCAAATTGGATGGCCTAAGCTTCCTTAAAATTATCTAATTCTAGAACATGACACATCAACAGCTTTCTATAGATTATTGAAGATTTCTTTTTTTTTCTCCCTTTTTTTGGTGTGTTTGGGGTGGGGGGGAGGGGGGCGGTGGGGGTGTGGAGGGACAGGGGTGGGGGGAGAGGGATGTTGGTTTCAGAACTCGAAAGAATGACTATAAGTACATCCCAAGACATATAGCCAAAAGAGAATTTAGAATAATTATAGAAGAATATAATGATGTCTTAAGCATAACTGGAACAAGCAACTCCTTGTCTAACAAGACAATGAGCTAACCAACTAAGCAACCTATCATTGGTATTCTAAAAGTTTTTTGATTTTTGAAGGTCTATCATAACAACCCCCAACCCCTTGACCCTTACACCTCACTCCACCCCTGCACTTCCCCCCAACTCTCATTTCCAAATTTTTATCATATTGTACATCACTTGAATTATTTTGTCAAACAAATTTGTAATGTTGTTAATTAGTTAGTCGAGTCAATATCATCCTATAAAATTTGTAATGAAACTCTATTCATGTTATATAACTCAATGATGAATTTTGAGTTGGTCATGGAGGTATGATGAACAATAAAATAATTCATGATCTAAACACTATGTCAATGTAGATGTGCTAGTGCATTTGATGATGTTCTGATACAAATGCATTAGCTCTTAGTTCATCCGCCACTATAAATACATTTCACTAGCCACATTTATGACACCATTTGTTCATAGTGTAGCAATGCTCTTGTAGTTTGATTTGTTAAATTTCAGTATTAATTAATAAGTATTCAAAATGTGCATTTGAGTTGATTATCTAGAATCTTATTCAAGTGGATTTTACTTAGATGCTTCCATGATAGCAATAAGATCAAGATAGATTCACTTTCATTACAACACTCTAACTTAGCATAAATTTCTATTTTCTTACATTATTTACTACTTTTCTAGTATAACATTTACATTTCTATGTATGTTAAATCATGACAAAATAAATGCAACATGATCTTAAGCATCAAACTTGCATTAGCTTTGTAATGCTAGTGGTTAGACACTTGGTACACCCAACACTATACTAGCTAGGTAATCTCAATGGTTAGTGCAAGCATCCAAGAATGTGATGGAAGTTCATAGAACAAAAACTCATTACCAATAGGCTATGTTATAATTTATTTTATCATCTTTAGTTAATTAGTTAGTTAAATATAATTTTGTTATTTTATATAGAATTAGATAATGGCCATAGCAACACCATTGACCATACATATCAATACTTAACCTTACAAATTAAAGGACCAAGATGAGTACATTTGGGAAGACAATGACTTATGATCACCTAACTAGACTAAATGCCACAACATGGTACACTGTGATGTTTGTGGATCATATAGTTGGGCATTGGGCATACTAATTGCATTGGTTTTACGATTGCTCCCATTTAGAGTGGGGACTAAAAGGAGCATGAGGATCCATCTTAGGTTCTATGTTAACTTAACCATCATACCCCTTTGAGAACTACATATGACTCACTATAAGAGCATCACAAAACAAGGGTACTCCACTATTGTTACAACATCATCCTCACAAACAATGCTAGACTAAGACGCCAAAGCACACATGCATTGTAGACAATAAGATGTTAACCTAATGGCAAGACTCATGATTTGGAAACTCTAAGTCATGGGTTCGATTCTAGTAGATAATGCTAAGTTGTAAAGTTCTATTTGGACTATATATCTTGGGGTATACCTATGTTTCAATTATTTAGGATTCCAACACCCCCCATATGTACCTTGTTACATGGGTAGAGGTTATGCTACTAGCCTAAAGTTTCCTTAAAAAAAGAAATTACTTCATTAAAATGATCCTATAAAGAATGAGATAACTAAGTTAAGTTGGAAATGGAAATGCTTAATTATGTCCTCATGAGATCACAAAGAGTCTATGGGACAAAAAGTTTTCTTATTGCAAGGTTTTGATATGATCATGATGGGTTTTGAACACCTCATCAAGAAAATGACCCAAAATTGACAACTCCAACTCAAACAAATGTGGTAAAGTTATTACCTAAATAATATATTTAAATCTAATAGCATTAAAGAATGGACAATGCAAAAAGATACGCTCTTTGTATTCCACTATAATAGACATTGAGACCCCACATAAGCATGTGTGATTGCCATGTTTGTGTGGAAATAGCAGCAAATAAAAAAGTAGGTATTTTTGTTAAGAATCTTGCTCAAATCTGGTGCAACTAAAATAAATTACTTTTTTCCAAGTAGAAACTCTTGTAGATAGGTGGATGCCAGGCGTAGCAAGCATCTTTTTATAAAATTGTAGAAATTTTTGAAAAGTTGCAATTTCTATAGGTAACATATCTGCTTCTACTAATAGAAATCATATAGAGTTTGAACCTTTACCTAAAGTTCTTGCAATAGAAATTGTTTTTGGACATATTCCAAATGTTTCCATTGCATTGCACATAAATTGGGTGCCAAAGTTTCACAATCATATAATAGAATTCGCTAAACAAGTTGATTGTACATTTGCTTGTGAATATCCCATGCCCAAATTTGTTTTTGTGCATATTTACTATGAACTAAATATAAATCATGCATAGTGTTTGAAATCCTATGAGCAATACAATCTTGCCAAGAATATATATTCGAAATTGAAATGCTTAATGATGAGATGCGATATGCACAAGCCGCGATATCGCAGTTCGCCGCTAAATCTATAAATAAGAGGCGGCACTCCCCTTATTTTCCATCCCAGGCTTAAAGTAGGGAAACTCTGGCAGTTTGACCACTCCAGAGATAGAATATTTTCCATGTGTCCGTAGTAGGAGTCCCCAAGTGAACGGATCTTTATTCGAGCAGCTTTGTCCCTGAACGCAAGTTGTGATCAGCAATAAAGACGAGCTTTGTGGATAAACCTTGTAGTGCATGGAATAGGTTTATTACATGTTATTTATTACCTGCATTAGCGCAGCATGAGTACGACTTGATTATGAGCATTGACGAATGTGTACGGCTAATCAAGGAATCGGCTGCTCATCGCGATTAGTCTCTCTCACTCTCAA
>MNCI01009068.1:3314-19345 GCA_015680685.1 Gnetum montanum | reverse complement strand
TATGGTTGAGTGTAGGGATACCTCACTACTCATCACCTAAATACTTATATAAGGAGACAATTTCAATTTTTTCTCACCCAATATAAAAATCATCTACAAAAGATCTTGTACCACACACCATCATTTTGGTTTTGCTAACATTGACTTTTATTCTTTAGACATTCCAAAAATCATCCAAAATTTGAAGCGTATTGTCCATTTGAACTTCAATTTTTGCTATAAAGCTACATCATCAGCAAACTTTAAATATCCACAAGAAAATTTCCAACTTTAATAGAATCCAATTTAACAAAGGACATCTATTATTCTAATTCGTCAATGATGATGCCAAATAAAGTGAATGAAAGTGGACATCCTTGTTTCAGCCTAATGTTACTATTTAAAATAAATATTTCAAGAACATAATTTGTCCTAAACTATATTAACTTCAAAATTAAGTTAAGAGTTCTCAAAGTAACATATTTTTTCTTAATTTTTTTCATTGAAAGTACCACTGAGTGCTACTCAAACGAACTTATAACATGAAATTATCAAGCCAAAACTCGTACCCTAACTTTATTATAATAACCCTCCAATACATAGTAAAGCAACCTACATAATTTCAACTTTAATTATATAATAAAGCAACCTACATAAATAGTGCAATGACACGGTGTCTTGACTAATTAAAAAGTGTCGGTTTCAATTTCATAATTCCACCGTGGAAAGCCCGACAAAAGCACGAAGCAACGGATAGTTTCAGTCAAGGTAGCCGTTCGTCCACGCTCCACCAACGGCTTGTTTTTGCTTCATTCTTGCTCGCTGAAGCCTTGTTTTAAAAACCCGTGGCAGCCAAAAATGGCTTCATCCAACAAACAACAAAACGTCTCATTTTTACTGCATGCACTTTGAGCTCTGAAATCTCAAATTTGTGTGTGTTGTGTCTTTCTTCTTCTGTTTTTGTTTGTGATTCTTGCAGACAGAAAATGGCAGCGAATTTCGAGAATTCCACTGATGTTGCTGTTTATGAGGCCAGGGTTAGCGCAGCATCGCCAGCAGATGTTAATGTGCACGTTGTTGTGGACATTCCAGAGGAACCACAAGAACAGGAACAGAACACAAAAGATGAAGAAGAAACAGCTGCTGCTGCTGTTGCTGTTGCAGGGCGAGAGAAGGAATCGGAGGAGGTACAAGAGGGACTTCCGCTGGATGAAATTGTGGATAGTAGAGGCCACCTGCTGCAGATGAAGCTGTGGCAGCGAGACCAGGACGCCATGGCCGCCAAAATTGAGTTCAAGGAGTTGCGCCTGGAACGCATCCGCACACAGATTTTCCACCTCTGCTGCGTTTTCTTCTTCTTCAATGGCGTCCTCCTCACTCTGCTTTTCACGGCCTCTGCTAATCACAATCAAAATCAAAATGAGAATCACCGGCATTGGTGCAGTAATCGGTGGTGGATCCCGTCGTCTGCGGCGTTGGCGGCGTCGATCGCCCTGACGATCACGATCGAGTACAAGATGCTACTGCGAGACAGGGTCGGAGAAAAACTGAGCAAAGATCGAGCCGATCTCAGAACCCTAGCCAGGTCGGTTCAGGAGCTCAGAATGAAAGGCGTTTCCTTTCCTTTGCCCAAGGATCCGCAGGCGCCGTTTCTGGCCACGGCGCCGAATCGCCAAAGAAGGAGCTCCAGCGTCCACTGCAACGCTTTCCGATTTTTTTCGCCGCATCTGCTGCTCGTGCCGCTCGCGCTTTTTGCCTTCTCTGCCTCCGTTCTTGCTGCCTCCAAATTCATCGCCTGCAGCAGCGCTTAGAGGATCACATTCTGCATTTTCAGATGCCGCCAAATTCTGAATCCAAATTCATCGCTTGCAGCAGCGCTTAGAGATAATCGTGCAGAACGTTTTATCATTTGGAACTCCTCTTTCAAGCCGTAAAACTTGGTTCGAGTTTTTCGGCATCGAACCCCCCGGTGATGGACTTCGTTTTTTGTTTTTCGAAATTTGTTTTTTCTTTTATTGTTTTGCCACGCTTTCAGATTCCAGAGTAACCTGCTGGGCTTTCAGGGAATATCGGAAAATTTTCCCCGGTATGCAGTTTGCTTCATTTGAGATTGATTCTTATTTAAATTGCTTCATGATTTTTGGGTTCTCGCTGGATTTGGAACTCGGATATTATTAACTGGTTTCATTCATTTTGAAACGAGGGAGCCCACGGCAAAGGAGATGCTGTCTTCCAAGAAATGCATTTCTACTGGTTTCTGTTATTCATTTTTCCTTGGAGTCCCTGCTACGGTATTTTGAAAACGCTATTTTATCTGCTTCGATTTGTCTTTTTAGTTTTATCCCTTATGTTATCGATTGTCATCAACTTCTTTCACATCTTTTGAGCACGATCTATGCAACCGATGAAACAGAAAGTTGACCTAATGT
The DNA here is from genome assembly GCA_015680685.1 of Gnetum montanum. Taxonomy (NCBI): domain Eukaryota; kingdom Viridiplantae; phylum Streptophyta; class Gnetopsida; order Gnetales; family Gnetaceae; genus Gnetum; species Gnetum montanum. The sequence goes on along the minus strand of MNCI01009068.1, from coordinate 16,937 downwards.
TTTTGTTATTCATTTCTCCTTGCCTTGGAATCCCTTGTGTCATCAATTATCATCAATTTCTTTCACGTCTTTGAGCAGGATCTATGCAACTGGTGAAACTGAAAGTCGGCCTAAGATTTGCCGTACTGCTGCACCGAAGCAGGAATCCTACCCTTCTTATGTAAGGTAAGATCTCATCCTATCATGTTTCATTCATAAATTATCTGCTTCGACATTGGCATCTCAATGTGATATGACATTAGATTTCATATCGGATTACCTGTGTTTTGTTCCTACACACGTAATAACGAATAGAGAACGAGAAACAAGTGTTCACAACAAGAAACAACAGTGTTCACAAGTGTCATTTCTTATTGAAAAGCCGTCACTACTCTTAACTGATTCGTAGTATTTTTCTTCTTAAGTTGAATTGACAAAGCGTTTCCAAATGTTCCTGCAGGTATCGGCACACAATAATTCTGTGGAGTGGAAAGCGGAAACTAATAATGTCTATATTGTTGTCAATATTCATTGACCCTACCATACCTGTACAAACAATATACAGAAAACAAATCAACATTACATGGACAGTCTCCAAGATTCTTGATTTGAAGATTTCAGTCTTCAAGAGTAACGTAAAATCATCGGTATTTCTAAAGATATTCATTTCTATAATGATTTGTATGCATGGAGAACACGGCTTTAATTTTTTTCCCAAAGTCGTTTGTGTGAAACAAGAATTTAGCTCGCATGCCTTAAACTCACTGGCTATGTGATGTGCATAGCCACTTAGCTATTTTTCCAAAAAAAGCTTAATTAACATTTTTCTATATTTTTTAAAATTAAATTGTGTAATCTTTCCTCTGCACTCAATGACACAACAATTATGCGTTCTTCCTTTTATTTTTGAATGCATTCTTCCTTTTATTTTTGAATTTGCAATGAAATGTAACTCTCAAACATTCAAACATTCAGCCTTCCTGATTTAATATATTGCTACACAATACACTGTTACCAAATTGTGAACCGGGCTTTTTTAAAAAAATGAAGGGTCTTGGTTCTACAAAAAAAATAATAGTGTCCTCGTAAAAGTAATAAAAATTTTAAAAAATAAGAAACAAAAACTCATTACAAAAGAAACAAAATACGCAAAGAAGACAGGTCTGTATTATAATATTTGCTATAAATCATAAGTGTAATAGTTTCTAGCATAACTATATAGTTTCACAAATTTTCTAACACATTGATATGATTTTATTTATGGTAGATACTTGCATGAATATGGTTTATTGCATTTTTCACATATTTATGCATTCTTGTTTTCTATGTGTTCAACCTAGGGAAACAAGCTTTGCAATGAGAAAAATGGAAAAAATCTATCTAGTAAATTGATCTAGATTTTTCATTGTGTGGTGTTTATAGGATACATATATTTTAGCAATGGTGGGGTATAGGGTCACTATGCAATTTTATGGCTTTGGTAATGTCTTGCTTTTTTATGCCTACAAGACAAATTTATTCAAAGTGCATTCCAAAAAAAACAAACACGAAGAGTGACAAATTTGTTGAAATTGTTTGTTATTTTGACTAAGTTGATGTAAGCATTAAATTCCGTGAAATGTTTAGCAAATTTGAATGCATTATAATGAAAACTTAGGTTAATGTGATATAAAATTAAATTAAAGTAGAGCAAAATTGCTAAAAACAACAAATTCAATTACAATTTCACAATCTATGAATAATATTACAATTGTAACATAACTACTATTCAAAAGAAGAAATTTGGCAATATTATTGAACATTTCTTAGCACAGAAAAAAGGTTTGTAAAAGCGTGATGAGTCTCATGCGCGTATAGATAAGCCCCTTTTTTTTCCAGAGGGGTTGGCTGCATCTATTTGTAGTTGTTAAGATACTATCTAAAGGCAACCATCCTATAGTCGTACTAGAAGGAACCGATTCTATAACAATAAAGAGAATCCACATAAAAATACAACTTAATCAAGCATCGAAAGAAGTGATTCCATATCCAATGAAAGATCTCATGGTGACCAATGCACTACACCTATAGGTGTAGTAAGAAGACATTTGTTTTTACTCCTTTTAACTAGGATAAATTAACCCATGTAACTACCAACCCCAACAATAGTTACATGGGTGAAAACTCTCAGCTGTTTGACCAGTAAATTTGCGGTTGCTTTTTCGATGTTTTCACTTTACCTTCTAATATCAAAGTTGCTTCACAGCTTTTAGTGCGCACGAGGGGCACACAGCTTGTTGCTATATGTATCATTCAACGTACTTTTACACAGTAAGAAAGCAAGCAAAATGATTAACAGCGCAAGCCTTAAACTTTAATGTACGCATGGTTCGCCTCCTGTTCACGCTATAAAACTTCTTTTCTGTTTGTCCATTTCTAACCACTTCCCAAACACACACAACTCCCTCTGCCTTTTTTTCGTCATTCTGCATGCGCAGAAAAATCTCAAACTTCTCCCGCTCCCTCTCTTCATACAGACAAAGGAAAACACCAGTGATATAAAAATAGGAGCTACGCTACGGGAGAAAGCCTATTTAAAAGGTACCTGCCTTTGTTGTGATCTGATCCTATAGAAAAAGCCTCAGAGGGCAGGCAGACATGGATAATGATGAAAAATAATAATTATATCGGCGATTATCATCTCCAAGCATCACAGCAAACGAGAAGATCGCTACAGTGAATGCGATGCTGGTCCATACAGAGTACTCCGCAGACAAGCCTATGAGGAGGAAAGGTAAAAAAAACAAAAGGCTGAACTGGCCAAGTCATTAATTAATTAATTAATTAAAAAATATTTTTTCCCACACCAAATCCTCGGATCCAACGACGACACCATCCTGCAAAATCATGGTTTCTTCAATATTATAACAAGAAAAAGTCGATGCCGTAACTTTAAATGCCAGGTGCGATCAAGGCTCAAATTTGACGGGCACCCTGGACTTTTCGTGTGGAGGGTGGTCTCAGATGTCAATAAGGTGTTCATTTGAATTAATAAACAATTATTTTAAAAATTATGAAATATTTTTTAACAAAATGTAAATCTACCGCATCTCTTGGTCTTCACCCGTCAATACAAACGGGACCGGGTAAATAATAATTAATTTTAATACTTCTAATTTATTTTTAATAATTATTATATTTTAGTTCTTACTTCTAAGTGATTACTTTCCTTAAAGATTGACCGGCAACTTTCTTCATTAACCCAAATTTTTTATAGAATTTTTGTTAATTATAAATCATTGCTATTTAGTAGAATCAAACTTGTGACATGAGTTACTAGACTAGAGTAACCCTCTCCTGGTGAAAGAACTTAAAAAAAAAGATTACCATTAATTATTCATTTCCCTTTATTTTTTATTTGCATTTTACCTAAAGCTGCAACTTTTGCATTTATCTACATTTGCATTTGCCGTTGTGTCTTTAAACTCTATTTTTATATCTGGTTTTAAATTTGGGTTCATAAAGCATGAGAAAAACATTTTTATACTTCAAAAAATAATGTTTATAACAATCTGAATGTTACTCTTTGAGTGGCCCAGTTTTTCTAACTCATATTTCAAACCGACTTCAAATTTTTTTTCCGGGTTTTTAATCATTGATCTACTTTGTGTTTTCTTTGAATACCCTTTATTGACAGATAAAAAGATCTTAGACTGCGAATTTTAACCGTGCGGGCGGTCACTACTACTGCTGCATCAGTAGCATGAATCCATGCTTCCATGGCATGACATCGGCGTGAATGAAATGAAAGGCGATGACAGCAGCGGGAGATGTTGTTCGTCCGCACACGCCAAACATCTGCAACGCAACCACCTCGGCCGTCCGATATTGGGGGACGATACGAAGAGACTGCACGCGTATGATGCATAAACACAAGCATAGCATTTCTGATTTCTGATTTTCGAATTTCTTTCAGGCTTGGGCCATGCCCTGTTCCGGTTCCTGTTCCTGCTCCTGCCTCCTGCTCTTGTCTGCGTCGTCGTCGTCGTCGTATGCCATGTTGCCTGTGTACCGGCCGCCGCTGCAGCAGAGTGTACCGGGTCGCCTCGAATCTCTCTATATATTCCTGTTGCTGCTGCCATTCCTTTTTCAAAATCCACTTTGCTCACCTACATGCTATAGCTAGGTGCAAGCAGCAGCAGCAGCAGCAGTAGGGGCGTCTTGAAAACTTCCAAAAAACCCAAACTGTGTGCTCTTGTTACGGAAGCCAGCAAGCAAGCAAGCAATCAGGAGCAGAACAGCAGCTGCGAGAAGAGAAGAATAATAATGCAGAGCCGCCGATGCTGCAGCAGCCAGAGCCACCATGGCACCAAGGCCACCCCCAAGAACGTAAACGAGGATCGAGGTAGGCAAACCCAGATCCTTTTACTGTTATGTATGCATTATTTCTGTGCTGTGAGCAACTGAATTTGGAGAAATCTATCTAAAATGCAATATCCGTAGAATAGATCGTATGAATCTTGGAACATCAGTTTCGTTTCTGATTCATGGGTTCCTGCGATTATTCAGTTTTCCGTGAAGGAGGAGCAAATCCCACTGTTCCGACGACGCTGAAACCGTGCGGTGGGGAAACGGAAACGAGGCCGCCTCTGGTGGCGGTGAAGCGCCCGGACACCGGGGGCAGAGAAGGCAGCCCGACGGAGCTGGTGGCCAACCACTTCCTGGTTCAGTTCGAGCCGTGCCTGCAAATCTACCAGTACGACGTAGAGATCGTGCCGCAGCCGTCCAAGGAAATAGCCCGCGACCTGAAGCGGAAACTCATACAGGAGCACGCCCACATGCTCTCGGACTCGCTGCCGGCCTACGACGGACGCAAGAGCCTGTACAGTGCCGCCAGATTCCCGAACGATCACATGGAATTCCATCTCTGCCTCGACCGCGGCGTCGCCGGAGACGACGGCGACATTGTGAAGCGTAAAACGTACCGGGTTATGATCAAGATGGCGTCCACGCTCAACGGCGAGCTGCTGCAACAGTTTCTGCAGAGCAAGGACGAGCACGTTTCGCTGCCGCAGAACTTCATCCAGGCGCTGGACGTCGTCCTCCGGGAAAACCCCACCGAGAAATGCTTCCCGGTGAGCCGGTCCCTGTACTCGGGCTCCGCGGCCGAGGACATCGGCGGAGGCGCCGTCGGTCTGCAAGGATTCTTCCAGAGCCTGCGAGCCACGCAGCAGGGGCTCGCCCTGAACGTCGATTTCTCCGTCACAGCCTTCCACCAGAGCACCGGCGTCGTCCCGTATCTGCGCAAACGGTGCCCGTTCCTGCACGACCTCTGCAACAACAAGGCCCGGAAGCTCTCCGACGGCGAGCGCCGGGACGTCGAGAAAGCGCTCCGGAATATCAAGGTTTTCGTCTGCCACCGCGCCACGAACCAGCGCTACCGTATCCACGGACTGACCGAAGACGACACCGACGTTCTGGCGTTTAAGTATGTGGACGGCAAGCCGATCAAGGTCGTGGAGTATTTCACGAAGCACTACAATCATAGTATCCAGTACCTGAAGCTGCCGTGCCTGCAGGTCAGCCAGAGCCGGCCGTGCTACCTTCCCATGGAGCTCTGCGTCGTGTGCGAGGGGCAGAGATTCATGGGCAAGCTCTCCGACGAGCAGAAGAACCGCATCCTCAGTCTCGGCTGCCGCAAGCCCTCCGAGCGCAGGAACATCATCAAGGATGTCGTCGGCGGCGCTCACGGACCAACCAGGTGAGCCCAGCTCTGCAACTGCATGACTGAAACATTGTGGGGTTTGTTTAACTTAATCTGAAGTTTTTGAAGTTGCAAGTTTCGGATTCCGGTCGGATTGATTGATTGCTTAGGTTGAGATGGGATGCCAACAAAGAAATTTTGTCACTTGACTGAGTGGAGAGCTGTTGTTGTTTCTGTGCGGTTTGGGTGGGTGTATGTATGTGTGTATTTATGTTTAATTTGGATAAAACATTGCAGGTTTAACTTGTTCTTAAGTTTAAAGTCGCCAGTTTCGGCCTCAGTTTGAATCAAAGTCTGTCGTCCGGTGTTTGTGTGCGTTTAGCTTTAATTTGCATGACTAAAGGATCGTGGGTTTAACTCATTCTAACGTTTCGGGCTTCGGTTTGAATCCGGGCCGAATTGTTTGCTTCTACTAGGATGGCATGGGAGGAAAGAAAATTGAGTTCCTGTTCCTGTACTGATATTCTATTTTCTACGTAGATATAAATGAATTCGTGCAAAAGACATCCTCGGCATGTAGCAATAAATCTTCCGTATCTGTAACTTAGACATGTTTTTTTATATAATTTCTTCCAATTAACACTGGTAGCTTGAACATCAGTGACAAGATATTCTCTGCTCAAATGTTACTGAAGCGATTTTCTTCTCAGAAAATCGTTTCTGCAACACATTATTGCTCATCTTCTATTTCATGTTACTCATTATTCTAACTTCAAATCCACTCAATTAGTCTTTTGTTCGATCGATCTGGATGTGGCAGTGGGAACTACGTAAAGCAATTCAGGATGTGCATATCGCAGGAAATGACGCGGCTGAGCGGCAGAGTGCTGCAACCGCCGAAGCTGCGCCTCGGCGAGGGCGGCGAGGTGAAGAGCTTAACACCGGCGGGAGCGGACCGACGCTGGAATCTGCTGCGGAGCCACGTAGCAGATGCCAAGCCGCTGGCGCGCTGGGCTCTCGTCAGCTTCGGCGACGACCCCAAGTTGCAGCGCCGGAGCGTCGAAACCCTTGTAGACCGTCTGCCGGAGCGTTGCCGGCAGCTCGGCATTTCCATGGCACGGCGTCCGCTGTGTCCGCCGCGGTTCGAACCCATGCGCATCATGGACGACCCGGCTGCTCTCGAGAATTGCCTGCGGAGCGTCTGCAAGAATGCTCGGTAATAATTTTGCAAACAATATTTTCAAAACTTATTGAACGTATAGTTCAATGAATGTGATAAAATCTAGGTAGTCGTATCATCAGCCGGACAAACAAAATGGTGGTGTTGGTTAACTGAATTCTTTTTGGCCATTGGCTTCTATCTGGATGTTTTGGGTAGACTGTAATATCTAATGGATTTGTAAGACCGTTACACTGCTTCAATATAGTGTCCAAACCGTTGAAAACATTATCAATGTACTGCTACTGCTTCAATATAGTGTCCAAACCGTTGAAAACATTATCAATGTACTGCTACTGCTTCAATATAGTGTCCAAACCGTTGAAAACATTATCAATGTAGTACATTAAGGGTCAATTTGAAAGAAAGCAAGTGGTAGATTACAATGAATAGTATAATTCAATTGAATGTGAGCCAAAGATGAACAAAACATAAAAATATGTTGTTTATTACAAATGACAAAGAGGTTTTTTTACTATGTCCAAACCATCTGAACCAACACCACCATTTCTTATTGAAAAAAACCTACTCAAGTCTTACTGTCATATTTACATTACTTAGTATATATTTTACGTTAACATTCATCCGGATGAATTTGCATTTCTGATACAGTGATTTGTTTGTTGTTGATACCTCTTCCGTGCAATAAATCTCAATTTCAGTTGCATAATGAAATCTGGGGTGAATAATATGTTGAAAACTCAACATCTCAATTTCAGTTGCAGCGGCGGCAGCAGCCTGGGCCTGGAGCTGGAACTGCTCATCTGCGTGATGCAACGCAAGCATCCGGGCTACGCGGACCTGAAACGAATCTGCGAGACGGACATCGGCGTGGTGACGCAGTGCTGCCTGAGCTCCAATCTCTCCCGCCCCTCGTCGCAGTACCTGGCCAACTTAGCCCTCAAGATGAACGCCAAACTGGGCGGAACCACGGCGGCCCTGTACACGCCATTGCCGGCGGAACTTCCGGCGCTGTTCAGCGCCGACGAGGCGGCCATGTTCCTGGGCGCGGACGTGACGCACCCACATCCGCTGGACGACAGCAGTCCGTCCGTGGCCGCCGTGGTGGCCAGCATGAGTTGGCCGTGTCCGTCCCGGTACGCGGCCCGGATGCGCAGCCAGGCGCACCGGAAAGAGATCATCGGCTGCCTCCGGGAAATGGCCGCCGAGCTTCTCCGGGAGTTCCGGGATGAGCTCCGGCAGCTGCCTCGACGCATCCTCTTCTTCCGCGACGGCGTCAGCGAGGGCCAGTTCTACCGCGTCCTCCATGAAGAGCTCCGAGCTCTCAAGGACGCCTGCAACTCCGTCGCCCCCGGTTACTGTCCCGCCATTACGTTCACCGTTGTCCAGAAACGCCACCACACTCGGCTCTTTCCTCAGCAGAAGCAGAAGCAGAAACAGAAGCAGAATTTGCAGGCCGACCACCACAAGAAGATTCCGCCCGGAATGGTCCAGAAACGCCATTACACGCGGCTGTTTCCGCAGAAGCTCCCACAGAATTTGCGAGGCGAGGATGAGCACGATATTATTCCACCGCCCGGAACCGTCCAGAAACGGCTGTTTCCGCAGCAGCAAGTTTCGCAGAATTTGCGTCGGCTTCAGGAAGAAGACGAGGAGGAGGCTGACCACAATATTCCGGCCGGAACGGTGGTGGATACCAAGATCACGCATCCGCGCGAGTTTGATTTCTACCTGTGCACGCACTCCGGCAGCAAAGGCACCAGCCGGCCCACCCACTACCACGTTCTGTGGGACGAGAACCGATTCCGGTCCGACGAGTTGCAGAAACTCATCAACAATCTCTGCTACACCTTCGCCCGATGCACCAAGCCCGTTTCACTCGTTCCCCCTGCGTATTATGCCCATCTCGCTGCTTACAGAGCCCGCCTCTATCTGGATGGTTCTGCTGCTGCTCGCAACAAAAGTCCATGTCATAATAGGTAAGGATCTTGGCTTGGTAATCTCAAATCACAGAATTGAGCTAGCTTTCTCAGAAGTAGGTCCTGGCTTGGTAACACAAGATTGAGTTATAAATTTTTCAAAACAACACTTCAAGTCACAAGAGTTATACCTGTTTTAAAACAATTTCGTAAAAGGAATTCTGAAACTAGGTAATGGTCTTGGCTTGATAAGCTCACCTAGAGGATTGAGTTATAACTTTTTCAGAAGAACAAAGTCATGGAAAATAAGCTAAGTCACAGGATTGAGTTATGAGTTTGTTAAAACAGTTCGGTAGAAAGAATTCTGAAACTGATCGGATCTACCGACACATGTAAGAAGAAGTATTGTTGGACGTTAACTAAAAATTTCGGGGTTCATGTCATAGGATTGAGTTATAAGTTTTTCAAAACAATTCCGTAGAAAGAATTCTGAAACTAGTGCGATCTACCGATGCATGCAAGAAGAAGTATTGGTGGACGTTGAGTAAAAATTTTAGATTCAGTTTGGTATGATGATAATAATACTGATGGAGACTCGGACTCGCAGGATTTGCCCCCCGGAAACGACGCCCCTGCCGCTGCCGCATTTGGCCGAGCGCGTCAAGAAGCTCATGTTTTACTGCTAAACCCAACGCAATCGGTCCGCATGACTGACCCACATTGCAACTTACTGCAAAAGAGTAAAGAGTAAAGACTGTCTTCTTTCTTTCTGTCACATTGCATGATATTGAAATGATTGCCACTAATTGTTTTTGTTGCTGCTGCTGTAATAATGCTGTGCAATTGAACATAGCTAGCTTAGTTGATTGCGTCTGTCTGTTTCAAGGTTTTTGTTTAATTTTTTGATCATAACTGCTCTACTGCACTGTAGTGGTTCGATAATGTATGATTTCTGCTGCAAGAAGACGGCCCTCACTTCTTCAGCTTGGTTGGCTCATGGGTGTGATGGAACTTCGAAGTTTCGTTCTTTTTTGTTTTTGTTTTTTCAGCCTTATGCCGTCAAATCGGAAGGAAAGCTGCTCTGCAGCTGTGGCTGGTCTGGTCTGGTCTGGTTTGGTGTGATGGTCTTTCATGAGCTGCCTTGCCTTCCTTCCTTCCTGCTAATTCAGCCTTCTCTGATTGATGATTGAATCTTTAGTCACGTTACAAATTTTCGTCAATGTTAATTACTTCCGTCTTATCCCATCATCGCTGCCTATAGACCAGATTGTGTGTTATGGCCTCTGTTACTGGCTTACTGTCATGTACTCCATTATTGACTTGTCAAGTTACCTTTTTGTTCTTCTTTTTCATATTAAAAAAAAGGGTGAGGTTGATTATTGTTGATGGCGATCGTGGCATTGACATTTCATTTTCATCTGATATTACGTACGTAAAATGATCGTTGTTATGCTGTGCGTATTTTTTTAATGCTGTTACACGGTTTCTATTCGGTTCTATACCCGACACGCAACCTCCGACGCGTTTAAATCCCAACTAAAATTACATGTAAGAAACTCATGTATGTTCCAAGCTGCGCAGACCGTGAATTCTTTGAAACATTTCTCTCTATTCCCTATGCATACAACCTTTTAATTTTATTTTAGGTTTCCCACGTAAATATTAAGTTAGTCTACTTAGGCGCAGAGTTGCCCAGTATACTGAACCAAGCGTCCGCATCCAATGCATGTAATGTAAATAATATCAACAGAGCCGTAGGTATCATCATCATAATCTTAGCTTTAGCTTTGTCTTAATAAAATGGGCTGGTTACCTGAGTTCTTTTTGTGATTGGCATAGTGACGTAACAACCTTTTTTACAGGTTCATTTTTGTCCGATCTTTTCTACATATGGCTAAACTATCTGAATTATCATTCCCCGAAAATTATTTAAAATAAAAGTGACTGAAAGTATTCCTCATGTTTATAATATTTTGGCATCCATCAAACTATGCAGCATCTATCTGCTACATTAATTTGTTGTTCATGCTTACTTTATACCGCTCAGCAGAACCTTAAGCATTCATCTGCAACGACAAGAAACTGTTGTTCATGCCTGGTTCATACTGCCCAAGAAAACCTTAAGTATATATGTCCTCTGTAATGTAGACATTGCAGATTTGCAGGTCCCAAGCTGCATCGTGCTCTGCTCTGCTCTGTTTTTTTTCCGTTACATACGGAACGCACAAGAAAAACGACGCGCTCTTACAGCAAAACACAACAAAAAAACAACGGCTGGAAACCTGGAATTTGGAATTTGGCATCATCGATGATAGCTCTTCCCTCCAATTGAGCGTAGTTGGACTAAAGACGAGCAGCTGCATCCTTCTGCAGCAGCAGCAGCAGGAGGCTTAGCTGTTTCGTTCTCTGTGCATTTGTCAAATTCTTATGATACATTATATTATAAATTCCAGATGGGTCGGAAAGAAAATGAAAGTTACAGAAGACCAACTTCTGTGGAGAAATGACAAATTATGTTGCTCTGGCTGTCAGCCGTCACATGATCTCGTACGCTGCTGGAGAGAGAGAGGGAGAGATTCATTTCATCAGAATACTGAAAACAGACGGTTACTGCTGCGGCCATGGCAGTAGAGGGAGATATTATGTTTCCCCGAGGGAGATATTATGTTTCCTCTGTGGGATGGAATGGCGTCATTCTCATTCATTCCTTCCTCTAAAACACCATTCTCCGTCCAGCACAATTTTTAGGCAGGCCGTCCCAACTTTAAAGAAAGTAGATGTGTTATGATTATCTGCTTTAATGGGCATTATTATGCAACAATCATGATTGCGAAGCGACCTGGCTTTACATCTCAGATTCTTGATCTCGCCAAAGCTTTGATTCATGGCAACTTTGGCTGCCATGGGTTGGGTTACGCAGCATAAGTTAGAATTGCTTTTGTTTTTTGTTTTTGGTATTTCTTTAGAGAATTTGGAGTCGTTAGCATAATCCTTGTCCACATAGATGTGAAGGTAATTATCAATGCTATAATCCCATAATCAATACAGGGCTTATCTGATGTAGGAGTCATTTGATGATGTTGAAATTAGTGTTCAGCAACATCTAATGACTTTAAAGTAACATTGGGTCAAAGATTTGTAGCATGAATTGTTACATGTGATGTGACCCACTATAAGATTATCCTATCATAAAGGTATTTCACTGTTGCTACACTCGAAAGCAAAGACAAGCATCTAACCTATAACTTACATTGAACTTTATGTCTCACTTGTACAACAAAATAGACAAGCATCTAACCTATAACTTACATTGAACTTTATGTCTCACTTGGACAACAAAAAATTGGTAGCATTTAAGAGGCATCAACATCCCAACCCCACCCTCATCATTATTTATGAAGTATAAGTTATTCCACTTGAGGTAGCACATTTTTGCACTAAGTGGTTCATGTGTTGAGTATGGGTCATACTATGAGAGTTAGCATAGCTCACCATTTTTTGTGCTAGGTTGTGTGTTGGATGAAACCTTTAACCTTTCACATATTACCTAGAATTTAAATTACTTTTTATTTTTATTTATCTCATAATTAGGGGTTCCACCATTACTTGATTGCAAACCATTCATGCAAAAAAAAAAAAAGGATATAGAAGCATTATAATACATGTTGATCCCTCATCCTTAAACTTCTCAGAACAAGTATTTATGTGTGAAAATATTTTAACTCATTCATTATCTATTTTGGTTTAATGCCTACATGGCTAAACATGCATAGTTGTGAACTAGAAAAATTAATCTTTTTGCATCCACTCATAAATATTTTGTTAAACTTGTGGCTTACAAAATATAGTTCATCTTCTTTTTTGACTTTAAATTTTTTTATTATAGATAATTCCCTAAAATAAACTCCATATTGCCAATCCTAAACCTAAACAAGAAAGGATAAATATCAACATTAGGTTAATAAACACTTGGCATTTTTTATGGATAAGTTCCTTTTTATGCATTTCTTATGCTAGGGCAATACCTAGATGCAATATGCAACAATAAAAGGATCGTGGGTTAGAGGTGAGCGAAAGCATGAAAGATTTTCTTCAAGTTCCAGCATATCATTAGAGATTATCAAAATTGACAAGTCTTCAATCTCATTGTATTTTGACAATGTCATTAGGTATCATTGAGCATAATGATGATTGAAATGTTATTGATCCTTGTTGCATTATTGAAAATCACTAAATCGATGCAAATCAATATTGTTATTCTTATATTGTCAAAGCGATGATAAAGACGATAACTCTTAGGAGTTTGCAAAGCATATTGCTACAACTTGAAGCAAGTGATGCCAATTGACTAGTGAAGAATCTAATTTTTTGAAACACTTAATTCATATGAATTTTGATTTGTTTTGCCATGAATCTATAGATCTAAGACTATAGAACACATATCTAATGATAGATGATTGAAACATTATTTGAGAAAAGATGATTGAAATTATGGAGAAAGTTGATCTTCAACAATGAGATACAAATGATCTTCAACAAATGACCTGAGAAACTTGGACATCTGATTCAAGATTGATGAACCATTAATCTAACATTAAGATGTGATTGAGAAATAACAAAGATATATGTATATATAATGAATTTTAATCAAAATGAACATCAAAGCATGCATAAAATGACATTAAATAAGAGCAGTCTTCCCATTATTCTTGAAAGACATATCTTCCTTATTCTTGATGATCTTCAAGCATTTTGGAAGGATTTTGAGAGATGTGAGGTTGAGAATATGATGAGTGGCGAGGTACCCCTACACTCAACCATACGAAACGAGCGTCGCACGCGCGATCCGGTCGAACTCCGCA